>CM060265.1:13196717-13774560 GCA_030684275.1 Acipenser oxyrinchus oxyrinchus | reverse complement strand
TCAAAGACACTAAGCTGGCTCTATCAAAGAGCTGTGCATCTCTGCCACATACACCTTCCACTCAAAAAGAGCCGTGCATCTCTGCCACATACACCTTTCACTCAAAAAGGTGCTCGCACCTTGTACAGGGAGGAAGGGTTTTAGGGTGCCAGAAACCTCACAAGCTTTATATTAATTACAACTTTAAAGAGAGAGCATGAATGAGTGGGAGAGACCCTTTGTAATGCAGAGCACAATGGAGGACTGTACCACGGTGGAAAGATAGACATTAACATTATTACACTGGGCATCTGGAAATGATGCTAATTCAGACTCCCCCCTGTGTGAGAGAGAAGCTTTATTTAAAAAACCCAACAAGTGAAAATTAAAAAATAGAGAGTGTGTGTGAGAGGGAGAGCAAGAACTAATACCAAGCGAGAAAGTCATGAAACATGGTTGACATGATTTCATTATCGTCCTACCCTGTTGTGTATTGTCTGTCAGTTTTAGTACATTAAATATATTTGTTGTTTTACAAAAGAGAAGTTTCCTGAACTTTTTGGGGAGCCCTAACTTGTACAGATACTGTGTGTCTGTTTGTCTTGCAGAAGTCAGGAGTCCATTCTCCACTCCACTGGCTGCAATTTTGCATTCAGAGTCCGAGAGCAATCTAGGTGTGATTAGAGCACGATAATTGGAGAATAATGGGGCTGCTGTATGATTTATGGGAATGGATTATGTGTCACGGCTGAAAAGTGGCAGGTTAAATTGCATTGACCCTCAAAATACCAACATGGCTTTTATTAGAGAGCCCGAGAAAGTGCTGAGAGGCCAGGGAAAGTGCACCCGCTCTCCAATCAAAGTGCTGCCTGAGAGAAACAGTGTGCCGTTTAGACAGCAAGAGACCCCCAACAGCATGCTTCTGATCAAAACCACTCGTCAGTATCAGGGAGGCTTTCTCAGAACACTGAGCTACTGATGTGTTTAAATACTGGCCTCAAATTCCTAAGAATAGATTATACAGATATTCCCTCATTTAAAAATGTGATTGTTAAAATATTCAGAAATTCCATGTATAAAGGTTGATGGTGTAATTTTATTAATTGATATAGTGAAAATATGCATGGTAAATTACAGAGCTTTATTGAGAGCACTGAAATACATAGCAGAAACTTGAAAAAAGAATGAGAGAATTTCATAGTGTACTTACTGTACAAAGGATGGGTGCTATCTAAGGGATATTGGCATTGCTGTGGCATGTTATGAGGTAATAAAGGAACACATAAGTCAATAAAGCATTATTTGAATAAGGGAGTTCCATTATTACACCACAGGAATGCCATTATCCTTGTTTATGTGTTTACCTTTATGTGTCTGAAATAATCACTGAAAGGGGGCACTATTTGAGAGCAGGGCGTGAGTTTCCATGGCAGCAGGTGTCATCTCTCAGCCGTGCTTTATTTGCCATTGCGTTATTGAGTAATAACAGAATGGCTGACCCCCAAAGAAAACAACAGTGAACTGTGACTGGCTGTCGTATAATAAGGACTACTTGAACAGCATGGAAGTAATGAGAGTGGGGTCAACAGACCTCTCATTGGACAGCAAGCCTCAACCTGCCTGACTGTGACATTTCTGTAGTGTTGACTTGTGGTCTGTTTTTGTTCAGGCCTGCAGTTCTGTGGGTGCTGAATAAGTCACATGTGCAACCGCTGGCTTCTCTAACTGAGACACAGTCGTATCTCCATACAGAGTGTTTGCGCTCCGAATCCCCCCAGGGTTTGCATTGACGGCACGCATGACATTTAGAAGAAAGGGTGAGAAATGCCACATCAATCTACACGTATCAATTAAAATCATTTGAGCCAATTTCGTAAATGATTTATAGAGAGCCGACAAGGCTGGAATGCAAATCAGGGACCAGGGTCCTAGTGTTTTCTTTACAATTGATTTGTTTCCATTTGTAATCATTGTGAAGTTAAGTGTTTGCCTGAACCCATTGACTCCAACACAGCAGAGCCCCCTGATGTGTACTGAAGTGTACAGGGACAGTGATCAGACTGATTCACAGAAGCATGTGCAGCATACAGGTCAATGCACAGGCCTCGACTGGGACTGCACAAACGCACTGCAAACAAGACCCTTAGGATCCAGTACAATATTAAAGAGTCAATCAGTGTCATGACTATTCAATGGTGTTTGCAGTCATTGTGAGTAGTTATTATTGTTTCTTTAAATTTCTCTTTGCCCGGCGTGGAGCTGAGCTGAAGATCTTCAGTGCCAGGACTGACAGTGCCTTCCTCATTCCAGTCAACTTATATGAGAACATGACCTTTCAACTCTGCCAGCCCCACCAACTCTGTGTCTTTGAGTTACTGTGATAAGAATCATGAAGAATGATTGCACAAATCATACAACAGTTAAAAAAGAAAAAGAACATGCCATTTGAAAACACTCTCTGTATTATCAAATATATTTTCAATATCTCTCAGACAAGAATGAACACAAGAATGGTATCGCTATCACGTTTGTCAGCGCCCTATGAGTTCTGTAATGTTTTCCATGTATGTTAGAATCTGTCAATGACTATGTGTCTGTCAGTGTGCTGCGGGCCTGTGAATGATGATTAGCTTCTGTCAAATCTGCTCTCCAGAGGCTGAGCAGCAAACCTGTTTGGTCGCCATGGAAACCTCACCTTTGACAAGCAAGGGGTCTCTTTGAGACATGGTTTGCTGTATTTAGCTGTGGATTGGATATTGATTACGCTTTTGTGATACATAATACACAGAGTGTTCAAGCACTCAGGGCACAGCACGGCTCCAGGTTTGATCAATAAGCCATGGACTGGCCGGCCAATGCTGGTTTTCCTTCGAGACAACCCACCTCAAAGTCTTTGTGTTTGTAGCATGCACATTTATAAAGGATGCAAATGTTAATTGAGGGAGTCATGTGATGGTATCTCAGTATAAGGACAGCCTGGAGATCTACTGGAGATAAAGAATTGTAAGATCTAAAAGATGGCCTCAGGAAGCTTTTTTTGCTCCAAGAGAAAACAAAACAAACAAAAAAAAAGAGAGACATAAGACGGCTGCTGAACAACCAGAAATCGTGACGGATTCTGAGGGAGAAAATGGCGAGGCATAAGAGCTTTTAGACCATCTGGAGTAATACAGAGATTATAGCTGACTTCTCTAAATCAGCTAGAGCTTCCTGTAGCAGAAGATATAATAAAGATTAAATATGACATTTCGCTGATTAAAAGAGAAATGGCCAACATGAATAAGCGAACAGATGCCGTTGAAAACCGATCAGATGCTGAAGACAGAAATAGCAAGAGAGAACGTTCTCTCCAGCCTATCAGATAACATCAGGAGGCTGTGTGGTCCAGTGGTTAAAGAAAAGGGCTTGTAACCAGGAGGTCCCCGGTTCAAATCCCACCTCAGCCACTGACACATTGTGTGACCCTGAGCAAGTCACTTAACCTCCTTGTTCTCTGTCTTTCGGGTGAGACGTAATTCTAAGTGACTCTGCAGCTGATGCATAGTTCACGCAACCTAGTCTCTGTAAGTCGATTGGATAAAGGCGTCTGCTAAATAAACAAATAATAATAACGTGTCTAAAATGAAAGAAACCTTGAAAGACCTACAAGAAGAACATAAAATTATCAAAAAAGAAAAAAAAGCAATGTATGTATCTTAGGTTTGCCAGAGGGAGCAGAGAAAGGCAACATGTTAGAATTCATGTCAGAAAACCCGATTCTACATCTGGGGAGCAATACTGCCGTGACCATGGAACAAGCGCACAGAGCTAACATCACAAGACCAAAACAAGGAGCATTATTACGCTTCGTAATTCAGGCACGAGAGCGGGTCTTGAAAGCTGCAAGAGAGCTCAAAACTGTAAAATGGAAATTTAAAAAAAGTTCAGACTTCTCAAAAGAAACTGTGATTGTCAGGAAACAATTCACAGAAGCTAAGAAGCTGCTACAAAAGAAAATCCAGTACTACATGGCCTATCCACTGTATTCAAATCTGAAATCCTTCACGAATCACAGCGCTGTGGAGAAATGTATCAAGGAACTGCCTGAATGACTGGATTAAGGGAAGTACTTTTAAATACTTGGCTAAATGCGCAGAGTACAAGGATTTGTTAAGGTCTAGGATTACATTGCTGCTGCCGCTATTAATTTATATTGATCAGGTTGGCTTCTTACGCAATAGATATGGTTCTGATAATATAAGAAGGCTGCTCAATATGAATTGGCTTATGGGGGATTGGATGCAGAAAAAGCTTTTGATAGAGTAGAATGGAGGTATATACTCCTGGTACTCAAATGGTTTTGGACCCACTTTTATCAGGTGCGTAGGGGCATTATATCACGACCACAGACTTTTCTTTTTGCTCCAGCTACAGAATAAACTAGAATAAGACTGAGGCACACTTGCTGTCTTGCACAGGATCCCTGGATTGTTTTACAGAATATGACAAGGTATAAAATACCTGGTGTGAGGCGTGTGAGTAACAATGGAATGTCCAGACAGTAATTTATGTGTAACAAAATAAAAGTTTTTATTAGTATTATTCGTTTCACGGTTAAAATAAAACAAAACGAAAAAAGAATGGAATAATGGTAAAAACGAAGGGTTCGGAAACTTCCTTAGTCCTCTTCACGATATCCCCGGACATAAAAAGGGGATAAAACAGAAAAGAAAATGTTAGTGTGTATTCCGCCCCCGTGCAGACAAAATGAAAACAAACAAGCCAAAGTCTTCGTCTCTCCCTCCGCCTATTCACCCCGCCTATGTTTTCTAGGACCAACCCCGAACACAGTAGTAAGTTCCCTTTAGTATGCAGCGCCCCGCCCCTGTAGTCAGTGGAACACCAATCCCCAACTGACAAGTGTCCTTATAACTCACTTGACTCCAGTGGCTGGAATTTACATACTCGTACTTCCGCCCCTCACCAAGGTGCCGCCCCTCATAAAGATGACTTTCGTCATGGTCACGAGACCTTGGTAAGGGAAGTCCCGAGTTGGTTTGATGCCTTCTACTGTCGGGAGGCTGAATTACAGGCCGAAACACCTTTGACTCATCACACCTGGGTACACTGTTACCCCTTGATATTACAAACACTGCTAGCATACAGCCAAGTATGATCGGCAAGGAATTTGAAAGGTGGAGCAGGCTGAATCTGTCATTATGGGGAAAGATCAGTTCAGTTAAGATGATGGTCATACCTAAACGTTTCTATGTGTTTAATATGTTACCCATTGCAGTGCCTGAAAGGGTTTAGAAACAGGCTTATTTTGGACTTTCTGTGGAATAAACACAAAGCAAGATTCCGATTAACACTATAGACACCTAAGGAAATTTTCCTAATCTACAGTATTATCGTTGGACATTTCCTGTAAAAGATACGTCAGAGCCATACACAATGAAAGGACAGCACTTGTATGGACAAATACTGAAAGACATATTCTTGTACCATATTCCACACACAGCATTCTGTATATCCACCACAAGAAAAATCAAGATCACACACCATGGCAAGCTGGCCTGAGCGCTGATGCCAGACCCGGAAGAAACACACAGCACTGTGAGTGACTGAAAGCGCTGCTTAATAAACACACAGAAAATAAAAGGTTGAACAACACAAAAACACTTAACAAAATAAATCGGTGCGGTGGCCAAAACAAAATAGACAAAACAGACCATGGACAAACACTAAACAAGTATGTGGCCCTTCAGCATGATAGCAATTGCAAATTCTTCTTTTAATTCATATTTCCTCTCTCCTTCTCCCTGAACACACAACCCCAAGTGAGTGCTTCATGCCTTTATATATACACAGCTGTGCCGAGATTCAATTACTAATTAATCATTCACTTGAATCTCGGCACGTGAACTAATTTGTGCAATCCTGTGCTCACATACTATACACATTTTAATCTTTACGTGAAGGGATTGTGCCATCCTTGTGTCCAAAAACAAATACACATTTTAAAACAGTCGTGCTACATATGTCACGGGTAGGATGACAGCAGTAACCAAACAGTTAATTATAACAAAATACTTGCAACTGTAGTGACGGCTGCACCACCTTCTGTTTTAAAAGGGCAAGGACCTTGGAGGCCAAATATAACTAGTAAGTCCTGCACAGGTAATCAATGGAAACAAACTATTAATTCTCCACAGGATAAAAATGCTTTTTTAATTTTTTTTTTTAAAGCAGACAAGGAATACTCCCACACAATAAAAACACTAAAAATGAACAAAGGAGTTCCCCTCCTGTGGGGAAAAACACACACAAAAAGCATTCCACAACAATAAATAGAAAAGAAAAACACAAGTCCATGAAGAAAGAAACAGTCCACAGTTAGCTGCCAAAAAGGCTGCAAAAGAAAGAAAAGATGGAGCATCAAGCTCTACAGTCGCCACTGCCCGGAATAGACGTCCTCCAGGAGGCGCTGGACCTGTCAGGCAATGTCTCCTACTCCACCGTCAAACCTGGAGGGGAGATCAAAGGAAACCTGGGAAAGGACACAGACTGACTTTCAGGGACAAGGAGTACAGGTAAGTAAATCACAATCGCTCCAGTACAGCCCAGCTGTTTTATTTCCCTTTGGTCTGTCTTTGACCCCTGCGTGTCTCCACCTCTCTCTCATAGCGTAGACAAGCCTGCGTCACCTACTGCCCCCTGGATACTGTAACCGGTAAGTACTTCCAACGTCAGCTGCCCCAGCAGTGCCTTGAAACAATGCACATGGAACAACTCAATGGAGAGTAAGTAGTTGTATTTAAATTTCTCTTCTGTAGCTAACTAACCAAAAACAGACTTTCAAAAGAGTCACATGCAAAGTGAAAAAAAAAAAAAACCACCGCAGCAAAACTAGAAAAAGTACACAGGCTCACCCTGGCACAAGCCGTAATGTAAGCCATGGGAGAGCACAGTTTAATAAAACCAAAACACTGTAGTCATGAGTCTGTTCTTCCTTCTACTGATAGCTACACACAGTACAGAGCCAACATGAGGTGTAGTTAAAAAAGTGAGGTACCATAGCCAATATTAGTGAAAAAAATGAACAAAAAATAGTCCCAATACAAAAAAAACCCCAAAAAACACAATCCAAATTGGCTAGAGTACCTGAGCTTCAGAACAGTCCCGATGTCCAAAGCAATCCATGGTCAAAATCTCCAGTTAGTATTCCTTCAACCCCTCTGAATCCTTCATCTTTCCAAAAGTAATTCCAACACAACACTGTTCCACAACAACTCACAATACCCAGCCTCACACTTCCATTAAAGAAAGACCCACCCCTTCTTGGTTCCCCAGCCTCCCCTTTTATACTCCCCTTCCTAACCACTCGCCCAATCGCCAGTCTTGCTCTGTGCTAGGGTGAAAATACATTTAAAATACATTTACTAGTAAATATTCTTGACTTATCCTATCAACCGCTATGGAGAAACTCATATTACCATTCAATTTAATTTTAATTTACTCTGCCTGTCTGGCAGATACAGGGCTGTGTGTTTAATATATGTATTCATTATCCTGACAAAGTTTGTGACGTGGGGGTGTAAAAATAAGGGAGATATAATGCCGCATACCTAGAACTACCAGACCGGCCAAATTGACCGCTACATAAAAAACAATTGTATTTTGCTTATACAGTACAATATTCTATTTATTATTAGTATTTCAGTCAGGACTGTACCTGCGATGTATTAAACTGTGATTAGATCAATCTGCAGCCATTACATGAATGGGTTCTTGTACACGAGGGGTGTCAAACTCAGTTCCTGGAGGGCCACAGTGTCTTCTGGTTTATTTATTTAATTCATTATTATTATTATTATTATTATTATTATTATTATTATTATTATTATTATTATTATTATTATTATTATTATTATTATTAGTAGCAGTAGTCGTAGTCGCAGTAGTCATAGTAGTATTTATTTACAGTGACCAGGTAGCAGTAATTCTCCAGAACAACAGCTCAGGAGAACCGAAGGTTAGTTGCTGTCATCTCGAGAGTGGATGTCGTGAGCTACAGGCCTGTGGAGGACAAAGAGGACTAGTAGGTTTTATTGAACCCAGAAGTTCTGACTGCCCTTAATGACGTTGCTAAAGAATGGCCGTGCCACGCTCCCTCCCAATTGGACGAGTGATACTCAAGATAGAGGTAACAGTACCAACAATGTGCACTGGATTCTAACCTGATTGGCTGGTGACCAGCTAATATTTGGAGAATTGCAAAAGATATAATTTCATACTGATTTTCTGCTAGCTTATAAAGCCCCCAAACAGATTTAGAGCAACTAGCTCTATTTAATTATCGAGCTGTCAAGACTATTCTGTAAGAGAACACAATCTGGTTCACAGCTTCACCTACTTACGAATTTCATTAACATTTTGACCCTTTTATTTTAAACTCCCACTAAATATGAATCAGTTTCCACATCTTTTAATTTAAATAATATAAGACAGTAGTAAAAGTACTGTAACCCACTATGACATTTCACCCTGGTTGTATCCTGCAAGTAAATCTTTCCTAATATGAATTGCCATCATCACATAAATCTCACATTTTGCTGTATGAAAGATGCACACACTGTATGCTAAACATGTGTTTGATTTAACTGGTATTTGCTCTTTGAAAATATCAGCACTGCACTCCACTTCAGGATGTCAGATGAAGATCAGATGGACATTGGAAACACATTAGTCTTTGGAAAATCAATGGTTGGTTAATAAACTCCCAGAAGCCTAACACTTCTCCGTACCATAACCAATCACTGCATTTCTATCAGTCAGATATCTCCAATGTCCCTGAGTTCCTCGATGGGACTTCTTGCAGTGGAATGAAGTGCAGCAATGAAATATCTTCATTAGTATCTTTGAAAAAATTACCATTAAAATATTAAATACACATTTGCCATAATCTCTTATACAGGAAAATGTGAGACCTACGAAATTACAGTAAATAATATTAGGAAAGATCAACTGGAATTACCCTGTTAGCTCTTTGTATTTAAACAAGGAATGAGCTATGAAGATACTGAAAGAACTTAATCTATTGAGCCTAGAACGAAGAAGAATTAGGTAGAACATGATTGAAGTCTTTAAAATCTTGAAAAGAGTATGAAATTGGTTACCAAGGGATACCAAGCCATGTTGTTGATGCTGAATCATTAGAATTCTTTAAGACCCAACTTGAAGTTTTGAGATCAATCAGCTGCTAGGATCCAAACAAGCATTTGAGAAGGAACATGATCATGATAGGAACATGATGTACATGTTGTTCTATATTGGACCATTGTATTTACTTGTATCGTGAGAATGCAGTCATTGCCCGTGGATCTGGGTTCTGATGCTGTATTTGCTGGCCCAACCCATACATATCACATCAGGAAAATAGAAATGTGATTATTAAGTAAAAATGAATAACTTAGGAAAAGTTATTTCACAAAAGAATATTTTAACTGAATGCATTTTCTGTGATTTACAATCTTTTGTTCAAATTAAGAGGCGGAGGTATTTGTTTGATGAAGTTATGATGTCATCTGCTTACATTCAAAACATCCAATATAATTAGCTGACTGAGAGTTTACCAATGGAATGACTAGCAGAATCGACCAATTGAAAGATAATAATCTGAGAGATACACCTATTCTCAAATGTTATAAAAATGCTTGCAGCATAGAATCTCTCTCAAGAAATCTCTCTCAAGAAATCTCAATGAAAAACAACAAGTCTCCAAGTACTCTCTCCAAGGACAACTAAAAAGACAATACTACTCTTGGAAAAGCAACACAGGAACATCTAAGTGTGTACAATTGGACTTAATCGCTGAAGACTCAACAACAATTCTCAACATTCTAACTTCAAGGAACGAAAACTAAACACAGCTGCTGTATCCTGTAACAAGAAGAGGAAACCCTTTGGTGTGGGGTTCTGTTGCATTGTGGGACATGGAGTCCTGAAGAAAAAGCCGTCTTGTTTTTCCTTTACAACCCTGAGTGAAGAGGACTACATACTGAAGATCAAGATCCTAAACTGGAAATGTTTTAACCAAGCTGATAAAGCTAGATCATTCTTCATTGCAAGACTGTTTCAACTTTCTTCACATATAAGAACAGGTAACTAAACAACTTATGAATTCCCATGGTGCATAAATCGACTGTATGATTAATTCTGTTTAAACTGAGTATAAAGTAATATTAACTTCCGTTGAACTATATTATAGAATATGAATGCATTACTGAATGTTAAAGATATTTAGAATCTTAATTACAACTGAATACATGGTTAATTTGTCTTGAACATAGACCACCCACTCGATATATTGTAGGTGTCGGGGTCCAATATAAATCCACTATATATCGAGGGCCGCAATATAGTGAGTGACCCATAGAAAACAAATAGGTTAATAACAAATACTGTACAACCACTCCCTCGTTTTATCGGTGTCATCAGGGTCCAGTATAAATCCTCTACGCAACCTGCTTTTTCTCATTTTTTGTATAAAAAGCAGCACACCGTTTTAATTTGTACTGTGGAGAGTAACTGCTTCTCATCAGCTTAAGTCTCCAATTAATTTAATGAGTCTTCCTCTCCTTTCTCAAATGCACAAACCCACTGCATCGAAAGAATCCATTCTCAACATCGGAGGCTTGTTGCTAGGGAGCAGACGTCACTGCCCTGTGACTTTTGCTGGTGCATTGCTGCCACACGTGAACACCTAGTTGGCTAAAATAAAAAATGCTTCAGCAAGTAGATACTTAATTTGCTTTGTGTTATTGTGCAATACGTGTGTATATCATAACAGTATGATATTAATGCTTTGTTTTTAATTGTTTTGTATATTTTTGTTTGTGATGTGCAGTACGAAATAAAACGAACAGTAATTCGAAGTGAATTTGCAGCTAATTTTGCACAGTTAAGACTGTAAAAATGGGGAGCCAACACTAGGATCGCGATATATCCGAGTTTAACAAGGGGTGATATAACGAGGGGTGGGTATAATACTTTACATGAATGGGTTATACATGGAAAACAAATTTCTACAATCTAATACAATCTACTCTTATTTTTGTAACTTTAATAAAAGGTATTTACTTTCAACAAGATTTTTTATTTTGATTTTGTATGTTGAAACAAACACTGATATATGATACATGATAACATTGAATTTGAATATTGTCTAAACCTTAAATCATATACTGAATGATTACTGTAAATATCTACTCATATGTTTAAGTCTAACTTTTGATTGCACTTGGATATGAATGTAGTTTTGATGGTGATATGGAAGGATATTGAGTTAAAACCCTAGATCATTATAGTAAGATATTGTTTATACATAGCTAAAGTCTTGAGAAGGTATCAAGTACATGTTTACTTGTCTTGAGATAGCTTAAGGATTTATGTTACAATTACTTTATCATTAAATTATCACAACAAGGAACTTTGCTTAAAAAGAACACCTTTTTGGCACTGATAGCGATTCCTTGCTAACTGATTAAAAACTGATGCAGTACTGTTTTGTAACCTGATAACTCATCATCATCAAACTCAAATTCAAATGGTTTATTCAATCTTTTCAAAACAGACTTGTCATGGCGAGCGTAATCAAGAGCTGCTGCTGGATTATTTTTACGTGTGCTGTGCGGTGCTGTGTTAATAACCATTGTTAAAACTCATTCTCATATTCAGAATTACTGTTAGAGCCGCTACTGCATGTTTACCGTATGTACGGGTGCCTTGTTAATTTAGTTTGTCAGTTAGTTTATTATTATTATTATAGTTTATTAACATATGCTTGCCTATTGCTTTTCTCCTACTTATTCTGTTAAATTCATATGTTGATGCACGTGCATCATGACATACAGGTAATTAACATGCGTTAATTAAGCAAATAACATCCCATAATTATAGGCCTGGTTGCCTATAATTATGGCTAGCATGGCTGCAAGAGGAGACCTCAGTGACTTTGAAAGAGGGGTGATTGTTGGGGCGCGTTTGGCTGGAGCTTCAGTGACCAAGTGGCTCAACCTGCTGATGTTTCACAAGCAATGGTGTCTAAGGTGATGGCGGCATGGAACTGCGAGGGAAAGACATCATCAGCAAAGGGCAACAGTGGGCGGTAGCACATACTCCAGGATCGTGATATCCATGCATTAATTCAAAGTGCAATGTAAAACGGGAGCAACTGCAGATCAATTGACTGCAAATTTCAACCTGGGGCGCGAGCAGCCAGTTTCATCAAAAACGGTCCACAGAGAACTCCACAGAGCGGGATACCATAGTGGCCCAACGCCCTATTAAGTGACTTTACATTGGTGTTTCCATTTTTTTGTCCACTACCTGTAGGTAAAAATGCATTTGTATTTATTGATTCATATCGTGATTGTCCGTGGCATATTGTGTCCAGGGGTCCATTCTGTTTGATAGAACACTTCAAACACTTTGCTTGCTTCCTGAGGGGTGTTCCCTTAGCCAAAGACTACTGTACTCCTATTGGCACAATCAGAAGTCTCCATATTCATAAAAAAAACCCTTTTAGTTACATAAATCGATACTAAATATTCAGTATTAATCAGAACATTTTATGAAAATATAAAAAGTCAGTATTGCTATTTGATACATTAAGCTCACTGCAGCTTTAATTCAACAATAACCATAAATACTTTACATTAATCATGTAGTAAAGGCTATTCTGTGCTTTTGTACCTTTTAGCAATGTAAATACAATGCATACATTAGACCATTAAGTTGCAATCTGACTTTCTGTTTAGTATCCAACAAGATAAAGAGTATTTAATTTCAACATTATCAAATGTACCCAATATTTATCCTAGTTCTGGATATTATAGATTGTAGAAAAATCTCAATGCAGACATGTGGCCACTATTTCAATAAATAGTTTAATGTTTCATTTCAATCACATTTTCAAATCTAATATGAAATACTGTACTAATGTTATGACTGCTGGTAGACTTTTGCAATATCATGTTGTAGTTTCTTTGATAACATGATGTTAAATATAATATCTGAATGATGTTCATATCATTTTAGTTTTTTAATGATGTCTCAGATTCAAAGTGTTGCAATGTATTTTTTTAAAGGACTGCAGTGTACACACATTAAAAATGTGGATGCACACAAAAGCTTTAAATGATTAGAAAATACTGAAACCCCTGGAGGACTTTATTATTCAGCAGAAATGATGAGAACACACAGAAAGACATTCATATTTGTCATTTGTAACACCTCCCTGGTAGAGAGCATATGGAAACAGCACACATGCCTTCTCAAATATCACAGAGTGTAGAGCGACTACGCAGTTCAGTGCGATGAGGCACAGAACCAATTATAGGATACCTTCAGGTTCTTTTTAATCAGACAACAGATCTAAAATGGCAGGAACAAGGTCGCCAAGAAAATCACACAAATACATTTTAAAGATGCTTGTTTATTGTAAAAATCCTATAATAGCAACACACTGTTTAAAAGGTAGAACTTGTTGAAGACAATCATTCCATTCACCTATAAATGGGTAACGAGATTTCGAACAGGTAAACAAGGTTTAAATCGGTTTAAAAATCTAAACACACACTGTCTGTACAGGGGAGGGAACACAGAGAGAGAGAGAGAGAGAGAGAGGAGAGACAGAGAGAGAGAGAGAGAAACCAGCATCACAATATAACCTGTAACCAGGGAGGTGTTACATTTGGCATAGTCATTCTAATTTCTATGATATTTGAGAATTGAAGGCATGTGTGCTGTCCCTGCATACTCCCGTAACCAGGGTGGTGTTACATTTGGTGTAGTCGTTCTACATTCTATGATATTTGAGAATTGAAAGAGATGAGGGACATAATGGACTTCAAGGCTCAGATGGCCCAGGTCCTAGAGCTCTTAACCAGGCAGCAGGTGCCTGCGGCTCCGGTCGCAGCCCCGGCTCCGACATCGCCTGCCCCAATATCAGCTCCTGTCTCCCCCAAGGGAGCTCAGTGTGACCGAGCAGCACCATCACCGATGGAAGAGAAGGAAGTGCTATCGATAGCAGCCTCCTGGGGTGAGGGCTCCTTCCCCAGGAGGAAGGAGAGGAGCCTACCGCTCTCTGACGAGTCGGAGCCTAGTTCTGAGGTTGCCTCGGAAGCTAGTGTGCCCCCACTTTCGAGCTCGATGTCGGCACTTATGGGGCGTGCTGCAACCTTTTTGCAGGTCCCCTGGACGACAGTGGCCGAGCCACGCCGGTCCGTGTTCTAGACGCAGGCCGTGCCTCCCCGCCTACAGCCCTTCCCAGCTTTCCCGGATTTCATGGAGCAGGTATGCTTCTCTTGGGCTCGTCCGGCCTTGGCGCCAAGCGTGCTGAAGCAAGTCTCATGCTTGCTTCTTTGGAAGGTGCAGAGAAGCTGGGTCTGGCAGGGTTTCCCCCAGTTGATTCCACCATTGCGGCCTTGGTCAAGGCTCCGCCGGTAGGGGGATTACCTAGAGACCCTCTGTGCCTGAACCCGCAGTGCAGGGATACTGACCGCCTATATGGGAAGCCTCGCCTCCTTTCAGGCACACTGCTCCAGATCTCTGGCCTTCAAGGGCAAGCCCTAGGCCGGAGCCTGGCAAGCCTGGTAGTAGCTTGCAGACAGCTGTGGCTGTCGCAGGCGAGGGTCACTGATGCGGATAAGGCGGCGCTGTTAGACGCGCCGATATCCCCGGGGCATACCTTTGGGCCTGCTGTGGAGGAGATCCTGCAGCGCCCCACCGAGTATGCGTCTCCGCAAGTGGCCGCGCTACTCCCTCCCTGTGCTCCTGCGCGGGGCAGGTCGAGCTGTTGGCAATCTCCCCAGGCATGCACCATTACCAGGATGGTTCTCGTTCCTTCGGCTCTCCCTGAAAGAGAAGACGACCACCAACCAGCGAGGTCGCATCGGTCGCCCTCATGGGTTTGATGCAAAAGTAACCTAACATTTTTTTTTTGTTATCTTTAAATTGTGGGAGGGGAAGTATATACAACCGATGTGCCAGAGAACTAACTCCATGAAATTCTAGGGAACTATAATCTGTGCATAAAATGCCAGGAAACTATTTACTGTGTGCATAAAATACCAGAGAACAATATACATACAATGCCAGGAAATAGAACTATATTAATCAAATGCCAGGACAAGGGAAGATAACTATATACAAATTCCGGGGAAGTAAACACATTTCTTTATTTTTCAGTTACTGTCACAGACAAGCTGGCTAAAATACTAACACTCTGTTAGCTCCTCCTCCTCATCTTCTGTTACATTCTCATTTTCATGGAGTTGGCTAGATGTGGATTTTATAAATCCAAATGCAAATAGATTTGACTGTTGCTTCAGTTTATTTGATATGTTATTTAGAGTAAGAGATCATTTGTTTTTTTTCCCCGTGCTGTCTAAGCTGATCAGCTGAGCGAGTCAGGGAAACGAAATGGCCTGTAGTGCTGCAGTGCTCCTGCAACACAGAGACTTTTTAAAAGCTGTGCAGTTATTTTAAACCCCCCTGTCTGTGCCGTAAGGCAGCACAAACACCTCAACACTCCTTTCATCCCTTCTTGTTGTTGGGATGAGGGGAATCTACTTGCTTTTAAAGTTTTGCTTTTTAAGAAGGTTTGCCGGGTCAAAGCTTGAAATAAGTTATTTTCATTTTGATTTCGAGCTTTACCCAATGTCAGTGAATTGCCTACTTTTTGATTTGCCCGTAACATATATATATATTGTAAATGCTTACTCGCCAACGTGGCGACTATACAGTAAAATCTACTGGCCATATTAAAATTGAAGATGGCATTTGGTGACCAGGCGACCTGATTTGAACCACCCTGGTTTGACGGCTGATTTCACAGCCCACCATTAGCACCAGTCTTGGGCTATCCTACCTCAGGTGACATTAGGTAGTCCAGGATTAATGCTAGTCAGGGTGTGTGAAACCAGACACTAATGTTTTTATGCCAGCACAATTAGTGGAGCATTTCTTTCTCTGATCCTGTAGGCTCCTTACTTCTCACCTGGATATAAAACAATTGCTGTTCAACTGCAGTGAAAATGTGCGAAAAAAGAAAAACAAAGTTGAAGGTAAAACCTAAACTCAATTCAAGTAGACAGACATTTTGACAAATGCTTTCATCAGTGTTGTCTTTAAAAGATCCTGTGAAAAGTTTAAACTTCAGACCAAAAGCGGATCTGTTTTAAGTCTGAGTGGGACAATGTGTGAGTTCATGAATTAGAATCCTGTTCGAACAAAATGTTTCCTACAGTAATGGTGAGGTTCTTGCTGGAGATGGCTATACTGTCTGATAGTGTGAAAATGCTTCCTACAGTAATGGTGAGGTTCCTTCTGGAGATGGCTATGCTGTTTGATAGTGTGAAAATGCTTCCCACAGTAATGGTGAGGTTCCTCCTGGAGATGGCTATACTGTCTGATAGTGTGAAAATGCTTCCTACAGTAATGGTGAGGCTCCTGCTGGAGATGGCTATACTGTTTGATAGTGTGAAAATGCTTCCCACAGTAATGGTGAGGTTCCTCCTGGAGATGGCTACACTGTCTGATAGTGTGAAAATGCTTCCCACAGTAATGGTGAGGTTCCTCCTGGAGATGGCTATACTGTCTGATAGTGTGAAAATGCTTCCTACAGTAATGGTGAGGTTTCTTCTGGAGATGGCTATACTGTTTGATAGTGTGAAAATGCTTCCCACAGTAATGGTGAGGTTCCTCCTGGAGATGGCTATACTGTCTGATAGTGTGAAAATGCTTCCTATAGTAATGGTGAGGTTCCTGCTGGAGATGGCTACACTGTTTGATAGTGTGAAAATGCTTCCTACAGTAATGGTGAGGTTGCTGCTGGAGATGGCTATACTGTTTGATAGTGTGGGAGCCTGGCTCGCAGCCAGCCTTGCTGTGAAATGATTGGTTTTCAGTGCTGTAAAACAGCACGTCCCTCCTGTTCCTCTAATCCCCCTCTGATCAGCTCGTTATGGTGATTGACAGAGCGTCCCATGGTGAGGATTAGTGCAGCTCACTGCCCTGCTGTGTTGGTACACATTACTTCCTCTCGCCGCTTCCTAGCACACTCGCCAATGATGGGATATTGATTGTCTGCAGGACGATGACTTACCTGCTAATTGAAAGGCTATCCAGACCCGATAGAGGCTGTGAAACAGTGAAACACTGCATTAACATCCCCTGACACGCTACTGTAAATCTATGCCTGACTATGGTACTGTAGATCTAAACAGGTGGGATTTAATCCCATAAAGGCTGACAAACATTTTTTGATTTTGTTTTTAACAAGCATCGCTTTTAAAGTGATTTCTAATAATTTGGTTAACTATCAAGAAACCAAAAAAAAGAGGGCTGTACTCTTGAATGCTTTCCATGTGATAGGTTACACCAAAGAGTACATAGCTACAAATGCCATTCCACTGTCCCATTCTCCTTACTATTCGTGGTGTTTGCACGCATTCGGAGGCTTCTGGGCTCTCACGCTCCAATATTGAGTTATGTTTTCTCTAAATGTGTCTTTTCTTTGAGTGCCGGGAGTGACAACCTTCCTCGTTCTATTCAAATCATGTGACTATGCGTTCAGTTCATAAAGGGTTAACAGCTGTCGTCAGGGAAACGGGAGTACATGATTGGATTTCCACCAGAGCCGCTTATTCAACCACCATTGCTATTCATAAAGGACAACGGACATGTATCGTGAAGCCCCAAGGACATTCGTTCCTGAAGGAATATTTTAAACGATTTGAGATAAAGGTTAACGAATACCTCGTTAGCATAATGTTTTCATTGGTTGTGAATGTCAATCTGCTCATCATAAACCTGAAAGACAGCAAAATGCTGTCGACAACGAGGTGTTATTGAACGCTGTGTGCAGTCAAGTCTAAACTAACGACAGCCTAAAAATGTCAAGTGATCACCATTGTCAAAACAAGTCATCTGAACATTTAAAATAAGGACCTCCACCCATAAAATGTTAAAATAAACCATACAGAAAGAAATTCCAAATATTTGATTAGACTGCTGTGCACTGCTATACAATTTGCTGTCCCCGAGATTAACACTGCCTAATAATTTGAAAAATAACTAGTAATACTGTATAAATGGTCATAGTGCATCTGTGTTACTATCCCACAGAACATGACACGCAGTGCCAGCAGATGCAGTCGCACCTGTTCCAGCAGATGTGAGCAGACAAGGTCACGCAGAAAGAAATTGCATAATAAATGTATTCTGAGATAGTTAAACAAACAAAAAACAAAGCCAACCAAACAAAGTATATATTTAAACAAATATCTGCGTATTTATTTAAATATCCTGGCGAACATAATAGCTTTTTTCATTTTTTTTTGTGTGGGCGACGTTTATGTGGGAGAATTTTTTTTCCTTTATTAAACTCATAAAACATTAATATAACATAAAACGTTAATGATAAATGCTGACCTCTGAAAAAAATAACATGAACAAAATGTATCTAGACATGCTGCAGACTGGGTTTTGGACCGTATAGTTTGTTAATTTTTCAAAACTCCTTCAATCAGTAACACATTTTCATGTGCCCGAAGATGCCTCTTCCTTCACCTCTTTGACGTGCTTGCATGTTCCTCTGGGTTCCTGTCGTTAGATTCCTTTGACCAGGAGTCTCAAACCCTGGTCCTGGAGAGCTCCAATCTTGCAGGTTTTAAAGCTAAAGATTTGAAACACATGTTAATCTTGACAATTAAGCCAATAATTTAGTTATTTAACAACTATATGCCCATTCATAAATTACTTAGCGACAGTCTCCCGTTTGCACAGATCATTTTATCAATATTATATATGGACGACTTTCGTTAGTTTTAAATGAAATGCGTTTAACCAGGACAATAGGCAAGTACTTTTATGACGAGACCCCAATGTGACCTTTCAACTCTGCCTGCCAACCTACTCTGCCTTTATATTGACACATGGTTTGAATGGAATGGGAAGGTGTCAGTCCCAGCTCATAGGGTTCTCTCTCTCTCTCTCTCTCTCTCTCTCTCTCTCTCTCTCTATATATATATATATATATATATATATATATATATATATATACACTACTGTGCAAAAGTTTTAGGCAGGTGTGAAAAAATGCTGTAAAGTAAGAATGCTTTCAAAAATAGACATGTTAATAGATTATATTTATCAATTAACTAAATGCAAAGTGAGTGAACAGAAGAAAATCTAAATCAAATCCATATTTGGTGTGACAACCCTTTGCCTTCAAAACAGCATCAATTCTTCTAGGTACACTTGCACAAAGTCAGGGATTTTGTAGGCATATAGTCAGGTGTATGATTAAACAATTATACCAAACAGGTGCTAATGATCATCAATTCAATATGTAGGTTGAAACACAATCATTAACTGAAACAGAAACAGCTGTGTAGGAGGAATACAACTGGGTGAGGAACAGCCAAACTCAGCTAACAAGGTGAGGTTGCTGAAGACAGTTTACTGTCAAAAGTCATACACCATGGCAAGACTGAGCACAGCAACAAGACACAAGGTAGTTATACTGCATCAGCAAGGTCTCTCCCAGGCAGAAATTTCAAGGCAGACAGGGGTTTCCAGATGTGATGTCCAAGCTCTTTTGAAGAAACACAAAGAAACGGGCAACGTTGAGGACCGTAGACACAGTGGTCGGCCAAGGAAACTTACTGCAGCAGATGAAAGACACATCATGCTTACTTCCCTTCGCAATCTGAAGATGTCCAGCAGTGCCATCAGCTCAGAACTGGCAGAAAGCAGTGAAAGAAAGAAGTCTGGTCAGAAGTGGCCTTCATGGAAGACTTGAGGCCAAAAAGCCATACCTCCGACGTGGAAACAAGGCCAAGCGACTCAACTATGCACGAAAACACAGGAACTGGGGTGCAGAAAAATGGCAGCAGGTGCTCTGGACTGATGAGTCAAAATTTGAAATATTTGGCTGTAGCAGAAGGCAGTTTGTTCGCCGAAGGGCTGGAGAGCGTACACGAATGAGTGTCTGCAGGCAACAGTGAAGCATGGTGGAGGTTCCTTGCAAGTTTGGGGCTGCATTTCTGCAAATGGAGTTGGGGATTTGGTCAGAATTAATGGTCTCCTCAATGCTGAGAAGTACAGGCAGATACTTATCCATCATGCAATACCATCAGGAAGGCATCTGATTGGCCCCAAATTTATTCTGCAGCATGACAACGACCCCAAACATACAGCGAAAGTCATTAAGAACTATCTTCAGCGTAAAGAAGAACAAGGAGTCCTGGAAGTGATGGTATGGCCCCCACAGAGCCCTGATCTCAACATCATCGAGTCTGTCTGGGATTACATGAAGAGAGAGAAGCAACTGAGGCTGCCTAAATCCACAGAAGAACTGTGGTTAGTTCTCCAAGATGTTTGGGCCAACCTACCTGCCAAGTTCCTTCAAAACTGTGTGTAAGTGTACCTAGAAGAATTGATGCTTGATGCTGTTTTGAAGGCAAAGGGTGGTCACACCAAATATGGATTTGATTTAGATTTTTCTTCTGTTCACTCACTTTGCATTTAGTTAATTGATAAATATAATCTATTAACATGTCTATTTTTGAAAGCATTCTTACTTTACAGCATTTTTTCACACCTGCCTAAAACTTTTGCACAGTACTGTATATATATATATATATATATATATATATATATATATATATATATATATATATATATATATATATATATAAACAGAATAATTTATATGTAGGCGTAGTTGCCAGCCAGAAATTGAAATGGAATTTAGAAGAAAAAAAAATGCAAAAAGAATAATAATAATAATAATAATAATAGTAATGCTGAATATGTTTTCCACTGCAAGCAAGAACCGGAAATAAATTCTGTTTTTAATATCGCCTTTTCTCATTGGGTGATTCACACGTTGTGGAAATATTAATACATGTTTTACATGTAGTTGAATGTGTTTTGAGTATCAGAATGCCAGTTTGAAGTTTCAAAATATTTCTTAAAAAGTTGTGTTCAATTCACAATAGCTTTAGAAATATTATGCATTTGATCCAATGCTTTATATTTACATCATTTGCAGTGAAGAGCAATAGTTTTTCTTCCAGTCCAGTAAAGGATTGACTGATTGCTCCAGATATTTATACCAGTTATATGTGCAAGAAAAGCTATGTGCTTGTTACATGTTTTGAAATCTAAATCTACTCTTTGCTATTGTTACAGGGGTTTGTTGCCCCGGGGTTTTATTATTGTATTGTGCTATTACCGGTCCTTCCTGACTGCTGTCCAATTGCAGGATGTGCTTAGACCAGATGTAATTAAAAGCTAGATTAAAAGGGGATACCGTTCCTGCATCTTCCAGCCATGCTAGCTGCAGGTGTTGTCATGCCATCCAGCTCTGAATGGGCGTCCCCGGTAGTTTTAGTCCGTAAAAAGGACGGAGGTGTCCACTGGTGTGTAGATTACTGGCGTCTGAACAGCATAACAGTCAAAGGCGCATACCCGCTGCCAAAAATCGAAGAGTGTCTTAATGTCCTTGGTGGTGCTACTATTTTTTCAACTTTAGATCTGCAATGCGGCTACTGGCAGATTGAAGTAGACAAAAAAGACTGTGACAAGACTGCATTTGTCATGAGGTACGGGCTGTATGAATATACGAGAATGCCATTTGGACAGTGCAACGCTCCCAGAATGTTTCAAAGGGCCATGGAGCTGGTGCTGCGCGGGCTACAATGGGAGCCAGTTCTCATCTACCTTGATGACATCATCATCCTGAGAAGAACAGTTGAACAAAGCCTACAGCATTTGGCTGACGTTTTTGAGTGCCTATATAGCTATGGTTTAAAACTCAAACCATCAAAGTGCCAGCTGCTCAAAGAGGAGGTTTTGTTTCTGGGACATGTCATCAGTGGCGAAGGCATTAGAACTAACCCTGCCTTAATAAAGGACATTTAGGACTGGCAACCTCCTCACACTGTGTAAGAAACACCCTCATCAAGAAAGGGACTGAGTTCCAGTGGGGTGGGACACAACATTGTGCCTTTGAGCAGCTCAAGACAAAATTGACAACTGCCCCGGTTTTAGTATATCCAGCAGCAGAGGTAAAGTTCATCCTTGACACGGATGCCTCAAACTGCTTCAGAAAGAAGTTCTACAGGCTTGCCATGATCCTCCTCAGTCCGGCCATTTAAGGGAAGGGAAGGGAAGACTCTTCAGCATCTCCACCAACACTACCACTGTTTAGGGATGGGAGGAGATGTTTGCATCTTAGTTCAGAAATGTCAGCAGTGCAGAGGCCATAAAACAGTAGGTCCCACCAATAGAGCCAAACTGCAGAATTACCAAGCAGGAACACCCATAGACCAGCTGCATATGGATATTCTAGGCCCACTCCCCATATAGGCTGCAGGAAACAAATACATTTTAGTTAATATTGAGTAGTTTACCCGATGGGTGGAAGCCTTCCCTGTACCAGATCAAGGGGCTGCAACAACAGCCAGGAAGCTGGTGTATGACTTTATTGCTCGCTTTGGGGCACACTTCGAGCTACATACCGATCAAAGGCGAAATTTTGAGAGTGTTTTGTTCAAAGAAGTGTGTCGGCTCTTACAAGTAACAAAGGCCAGAGCAACACCCTACCATCCGGCTTCTAATGGCCAGGTTGAGTGGTTTAACCGCACCCTTCTTCAAATGATTCGCTGTTATGTTGACCAGACGAACTGGGACGAACACCTACTGCGCTCACGGCTGCATATTGCAGTACACCACACTCAAGTACTGGATTATTATTGTATTGTGCTATTACTAGTCCTTCCTGACTGCTGTCCAATTGCAGGATGTGTTTAGACCAGATGTAATTAAAAGCTAGAGTAAAAGGGGATACTGTTCCTGTTCCAGTTCCGTTGATTGCTCGGTAATTGTACTACCATCCTGTTATTTAATAAATCCAGTTCAGCATTGCAATAACTGTTGTCGTGTGGATTTACATACCCTCGCCTCAATAATATTAACATTATATAATATTAACTTACCAGTACGACACTATTCTTGTGTAACTGAGTCAGGCGATTAGAGGAGCATGTGAAGAGTGAAACGCTGCCTCTTCTTTCTCCCAGGGCTTTGTGAGAGGCTCTCTGCATTATCATCTGATATAATGTCAAGTGTGTGATACAGCTGTGTTGTGTGTAAGGTCCTTCCCACATCTACCCATCTTATTGTTTGTAATAACTATCAGGCATGTCAGCATAAATGAAGTGAGTCACACTTGTACTGCCATTTCACAGGAAAACAGTCTACCTCCTTGTGTAAGGTTATGCTCCTGGTGTAAGGTTATGTTCGTGGTGTAAGGTTATGTTCGTAGTGTAAGGTTATGCTCCTGGTGTAAGGTTATGTTCCTGGTGTAAGGTTATGTTCCTGGTGTAAGGTTATGCTCCTGGTGTAAGGTTATGCTCCTGGTGTAAGGTTATGCTCGTAGTGTAAAGTTATGTTCCTGGTGTAAGGTTATGTTCCTGGTGTAAGGTTATGTTCCTGGTGTAAGGTTATGCTCGTGGTAGGTTATGCTCGTAGTGTAAGGTTATGCTCCTACTGTAAGGTTATGCCCCTGGTGTAAGGTTATGCTCCTGTTGTAAGGTTATGTTCCTGGTGTAAGGTTATGCTCCTGGTGTAAGGTTATGTTCCTGGTGTAAGGTTATGTTCCTGGTGTAAGGTTATGCTCATAGTGTAAGGTTATACTCTGATTCTTTGGCTGGTTATTTCTAAAGTGATATACAATAGTAATAAGGTAATCGATGCCAAGCTTTTTGACAACTGATTGTTCACATTGCATTTGCATAAACTTTAATAAAAAATGCTTTACACAAATTTATAAAAATACACACACACAAGGGGGACAAAAAGAGGTGAAGGGTTGGGTTAGGAAGTGTGTATGACTGAGGCAATGTACTGAATAAAAATGCGAAAAGTCATCGTTTGCATGTAGTTGCATAATTAATAAAAAGGCAATTCCCCCACATCATGTGAAACCCAAGACAGCACTAGTATTGAAGTAAAAAAAAAAAAAACAGTGCCTGGTTGCCTGATTTACTTTTCAGGTTATTCTTAATTTTATGGCCTATATTTTAATGTTCTATCCTACACAGCGGTACAGGAAGCAGCACCCTAGGAGGGGTGTGAACCCACGTCCCTCAGAACTCTGTGAAGGATGAATCTGTGATGCAATAAAGAAAAAGCTCTGGTGGGCCCCCCTCTGGTTTCAGCCCCAGGCAGCTGCCCAGGTTGACTGAGAGCTGACACCGGCACGGCTGCCTCGCTCAGGCTCACACAATGAGTCAGTGGCTGAGGTGGGATTTGAACCGGGGACCTCCTGGTTACAAGCCCTTTTCTTTTAACCACTGGACCACACAGCCTCCTTTTTTTGGGAACACTTCTGTTATAATCTATGATTCATGTACTATTTCAGTAGTGATGTACAGGTGGATGTACTTTACTGGAGAATTGAAAACAGGCTGGATGGACGAGGGTCCAGTTCTTCAAACCACAGCAGCCATCCTCAATTTGCTGGCAGTGCATGCACAAGTGTCTGCAGAGTAACTCCAATTCAAACTCTGCTGCTCGTTCTAACTTTCATTCACGTTTGTTTTCATCAAGCTAGTCCTCTAAATTCACCACCTTTCTTTCATCAGGGCAATTTTGTTGCATATTTAGCAGCTGAGAAAACAAGACTCTCAGGACGACATTTCTAGTTAATAAGAGGACCCCTGAGATTGTGTTTATTCAGCTAGGTAAATAACAGATGCTTTCAGTCTGAGAAACTCAGCGCTTGGTAAAGTTTGAGGTGTGTTTACCCAGAAACAAAATTAAAAAGTCACTTTGGATTTGCATGTCTACTTAAACCCTTTGTTCAGCTATTCTTTAGTTACCCTTTCTCATTAGCAGCGCTTTTGTAAGAACTGCAAGCCAAGCTGTGCTTCATTACAAGTGCCGTATTTGGAATCGGCCTGATTATCATAGCGAGCAGTGTTTTAATGAAGGATATTGAGAGGCGTCAGGTTTCATTTGGAAGTGAAGAGGCATGTGTCACACGTTGCTCTCTCATCACAGCTGTTGTTTTGCATTGCAGCAGCGTGGATGCCTTGCACACCACAGGGGCACAGCTCCCAGAAACTCTTCATTAACATTGAGTTAATGCGCTTCCTTGTTTAGATGGGAGTAACACAGTGTATTCAACTGTCTTTTGTGATGATTTCTGCCACAAGAGAAAGATCAGTTTGCTAAAAATATAATACAGTTCTGCTATCAGCCCCTCTGGTCTTCAGTCTTCTGCTTCTGTTTCCTTTTACTTTAAATTAGCAGAGAGGTGAAGGATAGCTGTGCTGGGATAGCATTTCTACATCCCTCAGCAAAGCATGAAACATATCTAAAGCCTAGGAACACTGAGAGACGACTGCTGCAGCTCCTGTGGAGTGCTAAAAGAGCCTTTTTCCCAGCAGGGCCAGGGTGCTGAGAACTCTTGGGTTTGACTTTGCTGTTGTGAGACATTTTCTTGGAAAACAGGAGTAACTTTTATCCTGCAATCTCTCAATTTCAGGCACAAACAAGCTTCATTTTCGGGTTATCAAAGTCAAAAATCCTACTCCTAACATAATTAGAAAACCAATGTAGGCACATTCAGAGGGTCCTTATATGCACAATTGTATAACACTGAGTTCATGAAATTGTAGCCCAATGCCACCCTGAACTGAGTGTATGATAGACATGTGGTGAAGACTGGTGCAAATTGAAGGCAGACAGTGTGACAGACAGGCAGGCAGACAGACGGATGGACAAAATCATTGCATAAGGTTCAATATTATTTGAATGAGAAAACAATAATAAATAAATAAATAAATATGACATTTAAGTAATACAATTTAACACTAGAAGCGCCAAACCGGTCGTTTTAACCGGTAGCTTTTTAACAGCTGTAATATGATAATGAACAAACGATCGTATAAAACTCAAAAGTTTTATTTATGAACGTCAAATCAAACATTTGCATAGCAGAAACACCATATTTAAATGGAAAACAAAACATTTTTTTTTTCAAAAGGAGCAGTACAAAACAAGAAAAACTTAAACATAAATAAAATAAACATTTCACTAGTAACTATTTTATAACAGGTCTCTGTACATACAAAATTATATAGACATTTTATTTGTTTGTAGAAAATAACATTAAAGGGTGTTTTTTTTCAAATAATGCACTACTTCAAAACATAAATAACTATAATACAATAAACTATTTACATAACATACAGTACTGTGCAAAAGTTTTAGGCAGGTGTGAAAAAATGCTGTAAAGTAAGAATGCTTTCAAAAATAGACATGTTAATAGATTATATTGATCAATTAACTAAATGCAAAGTGAGTGAACAGAAGAAAAATCTAAATCAAATCCATATTTGGTGTGACCACCCTTTGCCTTCAAAACAGCATGAATTCTTCTAGGTACACTTGCACAAAGTCAGGGATTTTGTAGGCATATAGTCAGGTGTATGATTAAACAATTATACCAAACAGGTGCTAAGGATCATCAATTCAATATGTAGGTTGAAACACAATCATTAACTGAAACAGAAACAGCTGTGTAGGAGGAATAAAACTGGGTGAGGAACAGCCAAACTCAGCTAACAAGGTGAGGTTGCTGAAGACAGTTTACTGTCAAAAGTCATACACCATGGCAAGACTGAGCACAGCAACAAGACACAAGGTAGTTATACTGCATCAGCAAGGTCTCTCCCAGGCAGAAATTTCAAGGCAGACAGGGGTTTCCAGATGTGCTGTCCAAGCTCTTTTGAAGAAGCACAAAGAAACGGCAACGTTGAGGACCGTGAGACGCAGTGGTCGGCCAAGGAAACTTACTGCAGCAGATGAAAGACACATCATGCTTACTTCCCTTCGCAATCGGAAGATGTCCAGCAGTGCCATCAGCTCAGAACTGGCAGAAAACAGTGGGACCCTGGTACACCGATCTACTGT
The DNA here is from genome assembly GCA_030684275.1 of Acipenser oxyrinchus oxyrinchus. Lineage (NCBI taxonomy): Eukaryota > Metazoa > Chordata > Actinopteri > Acipenseriformes > Acipenseridae > Acipenser > Acipenser oxyrinchus. The sequence goes on along the minus strand of CM060265.1, from coordinate 13,747,545 downwards.
CGGAGAAGTCTGGTCAGAAGTAGCCTTCATGGAAGACTTGCGGCCAAAAAGCCATACCTCCGGCGTGGAAACAAGGCCAAGCGACTCAACTATGCACGAAAACACAGGAACTGGGGTGCAGAAAAATGGCAGCAGGTGCTCTGGACTGATGAGTCAAAATTTGAAATATTTGGCTGTAGCAGAAGGCAGTTTGTTCAGCGAAGGGCTGGAGAGCGTACAGAATGAGTGTCTGCAGGCAACAGTGAAGCATGGTGGAGTTTCCTTGCAAGTTTGGGGCTGCATTTCTGCAAATGGAGTTGAGGATTTGGTCAGAATTAATGGTCTCCTCAATGCTGAGAAGTACAGGCAGATACTTATCCATCATGCAATACCATCAGGGAGGCATCTGATTGGCCCCAAATTTATTCTGCAGCATGACAACGACCCCAAAGATACAGCAAAAGTCATTAAGAACTATCTTCAGCATAAAGAAGAACAAGGAGTCCTGGAAGTGATGGTATGGCCCCCACAGAGCCATGATCTCAACATCATCGAGTCTGTCTGGGATTACATGAAGAGAGAGAAGCAACTGAGGCTACCTAAATCCACAGAAGAACTGTGGTTAGTTCTCCAAGATGTTTGGGCCAACCTACCTGCCGAGTTCCTTCAAAAACTGTGTGCATGTGTACCTAGAAGAATTGATGCTTGATGCTGTTTTGAAGGCAAAGGGTGGTCACACCAAATATGGATTTGATTTAGATTTTTCTTCTGTTCACTCACTTTGCATTTAGTTAATTGATAAATATAATCTATTAACATGTCTATTTTTGAAAGCATTCTTACTTTACAGCATTTTTTCACACCTGCCTAAAACTTTTGCACAGTACTGTATTTATTTAGCCTACATACCTGGCAGCTTTCTAACCTGTACAGTCCACTCACAATACACGCTTCTCCACTTTCCCTGAGCATTTACCACACACTGCGTTTCCACAACCAGCGCAGACATCCAAAGTTTTGTTGTCGTTGCATTTTGCAACCTGGCACTGTTTCCTCTTGTGTGTGGGTGCAGCGGCTGCAGCACTGCGAGAAGGGGCATCTGTCTGTGCCCTTTTCTGATCCATATGTGCCTGCGTTACTGTACGTTGTACTATGTGCAGTAGCATTTGCATGTTGATCAGCAACATAAAAGCACTCAGTACAGTGTCAATGTTGTGTCTGGCATGCAGTACTGGACCTGGTGTTTCAGTCACTATGTTTTCAGAAGTGTACCCCCACCCCCCTAGATTTATACGTTCTCAGACAGTACCGTCTTTTCTGATCTCTTGCAATCCACTGCTTGGTGTCGATGCAGCAGGAGATGTTGTCCCTGGTGATGGTGGTGCTGAAGCTGGCACGGCAACAGGGGCTGCAGCAGACTGAACTTATCCAGCTGGCACGGTAGGTGATTCACTTGTTCTGGAGCCTCTTCCATGACCACGACCTCTGCCTCGACACCTGGATGGTCCTGTTACAGGTAGGGCTGCTGGCAATTGTGTAGCACTGTCCTCACAGTCGCTTTCAGAGTGGCTCATTTCCCAATATCACTGATGACCCCTACATCAGAGTCATCTTCATCCACAGCGTGTAGCATTTCTAGAACATGCTCTCTGGCCATTTCTCGTCTCTGAGCGTTTTTTATTTTCGGTGTATCACTCGCAGTATGCCCACTCAATCTCAGTACAGTTGTAAGAATGAACCTGCAATGCTATACACAGGGGGGTACCTATGACTCAGAGGCGTGTTTTTCAAGCACTCAAAGAATGTAGACAGGTTGACGCCACTTGATCACAGGAATGACTTTATTGAAAAGGACAGGTGATTGTATTGAAAAGGGCAGGCAGGATTATAGGCTATATTTGATAAATAAATATGTATTAAAATGACCGTTTTTGGCGCTTCTAGGTAAACGTGTTTATAATGATCAATTTCCTGCGAATATGCGTCTCAAACGCCGTCAGTATATCTAATACATATATTTAGGAAAAGTCATGAACGGGCATGCGCAGTACATTCTGGAACACAGAGTAATTTACATTTTAAAATCCAACACGGTCACATTGACCGGCTTGGCACTTCTCGTGTTAAATAAATGATATAAGGAAAAATGTACTTTACAAAACATTCCTTTGCATTTTCCTTTTATTTATTGAGAGTATCAGATTCGGGGGATAAAGGGGGCTGTCTGTTTACACATTCATCCGTTTGTCACATTTTTGCACATATCTGGAGAAGGGCCTTTTGCCCTGAAGCTTGGTGTTCACATCATTTATTGAAGTTATTGAGAGTATCAGAGAGTACCAGCGCTTCAATTATTGAGAGTATCAGAGAGTATCAGAGAGTATCAGCGAGTACCAGCGCTTCAGTTATTGAGAGTATCAGAGAGTACCAGCGCTTCAGTTATTGAGAGTATCAGAGAGTACCAGCGCTTCAGTTATTGAGGGTATCAGAGAGTATCAGAGAGTATCAGAGAGTACCAGTGCTTCAGTTATTGAGAGTATCAGAGAGTATCAGCGCTTCAATTATTGAGAGTATCAGATAGTATCAGAGAGTACCAGCGCTTCAGTTATTGAGAGTATCAGAGAGTATCAGCGCTTTAGTTATTGAGAGTATCAGAGAGTATCAGGGAGTATCAGCTCTTCAGTTATTGAGAGCATCAGAGATTATCAGCGGTTCAGTTATTCAGAGTATCAGAGAGTATCAGGGAGTATCAGCGCTTCAGTTATTGAGTATCAGAGAGTATCAGCGCTTCAGTTATTGAGAGTATCAGAGAGTATCAGTGCTTCAGTTATTGAGAGTATCAGCGCTTCAGTTATTGAGAGTATCAGAGAGTATCAGCGCTTCAGTTACTGAGAGTATCAGAGAGTATCAGCGCTTCAGTTATTGAGAGTACCAGTGCTTCAGTTACTGAGAGTATCAGAGAGTATCAGCGCTTCAGTTATTGAGAGTATCAGAGAGTATCATTGCTTCAGTTATTGAGAGTATCAGAGAGTATCAGTGCTTCAGTTATTGAGAGTATCAGCGCTTCAGTTATTGAGAGTATCAGAGAGTATCAGCGCTTCAGTTATTGAGAGTATCAGCGCTTCAGTTACTGAGAGTATTCCAGGGATATAAGGGTGTGTCTGTTTATCCATCCTCCTGTCAGACTAGGAAATACAGGTAACGAATACTGCGAGGAGAAGCACTGAATTGTGTTTATTAACAAAGCAAAACGCTTCAAAACAAAAAAGCACGATGGCAAAAACAAACAGACAAAACTAAACAGTGAACCAAAACAAACAAGTGTTGTGCTGGTCTAAATCCAGCACGACTAGCAATTGTTAATATTTTTTATCTTACTATCACTTTCACATACCTCCTCTCTGACCCAACCCCGAGTGAGAGATTTTCTCCTCTTTTATGCAGCTGTGCCTGGGCTCGATTGCTTGTTAATCATTCAATCAGAGCTGGGCACAGTCTGCACATGAACTACTTTGGCAGTTTCGTCTTTCTATTTTAGTGTGAGTATTTACCAATTTCGGAGAGACAGGGCCACAGTCTTTACTTCATTCTTCCTGTTCTAACAATAGAACCCAAATAATCCTGTTTCATACCTGACTTACTTCAACAATCCTTTAACCCTAACCTTTAATCCTAACCTTTAACCCTTTCGTCACTGTCAGTGTTCTGGTTACTTCATTCCATTTGCTTCAAATCGTTATCACTTAAGTTAGCAAAACAATGCATGTTCAGCAGTACATTCTGTAACTAACATTGTATTCAGCTTATACCCCTACATTCTACTGCAGTGTATCTAATCATACAATGAACTCCTGCAGCTTCCCCATGCATACACACCTACCAAACAAAGACACAAAATGGTTGTGTGAGTTCAAGTCCTACACAATTCTATTATATGGCTACACAATACTGTGACTTGCAGTCACTGGGTCACAAGCTAAGACTATGTCAAGTAGACAAACTTTTTCAAAAAAATGTTTCAATGTGTGCCTTATGTACATGTCTGTGAGGAATGGGTTGATACATTCTTCAGAGAGCAGACAATGCAAGGGTGTGTGTGTTCTATATAGTACAGAAGGTGCTGCCACTGCAGCAATGGAAGTATAATCAATGGCTTTAATATTGTATGGGAGGGTCTGCAACATGATGAGTCTTGGTAAGGGATGGGGTGAAGCCGGCTGCAGTATTTTCATTGTTTCCTATCTGCTATCACTGCTATTTTATTTGTATTGATTTAAATATTGGTTAGTCTGTCATGTCCGATAATTGAGAATAGTAAATATGCATTTTAAGTATCCTGCTATTGTCAATTGTTGAAGTGCACGTAATGAGATTTTTCAATTGAATTTATTGGCAAAAATACCTCTGTTCTATTGAAGATCCTCAATTACTTTGCCTCTACATCACTCAGTGGTTTGCAGCTGAGATTTACATTGGGTTGGGGAGGCAGTGAAGCCGATCCGGTCTTACAGGTCAGTTGAAAATGTGAAAAGCAAGTCAATTTGTAACAGACAGTGCTTGCAGCAGCTAAGACTGTGTGTTTATTATCCCCACAGGAATGACATCTCCAGCGAGTGGGATATAGTGGAAGAGAGTGTGTGCTTCATATATCTGGATAAAATGCTTGTCCAATTGTGATCATATTGGAATGAACATTATTTAGGGTGAGGGTTAAGGTGAAGTTTGGGGTTGGGGTTAGGATTTGGGTTAGGGTTTGGGTTAGTGTAAGGATTTGGGTGTATCTGATTGTAGGTATATATTGTGGTGCTGCTCTATCTGTATATTATTGTCTACCTCATATACAGACAGGCTAAAACAATAGAATCTATTCAATCTTGAACAAAGACAGTGATCTGATTCAAGCATTCAAAATTCTAAAAGGTATAGACAATGTCTACCAACGGGACTTTTTCGACCTGAAAAAAGAAACAAGGACCAGAGGTCACAAATGGAGATTAGATAAAGTGGCATTCAGAACAGAAAATAGGAGGCACTTTTTTACACAGAGAATTGTGGGAGTCTGGAACCAACTCCCCAGTAATGTTGTTGAAGCTGACACCCTGGGATCCTTCAAGAAGCTGCTTGATGAGATTCTGGGATCAATAAGCTACTAACAACCAAACAAGCAAGATGGGCAGAATGGCCTCCTCTCATTTGTAAACTTTCTTATGTTCTTAGCTAGTGATGGTCTTAATACTACTTCCACATATTCATCTGTTCATTGGCATTTCTTATGTTCTGTACATACTGTTGATAAATGTCGTGGTCAGCCACTTGTTTGTCACACTGATAGCTCTATTTATGAACTTCTAGTTTTGAAGACTTGTTGTTTTTTTCTGCTGCTGATTATTCTGTGGTCTGCAAATGGATTACTAAAGCTTGGGTAATACCTTATGCCAAGACCTGCATCTGTGTGCGTTACTGAACTGGTAAAGGTACTGCACCTGTATTCCAAGACCTGCATCTGTGTGCGTTACTGAACTGGTAAAGGTACTGCACCTGTATTCTCAACACCGGCACTTCCAAGACCTGCACCTGTGTGCGTTACTGAACTGGTAAAGGTACTGCACCTGTATTCTCAACACCGGCACTTCCAAGACCTGCACCTGTGTGCGTTACTGAACTGGTAAAGGTACTGCACCTGTATTCTCAACACCGGCACTTCCAAGACCTGCACCTGTGCGCGTTACTGAACTGGTAAAGGTACTGCCCCTGTATTCCAAGACCTGCACCTGTGTTCCTGCTCATTTAGAGGCTGGTAGTCTTACTTGGTTGCCCCTGTCCTTTCTGATTATATAAAAGTGTTCTAGATCCCCCTGCACAGTGTTTACAAGAAACACATTACTAGGGATGGGCAAAATAGTCAATGAAACGATTTACATCTAAAACAGTAGTCCACAAATCAACACCATATACAGAATAGTATTGAATAAAAATTTGCAATGAAATGTTTAATCACAATTTGATAAGCTATACTCCAGATATATTAAAACATGTTCGTTGTGTCATTCAGACGGATGGATGAACAGACAGCCAGACACCTCGCTATCTACCCAGAATCGGACACTCAGTAATCTATGCTAAATGCTGTTAATATCGGTTTACAAGACAATTGGATAAGCATATCTCCAGATAGATGCAACAATGTAAGTGTACATACAGAGAGACAGATGGGAGGACAGACAGAGGCCTCCATACACACTCACAATAATTGATCAATGTAAATTGTCATGTTCTTGCATTATATACAGCATGTCTTACACCTGCAATCTACAGTACATCCATATTCAAATAATTATTGTTACAGCTTGTCCTATCAAAGTAGCAGTTATTAAGCATTAAAGTCAAACTGATATTATATATATATATATATATATATATATATATATATATATATATATATATATATATATATATATATATATATTTAAAAACTATATACAAAATAATGTTCTAACCTGCACATTGCTTTACTTTTGCTGTATCCTGTGCTGTCCATAGTCCATATCGCATGTTCACGATTATTTTGATATATATTTTTTTATTCACTCATCATATTTTACTTTTGAACTTTTGCCAGCAGAAAGTTTTCTTGTAAACATCGCAGTGTATCCAGATCCTGCTCCCTGAAGCAACAGAAGCGCTGTGTGAAGGACCTTGAACCTCTTGGTATGAAAGGCGCTCAACAAAAAAAGTTTATTATTATTATTATTATTGTACACGGTCTGCACTTTTATCAGCGATGTGTATGCAACAGAAGCCGCTGGTAGATTATAAAAACGATTAATTAAACTTAGGCTAGGTAGTTGTTATCTTAGTATGTTTTTATTCTCTATTAATTAAATGCTTCCCTGCATCAGGCCATTCCTGCAACCTTCTTGTTCCCGGATTTGCACTTCCTCATCTGCCCCCAACTTCATCAAGGCACTTAATATAACTTTCAAAGTCCATTTCATTCAATTTGAGCTACCAGTCACATACGGAAACTATGTGCTACAATTATCAACATTTCAGTCAAGCGTCCTCCTACCCTGCAATAGACAATACACTCTTAGACTGCTCCTGATCAAATCAATAGGTTTTGCAGCAGCCTCCGAGCAACGCATTCCCATCCTCTCAGGTTCTGCAGCGGCCTTAGATCTATGCATTCTTCATCTCTGCCCAAAGGCAGCCCCATCTCCGACATCATCTAAAAATGCCTTAACTCTCAAATACCAATTTTCACCGCATTCAGCAGCTCACTGCTCTCTACAGCAAGCCACTGCACACTAATGACAGCATTCCATCGTCTGCTCCCTCAGATCTCTGCCCGTTCAGCAGATCTTGCCTCTACTGTTAATATCTCCTCATTACAGCAAATCTCGGCTCCCTCTTCAGATCTGCTCACTATTGCAGCATACAAAAGCGGCTTTAGTTTACTGTTTAAATCTGCAACTGCTCTCCTCTAGAGCTTCCAACGCTCCAGCTTTCCTCCAATACTTGGATCAAAAATATATATAAACACAGAGAGCTTGACTTCCTCAGCAATTTAGTCATATGTTCGCTCATCCTCTCAGATACTACAAGCTTTAATACATGGTACAAGACCGGAAATCGATTTATGAATTAAGGAGTTCCACTATTTGGAGAATGACTGGAGTTGTGAAACCCAAATCTCGGATTTATGAGTTCACCTTTTCCATTCCAAACAGACATGATGGTAGCAAACCGCTGATCAATCCCGTATTAACTAACACAGGACGGTCGGCATCTCATCTCTCTGCCTTTCGTTTTTAGAAACAACTCGGCAGTTGATTTCATATATTTGTTCAGGTCCAGCTGCCACCTCAGCCCTCATCAAACTCTGCAACACCAACATCTGCTGTTCAACTAAATACAACACTCTCCAACCTTCTGCAATCTGCTCATCACTACATGGCCACACCCTTAGCCCCAGTGACCAAATTTTCATTTACCACTGGATGGAAAACATTTACTACTTTCTGCACTCAAAACAAAATACATCCCATTCCGATTTAATGAGCAACGGATTCTAGCCTCCATCGCCCATGCAAGGGATTTTGTTCACTTAGCCACTACCGTTAAAGCCTACATCTCCGGAATTCAGTATTTCTGCCGCCTCATCACTGTCCCTTCTCCAACACTCCTATCCATCCCATCAGTTTGCTGACACTCAGAGAGATCCTCAAGAGCCCCCCCTCCCCTGCTGCTCCCTCCTGGCTCCTTATATAATAGACATCCTTCACTCTTTAATCTCTACCCTCAGAAAAAGCTGCTCTGTCTATGCAATGACCTGACCATGGAAGTAATATGTCTAACTGCTCTTGTGAAGCACTTCCTCTGCAGGACTCCTGAAGGAACAGAGTGCACCCTGTGAATTTACCGTGACAACACCAGTGATTTACCGGTTTAAAAAAAAAAAAAAAAGCAAGAGTTACCAGAACATCAAGGGGAATACAATGGATAGACTCGGAGCATTAAGCCATTTCAACGATGAGGTTTTGTGAACCATTCCGTGCACCCAGATACTGGACTTTGGCCAGCTGTGGTGATTTTACTACAGAATACTACACCTTGCAGTAAAAAAAAAAAAGTTAACCATGCCCAGTGTTAAACATGGTGGAGGTTGTGTGATGGTCCGCAAGTTTCACAGCCTGGTCCTAGAAGCAGACCCCAACCCGTGGTAAGTTCCTCCTTCAATCAGCTGGTGTTCCACTAAACTCCACACTCTCCAGCCTCCTCCAGTCAGCCTGCAGCTTCAGGGAGAATTGCCTTCGCCCCTTCCACTCGCTCTTCTTATTCTACTGCCTGGTCTTCCTTCACCACATTCTGTGCCCAGATTTGAATCTCTCTCACCACCTATAACCTTCAGCACCTACTTGCCTTTATGACAGACCTCAGGCTATCCCTTAACTAGACCCCTTCCTCCATCAGGAATTATCTCTCAGGTATCCAGCATCAGTTCCTCCTCCGTCCCCTAACCCCCCACCACCCCCCCGCTCCTTTCAATCCCGGAGGCCCGTCTGAGTCTCGCATCCTCCTCTCTGTCAAGACAACCAACCTCATCGGAATCTCCAGTTTCCCAGCCATCAGCCTGCGGCACTTTGACCTCACTCAAGTCCCTGGAAATAACTTCCTCCTATTCATTAGGACTTCAAACAGACAGTTACATCAAGATCCAGAAGTTCCGCAACCTGGTCCCAGGAGCAGACCCCAAACCTCGTCTCGTACCACCCTTCAGCAAAACAATATTCAACTGAATAACTCTCTCTCTGGCCTTCTTCAATCAGCACGTGGATTCATGGAGTACACTCTCGCCCCATCTACCCGTTGTTCCCACTCGACTGCCTGGTCTTCATTTACTCACATTTGTGAGCACAAACAGATCTCTCATACTTCTTTCAACCAACAGCACCTCCTCGCCTTCGTCACTCACCTCAGGCTGTCTCTACGTTTAGCCCCCTCCTCTATCTAGATGTTACCTAGCGGGCATTCAGTATCAATTTCGCCTTCAATCTATTTCCTCTCGTCCGTTCTAGAGATGGCGGATCTCTAGAGAGAACGCTCAGAGGCATGGAGAAAAGCCTGCTCCCCTCCTCTCCATCAAGTTAACCAATCTCTACAGACCTTCTCCTTTGTCTCATCACTGCTCTCCAGCAAGGATGCTTCAACCTATTCAACGACATCGTCATAGAAACCCTGTGCCTGACCGCCGCCTTTGGATTTCTCCGCTGTGCAGAATTCTCAACTCCATCAACTTCCAGCTTCCCAGCTCTAGGCCTCAAGCGCTCCGATCTCTCTCAAATCCCCGGAAACCACTTTATCATCCACATCAGATCTTCAAAAAACGGTCCATTTAAGCCAAGGATTCCGTGTCTTCCGTCGGATCCCCTCTTCATCGACAGCTCCAGATCTATACTTACGACACACTGGTTCTCATCCCGTTTATGCACCCTCTTGTCACGGATCGGGCTTCAAACTATTTCTCCCCCCATTCATTCCGGATCAGAGCAGCTGCCTCCGTGGCCAGGGCAGGAATCAATCAACACTTGATTAAGTCTATGGGGTGCTGGATCTCTTTAGCTGTTGAACTTTATATTAGATCATCCTCTGCAGACATCGCCACAGCTCACCAAGCACTCGTTAGCTTGCCCGGAGTGGGGGGGGCGCCCTCTCCGCCAGGCCCACCAGAGGTTTCCTCCCTGCAGGGGGGTGTTTCCTCTCCACAGTTCAGACGGCTTATAGGCATAGGTTGTCTACTAACATCTCTTGTCTTTTCTCTTTTCTTCTAGCTTTTGTTTATGTGTGCGGCTCTGCGATCTCTTTTCTATCCCACGGTGCGGTTCTTGCGGGGAGCCAGGGGTCCTCTTTTGGGGGGGGAAGTGAGTCTCACTCACTTCCCCCCTCTCATCTCAACCACTGCCGCCCGACTGTTCCTCGCCGGCCTGAGGGGACCCCTGGCCACATGCTATTCTTCTGCTCCTTATGCGCTAAGCCTTCCAGGCCACAATCTTGCTGTCCCATCTCCTCTCTTCCATTTCAGGTCCAGGACCATTTCAGCCCCCTCATGCAGTCGGCCGAGTCTCCACCTGCCGAACGGGCCCCGACCGAGGGGAGGGCGGGGTTTCTCTGTTTTCGTCTCTCCTAAATGGACCCGAGACACTTTTCCTAAGCTCTCCATGCCACCCAGCTGCCAGCTTAGCTGCCTGAGGATGCTGCACTGAGTTGCGAAGGATCTGTCCTTTTGTCCTGTTTGTCCCCTTCCTGTCTCTTGCTCCACTAAACGCCCAGCAGCCAGAGGATGCTGCCTGACCCGTAGGGAGCGAGAGTCAGATTTGTTGTATGTTATGTGTCTAAACTTTGCTCTCTCTCTCTGACTTTTACGTCACCCAGCAGGCGGAGGATGCTGCCTGACCCGGCGGAAAGTGTTTATATCTAATCCTTTGCTCTTCTCGTGTCTCCTCTCTCGTCAGCCCAGCAGCCAGAGGATGCTGCCTGACCGGAAGAGAAGGAAAACTCTTCGTCCCCTATCTCGCCCTGCTATCAGTATCTAACCTCAGTGTTACTAAGCACCATTCCCAAACTCCATCCCCAATCTCGCCATCCCTCTCAAACTCGCTTCACTCTTAAACTCTCAAATCTCTCGCCCCTCTCAAGCCTCCTAACCAACCGGAGAAGTCCTCTCATCTTGTCTCATTCTTAATATCTCACTCCCAATTTCGCCTCCTCTCAAGCCCTCGTAGGCATCCAGTGAAATTATATTCATTGAAAAAGGGAAGAGAGAACCAGATCGTTATTATTTTTTATTGCTTTGGTTTAATGTAATATAGCAGGCTAATGATCTTATTGAAGTAGGCTACAATATTTTTTTTCATTAAAACTGCAAGAACTTGTAGACTTGATACAACTGGGTTGAGAATTTAAAAATAAAGCATTTTATGAGATTTTTAACTAGAGGTACCAGGAATACGACTCTGTACGCTCCAGAGGTTCTGGGGCTGAGCCCCCGCACAAATTAAGCACTGGTTCTGACAGTTCAAGATATCTTGATTTAATCAGATTAGTTTTACACAAGATTAGTCATCTATACATAATAAAAAAAAAAAATTAAAAAAAAATCTGTTAAATACAAAATTAGGATGTACAATAATGTGGTCATACTTGCTCCACTTATGTTCATCATTACAAGTCCACGGTTTCTGTTTTGTTTTCATCTTTCCATTTTAGTGAATTTGATTCCTTGATCTATTTATAAACACATTTTCCACTGTATAAAGACCCCTTTCTCATGCTCAATTAGGTTGGGTGTTTAGTAATGAATGATACCACAAAACAAAGAACATATCTAATATTTTCTCACTTCTCAACACTGACACTCCCCCTTATAGTTTTGTTTTAGATACATTAACCAAATGAAAAGAAATTTGGTGGCATTTAATTTCATGTTAAAATATTACTTTTAACACATAGGAGACAAATAGAAAAATAAAGAAACTGAGGCAACATTTTATATAATTCCCAGGTAACATAGAATCTGTACTACATATCTCTCCTCTTAGTGTAAGCTGTGGTCTTTTTCCATTAAATGTCAACTAGACATTTTTAAGTAACAGATAGCTTACTGTTTCATAAAAAGCACAAAACACAAAAGTGTCTGTTGGAGTCCTAATGGCATAACAAAACATGTACTGAAAAAAGTACAAAAACAAATTCATCTTCTAAACTCTCTCCAGTCACGTCTTATACTTTATATACATGCATATACATCTAACTTCAAGTTTTATCACATGACTGGAAAGAAAAAAACAAACAAACAAACAAAAATTTAAGCCTTGGTTAAAGTCTGTAACTAAGACTTTAACACAAACCTCTAGTTTCACAGACCCTGATTAGCACTGACCTTGGAATACTTAATATTAGTTTAGGTAAACTTCCAAATGTTTGTAGTTTTTATTAGTTTACATTAGCTTAACAAATGTGTACTGTAAACAATGTTGTATTCAGAATCGGATTTAATGGGAAATTTAAAAATAGCTACAAAGCACCAACTACCTTAAGAGGTATGGTGTCCATAAATAAATAGATACAATACATACAACCATACATACATACATTAAATAAAAAGAGAATAGTGAGCACCAAATACTTCCCAAATCATTTAATTTTCAAGCTTTCACTAGGTAAAATTCTGTCTTGGTTTCCCGCCTACACATTTTGATTCCCGGGCTCCCTGCTGCTTGTGACATTATGATCACAGAACGGTGCTATAGGCTAGAAAGGTGTTTTCTATTTCCTTAGCAATGGTCTTAACAACCATGGCAGGAACCTGTTTATGTGCAAAATGACAAGATGACTGTGTGTGTTAGAGAGGGGCTGCATGTATTGAAAATGAAATAAGTTTCTTATTGATTTTATCATAAAGACAATGACTCGAATCAGATGGAGACTTTTTTGCTTGACTCGAGTCAAGTCACGTCTTTTAAGCAGGGAGTCGAGTCGAGTTGAGTCTTTGCTTGCAGGGACCCGAGTCAAGTCAAGTCATTTGATGGCAATGACTCCAGTCGAGTCGAGCCAAGAAAAATTGCGACTTGATCCCGTGTCGAGTCATTGACTCGAGTCATTACAATTCGAGTCATTACAACTCGGGTTCTAAGTGGTTCGGGGTTATTCTTATTCTCATTTTGAAAGCTGCCTTTGCCTGGCGTTGAGCTTGTTTTGAGGTTGTCTGGTGAATCCTAAGAGCTGGAACTGAACTGTCATCCTCATTCCATTGCAGTCATGTGAGAATGTGACCTTTTACCTCTGCCAGCCCGCCTGCTCTCTCAGTTTCTGTATCCTGCTTATTCAAATAATACTAGCATTCATTTGACAGTGTTAGTTCATATGTGTTTGAATAGTTAATATGAACTGTATCTTTTACAATGTTGTAATTCTAACCGTGTTTTGCTGTGTTATATGTTGCTTTAAAACATCAATAAACGTCTGAAAGCTGGTTGTGTCTCCCACTTGAGATTTAATCCCTACTGAGATCCAGTTCCATCAGTGTGGTACTTCATGTGGAAGTGCTACATGGTCTAATTTCAATCAGACCTTCCACTTCTCATTAAGTTTGATACGCTCACAACTCTGGATTGAAGTTCTAGTCAGGCCGAGCATAACTGTGACACACTTGTCAACAGTGACAGACATGCTTGACACTGCTTATCCTTTCAGATATTACAGCTGCCTTCCACATCAACAATCATAACATATCATATTTCACTGTTTACTCATTTTAATCTCAGGTTCACCTTGTGAAACCGCATCTCTCTTCATCTCTCTTCATCTCTCTTCACCAATTCCAATTTTCTTTTTCAATTGACAAGTAGAGCTCAGGGATCCCTTAGGATTCAGTTCCTGAAATTCGCAGTCTGTATTTGTTGTTGCTGTTGGGTTATTATTTGCGAGACCCATTTGTATTTTTAAGTCTTACTTTCCAAATCGTGTCTGTGCTATCTACGTGCTGAGCCAGTTTTCAACAACCGGAAATGTAATAAAACGAAGGTCAGGTTACTTGACATTCGTCAGCTGCTGTGTAGATCAACTCTGAAAGCTGCAATGATTAACGGGTGGCAAATATGCTGAACCCTGTCGTTTCAAAAGCTGGTGTCCTGGTCTATGCTTGGATGATCACATCCAAACAACATGCAAGAACAGCTCCTTCCATTTCTGGAATATGAGAAACTACTGAACCATTTGAGCAGCAAAATCCTCGCCTTTATCTCTTCACAGATTGACTAGCAGAATTCATTACTTGCGATTTACCTGTCTCAACAGATACCAGACCCAGATGGCCCATAATCCTCTGATTTCTTACCAACAAGAAGCTTCTGCTCTACTTCTCCAATTTAGCTTCCTCGGCGACCCAGGACTGCTTAGCTTGTATAACGGTACATGCCGTGGCTTTACTGGTTGTGCCTGTCCACCCATTGAGATCCTTTGATGCTGGGCTCTGTTCCACCTTTCAGTTTGCAATCAGTGGGTACAGTATCAAGCATTTATAGGCTCCATTATCCCAGACCCTAATACCCCCACCAAAAAGAGATGGGAACTAGTCATTCAGCTTAATATCGTACATAGCAGTGGTGGCAGACAAGCCTACCTATGAAGGTGTCACAGTACAACTACAGGGTGATGATGTCACAGTGCAGCTCACAGGGTGATGATGTCACAGTGCAGCTACAGGGTGATTATGTCACAGTGTAGCTCACAGGATGATGATGTCACAGTGCAGTTACAGGGTGATGATGTCACAGTGCAACTCACAGGGTGATGATATCACAGTGCCGCTTACAGGGTGATGATGTCACAGTGCAGCTCACAGGGTGATGATGTCACAGTGCAGCTCACAGGGTGATGATGTCACAGTGCAGCTCACAGGGTGATGATGTCACAGTGCAGCTCACAGGGTGATGATGTTAGGGCTTAATATGATTAGTATCTTATATTAATGAGAGCCCCAATTTTAGAACAGTATTGGGAAGTGTTAAGCTTGTTATTTGTAAAGTTCATAGGTATTTGTTTTCAATTTAAGCACATTAAGCTACTTTTCATTTGAAGCAAAGTGCACATTAAGCAGTTTTTTTTGTAGGGCTTAACATGGTTATTATATTGTGCATGTTAATGAAAACCCTTGATTTTATTAGGATAGTATTGGGAAGTGCTTGCTAGTTTTTTCATCCCATGTAATCTTAGACTATGTCATCTGCCACTGTTAGTACTGCAGTTAAGGTTAGGTAAGGTGAGCTAGGTTCCTGACAAGTGTATAGTCAGTTCTCTGAAGGAGCTAAGTGTTTAGTTTGTTTGTTTACTTTTGTTTATTAAAAAAATAGTGCGTCAGCGCACAAAAAATGAATTTTCTATGTGCTGGGTCATTTTATAGGGGCAAACGACCGTGAGTGTGGCTGTGTTACATGTGGTGGCAGCGAGTGTGGGAGCCCCTATGACCCAGGAAATGGATACAGAATTAAAAGAGTTGATTGCCATGATCAACAGAAACACCGCTGCTCAAGTGGAGCAGAATAGGAAGTGGAGGCAGGAGCCAGGGCTACTGGAGTGGGAGCCGACCGAGCTGGATCTGCTGCTCCAAAAGTGGGAGCAGGCAAGAGAAGCCACGTTACAAGAGAGAGAGAGAGAGAGAGAGAGAGAGAGAGAGAGAGAGAGAGAGAGAGAGAGAGAGAGAGAGACAGACAGAGAGAGACTTTTAAAGATCCTTTATTAATCGTTTCAATTAAGACAAAAAAAGGCAAAACACAATCAGATTAACATATTTTAAACAAATTAAAGGATCATAAAAAAATCAATACATAATAAAAAACCATAAAACTAAACAAACAGTGTTTTCTTTCTGTAAAACCAGATTAATAACAAATGAATAAAAACACTGTAAAACAAAACTAGAAATTAAACTGGAGTTCCCCCTCCTCACTCACAGCACACAAGGTGTCTCCCACACACCACCTCTCCTGGAAGCTCTCCAGATTACTGACCAGTTTAAAATACTCAAACTCTACTCTGATCTGGCTAACCACAAGCACCCTAAACTGACCCACCACACTGGTCAATCCAGAACCAGAGAGCTGGTATTTCCTTGTCTTTAAAATAGCCAATTTTGCCTGTCCAAATAAAAAAATAATTAGAACACACCTGTTTTTCATTTTAAAACTGTACATAACCCCAAAAATAAAAAAGCTCCTTACTAAAAACAACCCCAAAAACGTTCAGGATTCCCTGCAGTAAATTAAAAAGTGGCCGCAGCCTCTCGCACTCACTGTAAGCATGATAAATGGTTTCCTCTGCTGAGCAGAAAGCACACTGCTCACTAATACTGGGGTCCACTCTGTGAAGAAACCTGCCCGTGGACATAATGCCATGGAGAATCCTCCACTACTGGAGGGGCGGCTTGTACAGCACCCTCCACACCGGCCTGCGCCCCACCTCTACAGATAATTGAACTCTCCACTTGGAATCTACCAGACCCCTTAGCCTATTGTACTCCATGGCTTTAACACACAATTTATATATAATTTTACTATTCATTGCATGAAAAACAATTTCCTCTACACTGTGCAAAGTGAGTAATGTCCCTCCATTCTCTCCACCCCCCTCTCCTCCCTCTCCTCCTGCTGGTGACACAATCATCCCAGGGAATAAGGAAGTCTGTCTCTGCTCTGTGCCTCTGGACAGATCCTCCCTCAGGACCTCCCTGAGCCGTGGGGAGAGGCAGCCCCTCAGCTCAACCATCAGTCTCTCTGCGAGCCTCTCGGAGTGCCAGCCCAGCTGGGCAGCTAGCTGGGAGGCAGTTAACCAGCAAGAGAGCTCAAGATTGAACAGATGGATCATCCTGGTTATACCTGCCTTTAAAAACCTGGCACAAAGCATCATCGACTGGAGGAACTTAACTGGAAAAAGTGGATTAAAAAATAGGGGCTCATCAAACAGGGCCTGCCCGGTCAGGGACTCTTCATCCCTTTCCACCCTCACCAGCTGCCAGGCACTTAAAATATTTTGGTAAAAACTAGGAAGTCCTGATTTACAAAAACTGGTGTTCTCAATTAAAAACAGGTGTTTTCCTAACCCCAGCCCCCGACTCTATTGAGGAGGAAACAGGCCAGCCTCTTCCAATGAGCCTCCTCCTCAGTGTACAGGAGTCTCTGTACCGCCTGCAGCCTGAAGGCTGCCACCCTGCTGGCAATGCTGACCAGCCCCTGCCCCCCTTCATCACTGGGGAGGTACAGGACTGCCGGCCTCAAACTGTGTCTCCCGTTCCAAAAGAACTCCAGCAGCACTTTCTGGATCTCCTCCACCAGGCCTCGGGGTGGGTCCAGGCACATTAGCCTGTGCCACAAGCTAGAGACCACCAGATTATTAATGACCAGCACCCGACCCTTGAAGGACAGTTGGGCCAGCAGTCCCTTCCACCTCTGCAGCCGCCCCCTCACCCTGTCCAACAGACCCTCCCAGTTCTTTCTCATATAATTCTGCGTTCCGAGGTACACCCCCAGTACTTTGATGCCTGTTCTGTTCCATTCCAGCCCTAAAGGCAGGACAGAAGGGGTGCCCTCATCCCAGCTGCCCGACAGGAAAGTGTTGCATTTTGCCCAGTTTACTCTGGCAGACGATGCTTTCTGGAACTCATTTAAAGTTTGCTGCAGTGCTTGAACATTAGCATCCCCACTCACAAACACAGTCACATCATCTGCGTAGGCAGACACTTTCACTGTGGCAGGGGAGGGTGTGGAGGGTGAGGAGCGCACTGTCCATCCAGCCAACCTGCCCCTCAGCTGGTGCATCAGGGGCTCTATAACCAACGAATACAGCATACCAGACAGGCCTTGCCTTATACCCCTGCACACTGGGAAAGGCTGACTCAGCCCATTGTTAATCTTTAAAATACTAGAAATGTTGGAATATAAAAGCTGAATATAAGAGATAAAAACAGGGCCGAATCCGAAAACCTCCAGGGTTTTAAAGAGGTAGGTGTGGTCGACTCTATCGAAAGCCTTCTCTTGATCCAGAATTAAAATCACAAATATCATTTACAGATAAAAAATCTCTAATAAAAAACAGGTTATCAAAAATGGAGCGACCGGTATACAATATGTTTGGTCCATATGTACAATAGTTCCAATTACTTTTTTTAATCTGTTTGCGATTGTTTTAGATAAAATCTTTAAATCGGAGCATAAAAGTGACACAGGTCTCCAATTCTTTAGCTGACAAAGGTCTCCCTTCTTTGGCAACAGTGTAATAACTGCCCTGCGGCAGCTGAGAGACAGTTCCTTGTGGCTGAGGCTCTCTCTCAGAACCTGAAGCAAATCCTCCCTTATTATGTCCCAGAAAGTATTATAAAACTCTGCTGGCAGTCCATCGATCCCTGGAGCCTTTCCGCTGGAGAGCTGCTTGACAGCAGTGGTCAGCTCCTGGTAGGTCAGCGGTGCGTCAAACTGAGCCTGCTCTTCATCACTGAGGCTGGGTAACCCCTGGAGCAGCTGCTCAGTGTCCTTTAGATTGCACTGTTCTTTATTGTAAAGTTCCTTATAGAAACGCACCGCCTCTGTGCTGATCTCCTCCCGGGTATGCAGTTCTTCCCCACCAGGAGTCCTGACACAGCACAGCTGTCGGTTGTCTGCTCTCTTCCTTTCCAAGTTGAAGAAGAAACTGGCGGGGCATCCATATCTCTCAACTCCACAAATCTGGAGCATACGATCGCCCCCTTCACCCTCTCCTTCAGCAAGCTCCCCAGCGCAAGTTTCTGCTCTTTTAGGTACTCCAGGGTCTGCTCTTTAAAATCTGAGTTTAGACTTTCCTCTAGGAGGAGGATTTTTAACTCCAGCTCTCTCACAGCTGCGTTCAGTGACCTGGTTGCATTTATAGTATATTGTTGACAAAAACATTTTATTTGTATTTTGCCAATGTCCCACCACTGTCTTACATCTTTATATTGTGTTTTCTTTTTCCAAATTATCCAAAAAATTTAAATTGTTGTCTAAATGTTATGTCTTGTAATAATTTTATATTGAAATGCCAATAAGATGTTCTGTGGGGTTCTGATTGAATTATTGCTGTAAATAATAGACAGTGGTGGTCAGAGAGACTATTGGGGATGATTCTTGCTTCAATGCATTTATTGAAATAATTTTTAGAAATGTAAAAACGGTCAAGTCTTGCTCTATATATGCAGTTTTTATGAGATTGAGACCAGGTGTATTGTCTTGAATTAAGGTGCAAGCATCTCCAAATGTCAACCAGGTCAGAGGATGCGGTTCTTCATTATTTCTATCAATATTAAAATTAATAGTACAATTAAAATCTCCTCCCAATACCACCACATCATCACTATTCATATTAAAAAGAGCTTGCTTTAATTTCTTAAAAATTAAAATTCGTTCCCCCCCCTTATTGGGGGCATAAACATTAATAAAAACATACACCGTACTGCCCAGCCTGGCTTACTTTTAAAATCCTCCCCTTCTCTATTTCTTCCATATCTAGTAAAACTGCCCTTAGATTTTGTTTAAAAAGCACAGCCACCCCTGCACTAGTGCTGACACCGTGACTCATCACGCACAACCCCTTCCACTCCGCTCGCTATGCCACCTCGTTCTCGTGATCAGAGTGCGTCTCCTGCAGAAACACCACCCCTGCCTTCTTCTGCTCTAAAAACTCTAAAAGCTGTGTCCTCTTAAGCTGTGTCCTTCTTTTAATCTAAACGGCTGTCTACAGCCGTTTAGATTAAAAGAAGCAAAAACACACTTTTCCATCACGGCTAAAAAAAGTAAACCCAACAGACTAAAACAAGTAATAAAAGAATAAAACACAGCCATTATTAAACATGAAATTTTGAACCATTATTCAGATCCTTCTTAATTTTCTGAACTATTTTTTTTAATCTGTACCGTTTTGGCTAACATGAGCGGAGTGGAGAAATAATCTTAGATCAGGGAAAAAGTGCTCTATTTCTACCCATCTTTTCCCTTTTGTTTCTTTCATAAAATTATTTACCTGCTAAAGCATATATAGTTTTTTCTTGCTGGCGGGTTGGCTATCGGGGATGTCTGAAATAAGCGAGGAGTCCGACAGCTCCCCTCCCATCTCATCCACGCTATCCTCCTGCTCGCCCCCGAGTGTCAGCTCCTCCGCTGCTCCCTCCAGTTCCTTGGCACCGGCCTCTGCTGCCTCCTCCCTTTCCTCAGCCACAACTGTTACAGGCAGCTGAGATTCAGCCAGCGGAGAGTCTTGCACTGCACCCGGCCCGCCCTCCACTGTGTTCTCTTCCCCTGCGTTGTGAGGGACTGGCGCCCCGGCTGGAGCTTGCAGTCTCCCTGTCAGCACGGGCTCGGAGCTCTGCACCTGCTACGCTCTACCATCCGGCAGCTCTGCAGCCTTCTCTTTAAATCTTTTCTTCTTAACTACTTCCCTGAATGCTTCTTCACCATTCTCAGTAGTTGCTGTGTTTTCCTCTGAGCCCGTCACTGACAGGCTCTGGCTCACCCTCTGTACGAGGCCGTGGCGTTGGTGGATCTACTCCGGTCTCCTTCCGCGATTGAGTCGTCTCCTCCTCGGTCTGCACGGGCTCTGGCTGCGGCTGCGATGCAGGAGCCGACTCTTCCTCCCGCTCACCCCCAACAGCCCCTACTTCCTCCCCGCCAGCATTGCCCTGCTCCTGTCCTGTCTCGGCTCTAGCCTCCCTTCTCGGGCAGGTTTTCCTCTGGTGTCCCTGCTCGACCGCAGAAAAAACATCTCATTGTTTCAGAACTAACAAACACCACACAATTAGTCCCTTCTACATTAAAATTCCAGGCTACATTAATAACTTGATTGGGATCATTTAATAAAACAAACGCCTGTCTTCTAAACGACATTACGTGCTTAACGCTGTTATTTTTGCAGCCTAGAGGGATATCTTTAATTGGGAAAACAAGTTTACCAAACCGAGACAGATTTTTTTCTAAAGACTCGTTTTTTAAAAACGGGGGCACATTAGAAATAATCACTTTAGTTACTGGAGTCACCAGGGGAGAAACCTGAACGAATTCACCTTTCACTGTGAAACCTTCCTCTACCAGCCTGTTCACCAGCGACACCTCCGCTAAAAATATTACCAGCGCTTTGTTCATTCTTGACGCTGACCTAATATTTTCAAACCCCACCACCTCTCCTACTGCCAGCAGGCACTCCTCCACCGACACCCCGGGGTCAGGCAGGCACCGTACCCCATGTCGGCGAGTGAGAGCCCCCGACCCTCCGGAATGAGATCCCATAACGGGATCTCCACACACACACCACTAACCTTTAAACAAACAAACTAACTAACTAACAAACAAACAAACACACACACACACACACACCACAAATAACAACTATATATATATATATATATATATATATATATATATATATATATATATATATATATATATATATATATATATATAAATACGAAAATAAATAAATAAATAAGTAAATAAATAAATAGTTTCAAATTTCCCGGTCCTACCGCACCGGCGTGCCTCCTCTCCGCAAGCTCCTCCCACAAACCCACAATCCTCTACAAGAGAGAGAGAGACAGACAGAGAGAGAGAGAGAGACTTTTAAAAGTCCTTTATTCTATGTAATAATCACACAAAAAAAAAAAAAAAAGTACAAATTTATAAATTTATAATTGTGCCGAGTGTGGGTTCGATAAAAACTAACTCAGCATCTAAAAAATAAATAAATAAATTACATAAAAACATAATACACTGTACTCTTGTTAAAACAGTTAAAAAATTGTTTTACAGCAGCACAGCAAGCTCTCCCTCCTCATCTACAGAGCACAGTATATCTCCCACACACCACCTCTTCTGAGAGCCCCAGAGATCACTAACCAGGCTAAAATAGGTGAAATCCACCTTTAATCTGCTGACCACCAGCACCCTGAACAGCCTGACTACAAGAGCTATCCCTGCTCCAGACAGCCTACTTTTCCTACTTTTTAAAATGGCCAGTTTAGCTTGGTCTGCAATAAAATTAATTAAAACACACTTTTCCTTTTCTTTAAAACTATAAGGAGTTCCAAAAATAAAAAAGCTGTTTACTAAAAGCGACTCCCAGCCTCTGCAGCAGCTCCGTGAGGAGTTGAAACAGCGGCCGCAGTCTCTCACACTCACTGTACGTGTGAACCACTGTCTCCTCCTGCCCACAGAAACTGCACACAGGGCTGATATTCGGGTCTACTCTGTGCAAGAACCTCCCCGTTGCTAAAATGCAGTGGAGAAGCCTCCACTGCAAGTCCCCAGTTCTCTTGTCAAGTGGCGGCTTATACAGAACTCTCCACACCGGGGCTGTCTCCTCTTTCACAGAGAGACTGTCCCTCCACTTGGAGTCCACCATTCCTTTTAGTTCCTTATAAAAAATATTTTTAACACTAAAAAAATATCGCTCTTTGCTTTCTTGGCAGTGGAAGACTCTGTTAATAACTTTGTCAATTTTTAACAGCTTGCCATACTCCTGCTGTTCCTCCTCTTCTTTCTCACCTACTTGAGGAGACACAAGCAGCACTGGGAAGTCAGAGTCCTGATCCTCCTCTTGTCCTTTTCCCATCTCCTCCACCAGGACCTCTCTGAGCCCTGGAGAGACAGCTCCTGACACTATCCAATAGCTTTTCAATCTGTCTCTCACTTCGCCAGCCCAGCCATTTTAAAAATATTAAGATGAAAAGCAGGCAGACCAGAACTGTTCAGGATGTTATAGTCAGTTAAAAACAAATATTTTCCTTACCCTAGGCCCCCCACTTTATTAATGAAAAAAATGGCCACTTTCCTCCAGTGAGCCTCCTCCCCGGAGTACAGGAGCCTCTGAACTGTCATCAGCCTGAAACCCTAACCCTAACTCTAACCCTGCTGGCAATGCTGACCAGCCCTTGCCCCCCCCTCCTCTCGAGGGAGGTACAACACAGCTGGCTTCAGCCAGTGCCTCTCACCCCAGAAGAACTCTACAAATATCTTTTGGATTTCATTAATCAGCCCTTGAGGAGGGTCCAGGCACATAAGCCTATGCCAAAGCATAGAGGCAGCCAGATTATTAATTACAAGAACCCTCCCCCTAAAGGACAACCAAGAGCGCAGCCCCCACCAACACTGAAGCCACCCTCTCACCTTGTCCACAAGACTTTCCCAGTTCATATCCATGTATGTTTTAGTTCCCAGAAAGACACCTAATATTTTTAGTCCTGTTCTCTCCCACCTCAATGTCTGTGGCAGAACAGGAGGGCCCCCCTCCTTCCAGCTACCTGACAAGAACGTGACACACTTTGCCCAGTTTATTTTTGCTGATGAAGCCCCTTGAAATGTCTCTGGGCTCTGCTGTAATAGCTGAACATCTTGGTTTCTGCAAATAAACACATTAATGTCATCAGCATAAGCGGACACCTTTACTGCCACAGCAGGGGCAGAACAAGGCACCGCCCATCCCGACAGCCTGCTCCTCAGCAGAGCCAGCAGGGGCTCAATGGAGAGGGAGTACAGCATGCCAGACAGGGAGCAGTCCTGTCTGATGCCCCTCTTGCACCGGGAAAGGCCGACTCAGACCCCCATTAATTTTTAAAATACTAAAAACATTACTGTACAAAATTTTAACATAGTTAATAAACTTGGGGCCAAACCCAAAGGCCTCCAGTGTTGTGAACAGGTAATGGTGGTCGACCCGATCGAAAGCTTTCTCTTGGTCTAAGGAGACCAGTCCCACATTAAAATCACCCATCTGAGTACAAGTTAAAAAATCTCTAATTAAAAATATATTATCAAATATTGACCGTCCTGGCACACAATAAGTCTGGTCCGGGTGTATTATACTATTCAATACTTCTCTCAGTCTTATCGCCAGACATTTTGAAAATATTTTTAAATCGTCACATAAAATTGAGACTGGTCTCCAGTTTTTTAGTTGGCACAGGTCTCCTTTCTTAGGCAGCATAGTCAGTACAGCTCTGCGGCAGCTAAGCGGCAGCTCTCCATCTCTCAAACTCTCCTGCAGCACCAGCAGCAGATCTGGTCCCAGTTCCTTCCAAAAGTATTGAAAAAACTCTGCTTGTAGACCATCAATCCCTGGGGCCTTCCTGCTGGCCATCTGCTTAACTGCCGTGGTCAGTTCCTGGAGAGTGATATTGCCTTCCAGACTCCCCTTCTCCTCCTCGCTCAGGGTGGGCAAGCCCTGCAGCATTGAGTCCCTGTCATTTTGACTGCAAGGCTCACTGGAAAACAGTCCAGTATAAAACTGCACCGCCGCCTCTTTGATCTGCTCCTGCTCCAGCAGCTCTCTCCCACAGGGCAGCCGGACACAGTGCATCTGCTTACTGCTTGCTTTCTTCTTCTCCAGTCTGAAGAAGAAGCTGGTGGGGGCATCCATGTCCCTTAGCTCGATAAATCTTGATCGCACCTGTGCCCCCCGCACCTTCTCCTCCAGCAGGCTGCCCAAGGCTTGTCTCTGCTCCCGCAAGGTCTCCTGTGCCACTGTGCTCTGTTCAGCCTGGCTTTCAATTTTAAGAATCTCTCTCTCCAGCTCTCTCACAGCTGCATTCAGTGACTTGGTTGCACCAGAGGTATACTTTTGACAAAAAACTTTGATTTGTACCTTACCAATATCCCACCACTGCCTCAGATCTCTGTACTGATCTTTTTGTGTTCTCCAAATTTTCCAGAAATCTCTAAATTGTTGCACAAATGTGAAATCTTGTAATAATTTAGTATTAAAATGCCAAAATGGTGCGGTATGTGTTTCCTTAGGTAGTGTAACAGTACTCTGCACACAGTGATGATCTGACAGGCTGGTTGGTATTATACTAGCTTTTGTGAATATATTAAGTTGATGTTTAAATGTATAAATCCTGTCTAATCGTGCTCTAACTATGTACTGTGAAATGTGATGTGACCATGTGTACTGGCGAGTGGTGGGATGCAAACACCTCCAAATGTCAACCAAGCCACTGAACTTTAAAATTGCAGCTAATTCAGTCGCAGAAGGAGGATGCGGTTCTATACTCTTTCTGTCTATATTAAAATTCACTGTGCAATTAAAATCACTCCCCACTAATAAAAAGTCTTCATCATTAACTGTTAAGATAGTCTGTTTTAAAATGTTTAAAAACACCATCCTATCTCTCCCTATATTAGGGGCATAAACATTTATTAAGTTAAAAGTAGCCTCCCTCACCTTAGCTCTTACTATTAAAAGCCTTCCTTTAATAATCTCTCTTACTTCTAAAATATCTGCTCCTAACCCCGATCTAAAAAGCACAGCCACCCCAGCGCTGTTATTAGAGGCATGGCTCATCACACACTGCCCTCCCCATTTCGCCTCCCATTCAGCAGCATTCCCTTCATCTGTATGTGTTTCTTGTAAAAAAATGATCCCCGCCCTCTTCTGTTCTAAAAACTCAAAGACTTGCGCTTTTAAAATCCTGTCTGCAGCCGTTTACATTAAGAGAGATAAAATTGAACCCCTTCATAATAGTAAAAATATTTAAAATTATTACAAGAAAACCGACAACAAAAAGTATACAATTGCAATAAAACTGAGCCATTTTAAACCTTCTTAGTTGTTGTATTGATCATTTTCCTGACTACTTGTACATATTTTTTGAGTCTGTACCGCTTTGGCTGGTTGATTCGAGTTCGGAGCTTCTGCAGCAGGGGACTTCTCCCCCGTTGCACTACAGCCCCCACTCCCAGGCCCCGGTTCTCCAGCAGTCTTAATCTCAGCACTGCTCGCTCCTTCAGGGCAGGCGGGCAGAGAGAGCCTGTGATCTGGAGAGTCCGCCTCAGAGCTCCGCTCCAGCTCTATGTCTCTTTTTTTTCCCTCTTTGTTTCCATTTATTTCTTGTTTTTCCTTTTCCCCCTATTTACCACAGTGAACTCATTATCTTCACTGTCTTCCTCATTTACCGGGGCTCTAGGCTCATTGTTCTCCCTTTCCCGCTGCGGCTCTTCCTCCTGTGCTCCCTGACCCGTCAGCCTCACCCTGTTTCTCCTGCCCTGTCTCACCTTCTCTCATCAGGCAATTTTTCCTCTGATGCCCCTGGACTCCGCACTTGAAGCAGCACATGGTGTCAGTACTTGCAAAAACCACACAGCTGCTTCCTTCTACTGTGAAAGTCCAGGCAACATTTATTTCAAAACCGGGGTTGTTTAATAAAATATACACTCGTCTCCTAAAAGACATGATATGGTGGAATTGTGGATTTTTACACCCCAGGGGAATAGACTTTATTGGGGAGCAGATTTTCCCATACCTACTCAGCTCCCTTTCCAGCAATTCATTCTTTAAAAACGGGGGGACATTTGATAAAATCACTTTTGCAAAGGGTGTTGCAAGGGGCGATAAGTGCACTAAACTCCCTTGTACTACAAAAACTTTCTTCACAAGTTTATCCACATCCTGCGTATCTTTAAAAAAGACTACAAGCCCTTTATTTATCCAGGACGCAGAAACGATCCTGTTCCCCTCAACTACCTTGCATACTGCAAGCAAGCAATCCTCCACCGACACCGCGCTGTCAGGGATACAGCGACAGCCGTGCTGGCGGGTCAAATCTCTCATTCCCTGGGAATGAGAGCTCATCACCGGGGCTCAGCTGACGAGCTGTCAGCACAAACCCCAGCACACACGCACGCACGCACACACTCACTCACTCACGCTCACACAACAAATTAATTTAAACAACCAAACGTTAAAGTTAAACTAAAGTAAAACAAAAAGCAAAAACTCAAAACCAAACGACACTCCTACCCTACACTTCCTCAAACTCCTCACAGGCTCCAGCGATCCCACAATCCTTCACGAGAGAGAGAGAGAGAGAGAGAGAGAGAGAGAGAGAGAGAGAGATAATAGACGTGCTTCAGTGAGTTACAGGAAAATAATATATATATATATATATATATATATATATATATATATATATATATATATACAGTACTGTGCAAAAGTTTTAGGCAGGTGTGAAAAAATGCTGTAAAGTAAAAATGCTTTCAAAAATAGACATGTTAATAGATTATATTTATCTATTAACTAAATGCAAAGTGAGTGAACAGAAGAAAAATCTAAATCAAATCCATATTTGGTGTGACAACCCTTTGCCTTCAAAACAGCATCAATTCTTCTAGGGACACTTGCACAAAGTCAGGGATTTTGTAGGCATATAGTCAGGTGTAGGATTAAACAATTATACCAAACAGGTGCTAATGATCATCAATTCAATATGTAGGTTGAAACACAATCATTAACTGAAACAGAAACAGCTGTGTAGGAGGAATAAAACTGGGTGAGGAACAGCCAAACTCAGCTAACAAGGTGAGGTTGCTGAAGACAGTTTACTGTCAAAAGTCATACACCATGGCAAGCCTGAGCACAGCAACAAGACACAAGGTAGTTATACTGCATCAGCAAGGTCTCTCCCAGGCAGAAATTTCAAGGCAGACAGGGGTTTCCAGATGTGCTGTCCAAGCTCTTTTGAAGAAGCACAAAGAAACGGGCAATGTTGAGGACCGTAGACGCAGTGGTCGGCCAAGGAAACTTACTGCAGCAGATGAAAGACACATCATGCTTACTTCCCTTCACAATCGGAAGATGTCCAGCAGTGCCATCAGCTCAGAACTGGCAGAAAACAGTGGGACCCTGGTACACCCATCTACTGTC
This sequence comes from Acipenser oxyrinchus oxyrinchus, assembly GCA_030684275.1. Classification (NCBI taxonomy): domain Eukaryota; kingdom Metazoa; phylum Chordata; class Actinopteri; order Acipenseriformes; family Acipenseridae; genus Acipenser; species Acipenser oxyrinchus. Next base: position 13,719,816 of record CM060265.1, on the reverse strand, counting down.
CAGAGAAGTCTGGTCAGAAGTGGCCTTCATGGAAGACTTCGCGCCAAAAGCCATACCTCCGACGTGGAAACAAGGCCAAGCGACTCAACTATGCCGAAAACACAGGAACTGGGGTGCAGAAAAATGGCAGCAGGTGCTCTGGACTGATGAGTCAAAATTTGAAATATTTGGCTGTAGCAGAAGGCAGTTTGTTCGTCGAAGGGCTGGAGAGCGTACACGAATGAGTGTCTGCAGGCAACAGTGAAGCATGGTGGAGGTTCCTTGCAAGTTTGGGGCTGCATTTCTGCAAATGGAGTTGGGGATTTGGTCAGAAATAATGGTCTCCTCAATGCTGAGAAGTATAGGCAGATACTTATCCATCATGCAATACCATCAGGGAGGCATCTGATTGGCCCCAAATTTATTCTGCAGCATGACAACGACCCCAAACATACAGCGAAAGTCATTAAGAACTATCTTCAGCGTAAAGAAGAACAAGGAGTCCTGGAAGTGATGGTATGGCCCTCACAGAGCCCTGATCTCAACATCATCGAGTCTGTCTGGGATTACATGAAGAGAGAGAAGCAACTGAGGCTGCCTAAATCCACAGAAGAACTGTGGTTTGTTCTCCAAGATGTTTGGGCCAACCTACCTGCCGAGTTCCTTCAAAAACTGTGTGCAAGTGTACCTAGAAGAATTTATGCTTGATGCTGTTTTGAAGGTAAAGGGTGGACACAACAAATATGGATTTGATTTAGATTTTTCTTCTGTTCACTCACTTTGCATTTAGTTAATTGATCAATATAATCTATTAACATGTCTATTTTTGAAAGCATTCTTACTTTACAGCATTTTTTCACACCTGCCTAAAACTTTTGCACAGTACTGTATATATACAGTGCCATGAAAAAGTATTTGCCCCCTGTCTGATTTTCTGCATTTTTGCACTTTTTCACATTGTATTTGGTCAGATTTTTTTGTGCGTTGTAGTAGTATATAGAGGGAGTCTGAGAGAAAAAATGACACCAAAGTTTGGTGCTTCTTTCATTTGTTTGGTGTGCAAGGTAATCAAACATGCAATCTCCAGGTGTGAAAAAGTTATTGCCCCCCTAGTTAACTCAACTCAATTAAAGGGATAATTAGGGTCAGCTGTTTCAGTACTTTAAGAACATAAGAACATAAGAACATAAAAAAGTTTACAAACGAGAGGAGGCCATTCAGCCCATCTTGTTTGTTTGGTTGTTAGTAGCTTATTGATCCCAGAATCTCATCAAGCAGCTTCTTGAAGGATCCCAGGGTGTCAGCTTCAAAAACATTACTGGGGAGTTGGTTCCAGACCCTCACAATTCTCTGTGTAAAAAAGTGCCTCCTAATTCTGTTCAAAAAAGTCCCCTGGGTCGACATTGTCTGTACCTTTTAGGATTTTGAATGTTTGAATCAGATCGCCGTGTAGTCTTCTTTGTTCAGGACTGAATAGATTCAATTCTTTTAGCCTGTCTGCATACAACATGCCTTTTAAACCCTGGATAATTCTGGTTGCTCTTCTTTGCACTCTTTCTGGAGGTGACCAGAACTGAACACAATATTCTAGGTGAGGTTTTACTAATGCATTGTAAAGTTTTAACATTACTTCCCTTGATTTAAATTCAGCACTTCTCACAATATAGCCGAGCATCTTGTTGGCCTTTTTTATCGCTTCCCCACATTGTCTAGATGAAGACATTTCTGAGTCAACATAAACTCCTAGGTCTTTTTCATAGTTCCCTTCTTTAATTTCATTCTCCCATATGATATTTATAATGCACATTTGTATTGCCTGCATGCAATACTTTACACTTTTCTCTTTTAAATGTCATTTGCCATGTGTCTGCCCAGTTCTGAATGCTGTCTAGATCATTTTGAATAGCCTTTTCTGCTGCAACAGTGTTTGCCACTCCTCCTATTTTTGTGTCATCTGCAAATTTAACAAGTTTGCTTACCATACCAGAATCTAAATCATTAATGTAGATTAGGAATAGCAGAGGACCTAATACCTCGCTCCATTTTGAGGTTTCTCCTCTAATCAGTACTTTCTGTTTTCTACATGTTAACCACTCCCTGGGCCCCGTTATGTCTGGCGAAAACCAAACACTGCATTCCACAGTAACCTCATACCAACGGTCAAGCATGGTGGTGGCAGTGTCATGGTTTGGGGATGCTTTGCTGTATCAGGACCTGGACGCCTTGCCATCATTGATCTGATAACATTCAGTGTCAAAAATATGCAAAAATGCAGAAAATAAGACAGGGGCAAATACTTTTCACGGCACTGTGTATATATATATATATATATATATATATATATATATATATATACCGCTGTTAATATTTGTACAACAGTGCTGATGTTTCATCTTCCTCAGAGCATTGCTTTCCCAGGGGAGTCCATTCAGCGAAGTCGCAGAGGGTAAGCAGTCTGTTTTTATGTATACCTCTCTGGGCGTCTTTGAATAAGAGCCTGTGCTCCACTGATGTCTCAGCATCCAGAATGGCTGTTAATACAGGAAGTTTACAATGGAGGTGTGCCTTCTCAGGGTATATTGAAGTTGAAGCTAGGGTTTCAGGTCACATTTTATTTGGTTTTGAACACTAATATAGTAGAATGCTACACAATAATACAGCATATATTTTCTCTTTGACATTTTTGGAGTAGGCACTGCCTCCCTTGTCTCCTCTAAGAAGCCTCCTCTGGTTTATAGAGTTTATAGACTGCCCTGCAATCTGTCACTACTGGTCTAGTGAAGTTGCTGCATTGTCTGAGATGTTGGGGTTGAGATCCCACATCCTCCTGAGATATGTCTGTTAGAATTGTGTCCAGGGGGCAGCCTGTATCTGCCAGATAATATCCTGCTCCAGCTGGTTTTATAACAGCTAAGCAAACAATTCTGCTTAATTGGAAAAAGCACAAACCTGATTGTTACTCCTTAGATAAACAGCTATCTGATTCCCTTGATTGTTAAATATGGAGTCTTCAATCTAAAGTATTTCGACAGGGGATCGATGTAATCCAGTGTAAAGGTTATAAATATATTGATTCTTACAGTTCATCCCCAGACAGCTCCCTGGAGAGAACACATGAGCGCATTAACTTTTATGAGTGTTTGGTACTGAGTGCAGTGTGTTGTGAGTGTATGCTGAGGTGCAGTGTGTTGTGAGTGTATGCTGAGGTGCAGTGTGTTGTGAGTGTATGCTGAGGTGCAGTGTGTTGTGAGTGTATGCTGAGGTGCAGTGTGTTGTGAGTGTATGGTGCTGAGGTGCAGTGTGTTAAGAGGAACTGAGTTAGAGTCCAGAGCAGGCAGAGGTCACTCTTAACTTGTGATTTAATGAAGCTTTCCATTGAGTCTTTCTTGTGATTGGTAAATTCATTTTACATTACTAGTAGTTAATCTGGTAGGGTGTGGCTACATTCCTTTTTGAATTGCCCTGTGATTTGGCCCAGATTGGTGCAGGTACTGTGAGCAGTTCATTGAAAATAGTTTTAACAAAATTAATAACACTTGGTTAGTTTTGGATAGTGAAGGTGAGACTGAAAACGACTCTGATTTTAACTTTATAAATGTGCCTGCTTCATGTGACGTTTCAGTGCCACGGCATGACAGTGGAACTGTATGTGTAGAGGGACCTGAGAAGTAAATATGGATGCAAGGCAGGAAGTGAGTGGGGACTGGGTAACTGTTAGAAAAAGTACAAAGAGGAGGACGACACCGAGCACTCAACATAGAGAGGAGATTGATCTAGCTAATAGATTCCAAGCACTGAGCAATGATGACCTAGTGCTGGATGAACACAGGGGTGAGGTGGTGTTAGTAGTGATTCAATTCTACGCTGTGATGATCTAGTGATAGATGAACACAGGGGTGAGGTGGTGTTAGTAGTGATTCAATTCTACGCTGTGATGATCTAGTGCTGGATGAACACAGGGGTGAGGTGTTGTTAGTAGTGATTCAATTCTATGCTGTGATGATCTAGTGCTGGATGAACACAGGGGTGAGGTGTTGTTAGTAGTGATTCAATTCTACGCTATGATGACCTAGTGCTGGATGAACACAGGGGTGAGGTGGTATTAGTAGTGATTCAATTCTGCACTGTGATGATCTAGTGCTGGATGAACACAAGGGTGAGGTGGTGTTAGTAGTGATTCAATTCTACACTGTGATGATCTAGTGCTGGATGAACACAGGGGGGAGGTGGTGTTAGTAGTGATTCAATTCTACGCTGTGATGACCTAGTGCTGGATGAACACAGGGGTGAGGTGTTGTTAGTAGGGGATTCAATTCTACGCTATGATGGCCTAGTGCTGGATGAACACAGGGGTGAGGTGTTGTTAGTAGTGATTCAATTCTACGCTATGATGACCTAGTGCAGGATGAACACAGGGGTGAGGTGTTGTTAGTAGTGATTCAATTCTACGCTATGATGACCTAGTGCAGGATGAACACAGGGGTGAGGTGTTGTTAGCAGTGATTCAATTCTACACTGTGTCAACAGTGACTGTAGCCGTAAAGATCCCGTAAATAGGGTTGTTACCTGCCTCCCTGGAGCAAAAGTAAAGGATATTGAATCACAAGTGCACAGATTATTAAATCGCAAAAAAGAGCCTGTGGTCATTATACATGCTGGTACAAATGACATGAGGAACAGGAAATTTGAGATTTTGAAAGAGGATTTTAAATCCTTAACAAGACAGCTGAAAAAGTTAGGATGCAGAATTATTCTCTCAGGTCTACAACCTGTTGGTGGTGGTGGGGATGAAGTTTTCAGTAGAATTAGGGCCTTAAATACTTGGCTGGCTAGTTGGTGTGTGCAAGAAGGGATGGACTTTATAAACAACTGGGATTGCTTTTGGAAAATAAATAGATATTATTGGAAAGATGGACTGCACCTAAATAGGTCAGTGGCAAGCAGGCTAGCTGATAACATCGAACATCACCTATCAAGGTATTTGAACTAGGAACTGGAGAGGGGACGGAGTCTAAAGAGGCATGTAAAATTCAGGTTAAAGTATCCTGCCATTCCCGCTACCCGCTGAGTAAACACAGAGGTGTGTGCTACAGTAACCTACGTCAAATTCCTATTAGCCCTGCTCAATCACAGGTCTCTGTCTAATAAGGCTCCATTAATTAGTGATTTTATTCAGGATTACAACATTTATATTCTCTCTTTAACTGAAACATGGCTTGGACCGAATGACAATGTTTCCCTGATTGAGGCTTCTCCACCTAACTATTTTTTTTTCCAACTTGCTACTGTTTTCCGTAGTGAATTTAGAATCATGTTGATACTGGACTCGGCTCTCACCAAGATAAGCACCACCTAAGACATAGATTATTTTATTGTAAACTAATGTGATCCATCTGCGTTTCCTTCCATCTGATGATGTAGATATCCTTCTGCCAGGTGCTGATGGCTGAAGTGTAATGCTGGCTCCAGGGATCAGCCTATTTTGCCTCCCTGGCGCATCAGCACACACAACGGCTGCAAGGCTGGCTCCAGGGATCAATCACAGTGTGGCCTCCCTCGCGCATCAGCATGACAGCCGTCTGGACTGAGCTGATTAGGGTACTTCTCTGGGGTCTTCAAGGTTATTCATCTTTTGAAGTTTTAACCTTGACATTAAACAGTTCATTACCTGTTCATATTGTAATTATTTATCAACCATCTAAGTCAAGATGAATTTGAGGATCTGCTATCTATATTGACAGTCAAATATGATAGAATTCTTTTATTGGGTGATTTTAACCTTCATGTTGACATTGATTCTTATTCTAACTCCTTGGGATTTTTGAGGCTACTGGATTCCTTAGATTTTATCCTGCATGTCAAAGGCTCTACGCATAATTGTTGCCATACTTTAGATCTGGTAATTTCTCGTGGTTTAGCTGCAAGAACGTCATAACCCTAGATCTTACTATTTCTGATCATCTTGCCATTCTTTTTTAGGTGAATCTGCCAGTATCTACAAAGACTCTGGACTGTACATTTAAATCCCAGGTAATTAATTCTTAATTACTTCAACTGCTGTTAAGCTTTCTGATGTATTGATCTCATCACCACTCTCTGAGTGCTTATCAAAAGATGAGCTGGTTAATACCTACAACACCACCTTGACTGGTATCTTAGATACTGTAGCGCCAATCAAAACATGGAGAGTGTCTTAATAAAAGCTCACCGTGGTTTAATGATACAACTCGTAAGATGAAATATGAGGGTTGTAAACTAGAACGGAGATGGCAGGAATCTGCACGTTCATTACATCGCATGGAAGAGCCACTTGGTTAAATATAGGAAGGTTCTGGCTTTGGCTAGATCATCATAATATTCTAATTTAATTGAAACAAATAAAAATATCCTAGCTTTCTTTTCACTACCCTATAAAAATTAATGAATCCTTCCCCTAATAGTCCTACCCTTGACATTGGCTCCTCTCACAGCTGCAATGACTTCTTATATTTAAAAAAAAAAATACTAGACATGAAATGAGAAATGAGATTCCACAGACACCTTCTATTAAGGAGGACTCCAGCAGCATCTTACCAACTACACTTATTAATGCTGCTATAGGGGCTTTTTCTTGGATTACCTTACAGGAACTGGCAGAGCTAGTTCAACATATGAGAGCTACTACAAGCTGTCCTGATCCTATTGCTACAAAACTATTAAAAGATGTTCTTGGTGTTATTAATACCCACATTTTAAAAATTATAAATGGTTCACTTTCCTCCGGTATAGTTCCCTGAGCACTTAAGGTAGCTGCGGTAAAGCCTATGCTTAAGAAACACAATTTGGACCCTAAAGTCCTCAATAACTATAGGCCAATCTCTAACCTACCATTCTTAGATAAGGTTCTAGAGAGAGTTGTTGCAATTCAATTACAAAAATTTCTAACTCTTAATGGTATATTCGAGAAGCTTCAGTCTGGTTTTCGTGCTGCACATAGCACCGAGACGGCGGTTATGAATGATCTGCTGATAAGCTCTGACTCGGGCTTTCCATCAGTTTTAATTCTCCTTGATCTTAGTGCTGCCTTTGATAATGTAGACCATTCCATCCAACTGAATCATCTTTAAAGCACAGTAGGACTGTCTGGCCTTGTCCTATTCTGGTTCAAATCTTATCTTTCTTATAGGTTTCAGTTTGTCTCTGTTGGGGAGGTAAAATCGGCATTATCGGAAGTTGTCTGTGGTGTTCCACAAGTCTCCATTCTAGGTCCCTTGTTGTTTTCATTATATATGCTACCGTTAGGTGACATTATCTGCAGACACGGAGTGAACTTCCGTTGCTATGCTGATGATACCCAGTGTAAACCGGGCTCACTTTCCGCGGTTCGTTTGTCCCTTTAATGAGAGACCCAGACACAGGAACTTAAGATTTTAGGTGCTTACATGCTATTTTTAATAAACAGAATAAACAAAAACGAAACCAAAACCTAATTCAGTTTCTGGAGTGCTGACTACTCACAGGAACACCCTGATTATACTCCGGACAGCTAAGCTGTTTACCGGCTACAAAATAAAACAGAAACACACAGTTTTTAAACAATTAACACAAAGGCTTCACACAATACCTTCTTTCCTCTTAAGATTGAGCACACTTTCAATCGGGCTCCTTCACACAGCAGCAGCCTCGAACAGACTGCTTGCTCTCTAGAAATACCCTGTACCTGGCTCTGATTTACAATGGTAGCCAGGTGCAGGTGATAATTAAACAATAAATAATAATTAAACAATAATTAAACAAATATACATTTCTGGCAGGGAGGATATTAACCCCCTCCCTGCCTTGTCACACCAGCTATATTTGTCCCTGAAGCCAGGAATATCTTCTGCCTGGGTGTTATTAGCTACTTGCCTTACAGACATCAAGCATTGAATGTCACAGAGCTTTCTAATGTTGAATTCAGATAAAACTGAGGTTATGCTAGTGGGCTCACTGAACCAACTAAAAGAAAATGTGGGATTACATGAGCTTCACCCTTGCAGTCTCTCATCAAAACTCATTTGAGACTCATATTAGGGAAGTTAATACAGTATCTTTTTACCATTTGAGAAATATAGCCAAACTTAGACCAATTATTTCTGTATCTGATGGCGAGAGACTAATGTAATTGTTTATTAATGCACTCACTATGTTCATTCGACAGTCCCCCATCCTGTATTTTAATTGTGCATCCTACACAGCAGTACAGAAAGCAGCACCCTGGGAGGTGTGTGAGCCCGCGTCCCTCACGACTCTAGCGATGCTAAGGGAGCTGGGGCTGCTACTTGATGTTATCTACACACCACCCGGTTGTATTTCCTCCTTTCTTACACATTTCTTTAACTTTCTTTCTCAACTTATCTTAGCAGATAATATATTAATTATTGGAGACTTTAATATTCACATAGAAGATCTTCCTCAATCTCCAGCTACTGCCGATTTTATATCATTGATTACAACCCATATTGGAAGACACACCCTTGATTTCATTTGAACTCGTGGTCGTACTCTGGAGGGTTTACTGAGAACAGAAGTAGCTTTTTCTGATAATTATTTAGTATCTGCTAAACTTATGGTCCCGAGACTGACCCCCTTGTGCATGATAAGTTTATCACCTTTCACCAAGAGAAAAAATCTTACTCCAGTAGTCCTTGCTCCGTGTCTCGCCACCTCAGTGAGTCTGACTACTGAGGATGTAACTGAAGTTGTGAGTTTTCCTAACACCACTTTAACTAAAATTGCAGATGCAGTTGCCCCAGTTACCAGTGGTTTAGAACAGTATAGCTGGTATACGGCCGAGTTAAGAACACTAAAGATACGGGGGTGTAAACTGGAAAGGGCTTGGAGACTTTCTGGTATGGTTGAAGACAGCTTGAATTGGATTATCCACCATAAACACTACCGTAAACAGCTCTATAAGACGAGAATGGAATATTACTCTGTATTTATTTCTTTAGTGGTAACTCAAGAGTTTTATTCTCCATCTTTAACAACATTATTTCTCTTAGGTCCCCATACAGTACAACTAGTTCTACTGCTCAGTCGCTGCTGTCATGTCATGACTGCTGCACACCTAATGAATACAATCAGCTTCATTTGAGGTCGCATGATCCTTGGCTCTTCCTCTGTGCGCAATGATCTTGTGGCTGAGTCTGAGTTGTTGGCGATTGTCCCATAGTTCCCGATTAGCTTTATGGAAGTTTTTCAGGCTGGAGTTTTAGGGCTACATGAGGCTACGTGACTGTGACAGAGAGTGAATGAATTCTAGTCAATAATCTCCCTCCCGACCTGTGAGGGCACGGTATAACAGGAACATTGTGCCCCGGACTGGATGGTTTGACAGTTAATTCCAGGGTCAGTTGGAAGTCGGCCACCCAGAAAGGGGGCGGAGTCACAATACCAGAAGTCATTGCCTTACTGCGGTAGGCGATGTGTCAGTCATGGATTGGAGGATACATGATTGCACTCGCTACCGACGGGGGCGTGACTGAGGGTATATCAGGGGATGTGGCCGAGCAATCTGTTCCTTTGTTATGGTTAGAGAAAGACCTGTAAAGGACGAACAAGTGAAAAAGTGTTTAGTGTTGTCTTATCTGACTGTTTAACTGTTGTTATTTGTTATTCTAGATGGTTAAATATCCGGGAGCTATCTTGCTAAGCCAGCGTCAAATCCAGACTACACTGCATTACTGCTGTCACTGATTATTGTGTTAAATTACCACTTGCACTAGGAGCCTCACTACTGGACCTGTGATTGTGTGTGTATAAAGTGTGTGTCATTATTAGTATTATTATTACGAGTCTGAACCCCGTGGTTTACCTGCGCTATACACATTGTTGCGTAGAGCCAGGTATTATTATTTAAGGTTGCCAAACAAGCAACCCAGCACAAATAATAAGCTGTTTTTCACCGTGAACTGTGTTGTGTTTGTAATTACTGCGCACTGCAAACCACTTTGCCACAGTGACCCACGACCTTTCCTTTGGACCCTTTGCTGTCCAATATACTCTGTCAGTGTGGGACTGAGCTTGCACCATGCCTGACTCACATTTTAAATATTTCATTAAGAACAGGCACTGTCCCAGTGGAATTAAAACAGGCCCTCATAAGACCTGTGTTGAAAAAGGCTGATTTATCAAACTATTGCCTCATCTCTAATATACCATTTCTCTCTAAGTTACTTGAGCGTGGTGGTTTACATCCAGCTCTCAAAACACATAATGGCCAATAATTTATTAGATCCTGTGTGACAGACAGAACACATTATGTGAGTCTTTAGCTCAATATGACAGCAGAGCTCTTTTTTAAAAACACGTTTGCTATAATCTGTGCTTCTTTCTAAACTGTTTACTGCATGTGAAAGCTGAATAATAAGAGTGCACGTCGACAGGTAAGCTTTATCGAATTGTTTTGTTAACTAGTACACCTGTAAGGCTCAGTTTGTGTGTGTAACTCACTGAAGAGTAAAGAAATCTTCAGAAATGTGTTCAGTGTTCTATAGGACTGTGCTTTATTTTAGTCTAAGCAGAATATCATTTACTAGAGAATTACAGAGTTTAGGAACACTACAGGAAATCTCTTCAAATCATTTGGCAAAACAGGCCCTACCAACTCTAGTTCAAATTACAGTTCTGTTTAAGAAATGAAAATAATAAAAAAATGAAGAATCTTTTCCCAGAAATAAATAGACATTTTATAAATAATTATCCAAATAAATAAATAAATAAATAAACAAAAAACAAGGCAATAAAGACAGTTTCACACCTGGTTAAAAAGAAGCTGGGATCGACTCCCCGTGACTTCCTGCTGACCTCGTCATGCGCTTGAGACATTTCACCTGTTTACCCACACAGCAACCTGAGAGGACCTTGTCACTGATACTCTATCAACATGGAAACAATTGTAACCCTGGGTATATTTTTACTAATCATTTAATCATAGTGCAAACTAAAGCAAGAAATGTGCAGAACTTACAGACGTGGAGGGGGTTATTTTAAAGAGATTGCAGCTAACAAAACAACTCAATAAATCTAACCTGATTTGTGCTTCCATTAGCTATATAGGTCTGTGCTGATTTAAAAGAAGCACATATTATAGTCAATTGTCTTCATTTAAGACCATTCTCAGTTGCTTTATTCTCTGGAAATGTGTTACACCTGCACTTCCTTGGTCATTTCACCTCAGCAGGGTCTTCCAGGTAAAGCGTGTTACTGGCTGACAGCACGGCAGTCAATCAGGCAAGCAGCTGGTTGCTTAAAAACAGTAAAGAAGCCGCTGAAGCAGTGAGGACAATTTCACCCTCCACGTGACCAAGGAAGTGCAGCACTATCTGAAAGCACAGCTTGCAAACAAAGATACAACAGCTTACTTTCATGTGTTTCTTTCAAAACTGCACATTTGAGACCCACATAGAAAACAAAATTTATTAAACTATTTTGTTAGCTACAATACAAACCTTTTAATATTGCGATATGGCTTTCTCAAAATGTATCACAGTTTAACTACAATTATTTGTTTTTAGTTCACTAAAAATAATATCTCCAGAATTGTTAATCCATCATGTTGGGACTTTTAAACGGACACACTGTTACCCAGCCTTTACCAGTAGATCACAGGTTCCAAGTTTACATGCCTGCCCTGACCTGTAATACAGCCAGGCATTGCTCTTTGTTGTCATGTCTATTTCACAGGTACAATCTGAACAGAATTTTCTATATCTTCCAGCCCTGTTAACTGCTAGAAGAAGGTACATACTGCAGTGCTTGACTCCTCCATGAAAACTTTAGTGACAGTTGAGATGAGAAGGGGGGCTCCAGTGTAAGCAGCCACCACTGCAGAGCAAGGGTTTGGGACAAGAAATAGGGAATTATTATTGAGTTATTTTATCTAATATATAGCCAAGGTTTTAAAAATGTTCCAGCAATCACCGAAACATCTATTCAGGATTCCAGATTGATGATGGAATTCAATGTTCCAGCAATCACTGAAACATCTATTCAGGATTCCAGATTGATGATGGAATTCAATGTTCCAGCAATCACCGAAACATCTATTCAGGATTCCAGATTGATGATGGAATTCAATGTTCCAGCAATCACCGAAACATCTATTCAGGATTCCAGATTGATGATGGAATTCAATGTTCCAGCAATCACTGAAACATCTATTCAGGATTCCAGATTGATGATGGAATTCAATGTTCCAGCAATCACCGAAACATCTATTCAGGATTCCAGATTGATGATGGAATGATGACAAAGCAAAGCTGGCTCTGTTTTTAAAGCCAATGAAAGCTCGATATCAAGGTCAGTCAAGAGACCAACACAATGTGGCCTTACTACTGAAGAAGCACATCATTCCTTGTAACAAAGTAATACTGCAGGATTATGGGTATTTAAAAAGCACCTTGTTTAACTGCTTAACACAGTCATTCTGTTTTAGTTTCCAATAGTTTTTATTTCTAAATCAAAAGCAGATGAGTTACATCATGCTGGATCCACATTTTTAAAGTACTGTTTTACTGCACATTGCTTACCCATGAAGGCTGAGTGTTCTTACTGCACATTGCTTACCCATGCTGAGTGTTCTTACTGCACATTGCTTACCCATGCTGAGTGTTCTTACTGCACATTGCTTACCCATGCTGAGTGTTCTTGCTGCACATTGCTTACCCATGCTGAGTGTTCTTACTGCACATTGCTTACCCATGAAGGCTGAGTGTTCTTACTGCACATTGCTTACCCATGCTGAGTGTTCTTACTGCACATTGCTTACCCATGCTGAGTGTTCTTACTGCACATTGCTTACCCATGCTGAGTGTTCTTACTGCACATTGTTTACCCATGCTGAGTGTTCTTACTGCACATTGCTTACCCATGCTGAGTGTTCTTACTGCACATTGCTTACCCATGCTGAGTGTTCTTACTGCACATTGCTTATCCATGAATGCTGAGCATTCTTACTGCACATCATGTTGAATGGCAGTGGGTAAGCTGTGAGGCACAGGAGGTGAATTGACTTAAGATTCTTACTGCATATGGCTGTGCTGAGGGGTGCCTATCTATAATCACACAGCAGGGCTCTGCCGCTGTAGTACAGACTATAGCCCTACGGTAATTAGTGCAATATACAGAGCACATGAATCGTACAGGAGCAGCCTTGGGGGGGAGTCAGCACTCACAACATCTTACAGATAAAATGGGACCCTTTTGAATAATTCCAGCCAATGAGGTTCAGATGAAGTCCCAGTTCCTATAATATGAAATCCTGATGCACTGTGTAATGGGGAACACTACTCCACTGAATCATATTATTATATTATTGCAATGCATCATCAGATTCTTATAGTGCACTATGTGCTGATAATATCAGCATTATGAACACCAACAGGGTTCTTTCACAAGCTGAATGGGCACAGCCTTGTAAAAGATTATCTGGTATAAAGTCAATGTGAAATTGAAAAAGCCAATGTAGTCTTTGTTGTGGCTTAAACACAAATACCGATAAAGTAACATGATGAATATCAGCAACCGGGTATAATAGGTGGATTTAGACTCTGTGAAATGAGTCCACACTGAATACAATGAAGTGCAAGGCATTAATGCAATGAATGCAGCCACTTTCTGACTCATGCCCTAGGATTACACTTTAATTATAGCAGCTTTTTAAAAAAGCACTGAATAGCAAAAAACTGATAACTGTGTGCAACACAGCCTTTGCTTGTTCTGTAATGTGGTACTTTATAAAAGCTGCTATTGGTCATCTTTATCCTACGCACTCAATCAAAATCAACGCACTCAATCAAAAGAACATTTAGAATTTTGATTGAAAGGCAAATGGATTCTGTGATTCTGACGGAGAATAGATTTCATTTGTTGCGATTGTATTAAAACTGCGGCAGGACTATACCGAGACTCCCTACCCTAGAGATCAGTGTGACTTTGAGATTAACTGCGCAAACCAAACAATCCTAAACACAGCATTGGAACTCAGTGCTGACTCACCAGTACAGAAGGCTCTTGACTTCAAGTCGCCAACATGTTTTCGCCAGCTTTGCTTCACCAGAACCTGCCCATGGCTGTTGCTCTGCATTGTGGAGATGTTTGTCATAGAGCACCCCCCTGCCAACAATTCCCTATTTTCATTAGGCTTTTGTAATTCCCAGCTATTCCAGCTTCGTTTGAAACAAAAATCCACATGTGAAAAAAAAAATCCATACATAATGAATAATTTAAACATCAGCGTATTAATATACATACAACAGAATCATATCTCTGTTATTGTTTCTGATCAGTTATTCCATAGTCTCCTAATTCTCATGAACTCATTGAAATATATGACTATTTCTTTTCTGTATGGTCTATAAAGAAGGTTGATAACAGAATTAAAAAATAAGCAATATTGTATATACAAGTACTGCAGCTAGTTGGCATAACCTGAAAAGCAGAGGCAGGGTGATGGACACTGGCAGAAGAGAGCTTAAATATATATACACAAGTCTTTATAATACAGTATCTTCAATAGATTTAAATATGAAATTCTTCAATTCAAGGACTCTAGTTCTTGTTGAGCTGCCTGCTGTCTGTTGGAGAACATCTACAACATTTCCCAGTCTTTACACCTTCTAGTACTAGATGGCCTTGGAAAGATTTACATTGGTTTAAAATACAGGCTCTTAATTGTATTGTATTATATGTTTTACACGTTTTACACATTTTACTGGCAAATCTTTTGGCTGTTAAGCATTTTCGAGTGTGGTTGAAAGTGGTATGCTAAAATCATATCAACCCCCAGGGCTGCAATATACAGCACTTATTTACTCAACACCGTCATTAGCAGTTTTCTTTCCCCTGAAAGGATAAACAATTACAATTAAGAAAACATTTAAAGTAATTGTACATGTGCACAGCAGCTAAAACATAGTTCCACAGTTCCATTATTTGTCTCCGCCATGAACCTTAGTTATAACGGTAGGTCTCAAAAAAAGCAAAAAACTGTATTTTCATTTTAAAACATGATACTAGGTACAACACTTCATTAAAGAAATGTCTGTTTGCAAGCCATGCTTTTATACTGTCCTGCAATTCCTGGGTCTTCACCTGGATGGTGAAATTGTCCCGTCCCCTTCCCAGGCTTATTTCTTGTCCATAACCAACCCCTAATAACTGACGTGCTTCAGTCAGTAACATGTTGGGATGAAAATGAACAAGACAGTGAAGCAGTACCAGGGATGGACAAGTTTTGTCAATTTATATGACAAAGAAGCCGAAAGAGTTACTTCAGGTATGTTTAATATTATAATGTAACTTATTTATAAAATATTGGTATTTTTCAATAAAATTGATAAAATATGTATGCATGTATTATGATGCTGATGCTGATGCTGATGATGATGATGATGATGATGATGATGATAAGGGTCTGAAATATGAATTCCAGTTTTAAACTAGCTAATCCGGCCGCTTTGCTTTCGGATTTTAGAATGTGCTGCAAATGTTCGTGGAATGTTCAGTAAACCGTTCAACTAGCCTTGTTCAAAGCTAACACAGTTTGTTGTTGAGAAAGTGCACCTAGCTGAACGCACCTCTGGTAACAGATGTTTGGAATTATTGTGTTAACTACAATTATTTCAATTAAACTAACAGGAGCCGGGTGTAATGTCTGATTTGTATATTTCTGGTTTGCTAACCTTATTGGGTGAATTACAAGATTCTTACAAGCTTTTTTCTGTTTTCTTTGTATGGTTATTGGGTGAACTTTTCTTTCAGGAAATAATGTGCTAATAATGATTTGGAGTAAATGTCTTTGAGAATCGAGCATCCATAAGGCAAGTTTCAGGTGTGTCAGGGTTAGAAATAGCCAACAAAAAGGAGTTACAGCATAACAGCAATAAGGCAAGAGGTAGTGATACTAACTACAAAGGAAAGGGTTCATATTGAGATAGGGGGTTACTGTACAATAATATATATATATATATATATATATATATATATATATATATATATATATATATATATATATATATATATATATACTGTATATATAAAACTATGGATACTAAAACTTATATACTGTATATACTGTCTATTGGCCCCTGTTCCCAACAGCCCTTTCAGCACACACTGTAGATGCTCATTTCGAATGCTTGTGTTTGAAAACAAACAAGAAAAAAAAATCAGATGCTGCCATTCAAGTCTATACTGTAAATATCAACAATAAATAAATAAATAAATAAATACACAAATAAAACAAAAGTTCTTAATTGTGAAGGAAATTGGTCTGAATTACAAATCCATAAACCCCCAGAATTCTGTGGTAAACTACAGTTCCCAGAATGCCTCAGTGCAACTGAGAAGTGGTCATTTTGATTGATACAAGCTTTTCAGGATGTAGTCCATGAAAGACTACATCACCATTGGGTTTTCAGCTGTCTTTATATAGAGGGAATGGCATTTTATAAGTAACATTTAATAACAAGTGCTACTTATGACCTGGGATCACTACTAATGATTTGACACACAAAAAGAAAAAAGGCATTCGCTTTTGGCAGTGTGGTTGCATTAGAAATTGTGCCAAACACAGACCTGTTTAAATCTCCTCCAGTTTACACAGCCTCTAATCTACACAGGGATTCTGTCTCTGGATAAAGGCAACTGAAGCTCCATGTTGGGGTTGTCGCCGCTGTCTTAGTGTGGAAAGATTTCAAATTAATTCCTGGCTAATCCTCTTCAAAGCACCCTCACCCTGTCTCTGTTTCAACAGCATGAAAAATCTTCGTGTTTTTCATCATTTAAAAGCTCTTTTTTTTCTCTGATGATTGTTTATGAAGATATATCTTTTAATAAATGGCACCTCAGATGATTTGAGTGAATAAAGTGATGATTTGCAGTGCATTAAGCAAGGCAATGTCACACATTTCTTACTCTTTCACTGAACTGCCCGTCATTCTTTAGAAATGTACATGAGAGGAGTTCACTGGCTTGGGGGCCACAGACACCAGCCCTTTTGTTCAAATGAAACCATGATTTCACTTTATCATTCGTTTTCCACCAATGCAGCACTGAGTACTACCAATGGCTCACTACCCCAGTGGTGCTCGTAGGATTGGCCCAATCTTGTGTTCTGCTAATCTGACAGCTGTTTAATACTACAACACACTGCCTTTTAGAGGCTTAAGAGAATGGCATCCACGCACTTCTAGTCTACCAGCAAAACATGTTGCCTGGGAAACAGCATGTCATTGCATCACTCTTGTGGAACACATTGAGACCCTGCACTATATAGAATGAATGGGTCAGTGCAGGTCTGTGGAAAAGGTATCAATGCATTAAGCAGTGAACCTACAGTCAGCCAATTTGGTCTCGGAATGAGACCTTCAAGGAACAAGAGCAGGCTCTGAGTCTTTGAGGCAGCAGATCTCATTTTGTATAATAGCTATTAGAACAGTGTGTTCCCCTCTGAGCAATGCTGTCTCCAGGACACTGACCATGTGTGATTGGGCTACGAGGACTTTTTCAAAAGGAATTGTATACCATTGCTCTCATAACACTATGCAAATTTTTCATCATTTCCTTTTGCACTGCTGTAGTATTCCGCACACATACGGAAAAGCAATATTTTTAGGAATAATTTAACTAAATCAAAACTATCCCGCCCCAATTCTATATGGCATTACCTAGATTTAAGTGGAGTTAGTTTTCCCGTTAGCAATGCCCTTCCCATTGTGTCATGTGTGTTCTTGTTCTGGGTGGCTATGGTATGCTGCTCTCCATGAATTTAGACATACTCATATTTGTTATCTCTGCAAATTGACATTGACTTTTAATCCTCACCTCTCAATTTTTTCTTCCTGAGACTCTTCCAAATAACTGCTGGCAAGATGACTAAGTCAGGATTTCAACCGAGAAACCTAATTTTTTAAAAAGTTCATAGTTCTCACAAATGAATTCCAGTTAATCTTACCAAATATGTATTTCCATCACTTTGTAGATGTAACATATGAAAGATGCACACATTATGTTAAACGCGTATTTGATTTTCAGTTGTATTTTTCCCATAGCTGAATTGCACTCTTTTCATTCCTCTCCTGTCATGAGAACACAGTCAACACTGAAAACATGAACATGCTTCTGGGTTACCGAGTTCTAAGGAAAAACATATATATATATATATATATATATATATATATATATATATATATATATATATATATATACAGTACTGTGCAAAAGTTTTAGGCAGGTGTGAAAAATGCTGTAAAGTAAGAATGCTTTCAAAAATAGACATGTTAATAGATTATATTTATCAATTAACTAAATGCAAAGTGAGTGAACAGAAGAAAAATCTAAATCAAATCCATATTTGTTGTGTCCACCCTTTACCTTCAAAACAGCATCAAGCATAAATTCTTCTAGGTACACTTGCACACAGTTTTGAAGGAACTCGGCAGGTAGGTTGGCCCAAACATCTTGGAGAACAAACCACAGTTCTTCTGTGGATTTAGGCAGCCTCAGTTGCTTCTCTCTCTTCATGTAATCCCAGACAGACTCGATGATGTTGAGATCAGGGCTCTGTGGGGCCATACCATCACTTCCAGGACTCCTTGTTCTTCTTTACGCTGAAGATAGTTCTTAATGACTTTCGCTGTATGTTTGGGGTCGTTGTCATGCTGCAGAATAAATTTGGGGCCAATCAGATGCCTCCCTGATGGTATTGCATGATGGATAAGTATCTGCCTATACTTCTCAGCATTGAGGAGACCATTATTTCTGACCAAATCCCCAACTCCATTTGCAGAAATGCAGCCCCAAACTTGCAAGGAACCTCCACCATGCTTCACTGTTGCCTGCAGACACTCATTCGTGTACGCTCTCCAGCCCTTCGACGAACAAACTGCCTTCTGCTACAGCCAAATATTTCAAATTTTGACTCATCAGTCCAGAGCACCTGCTGCCATTTTTCTGCACCCCAGTTCCTGTGTTTTCGTGCATAGTTGAGTCGCTTGGCCTTGTTTCCACGCCGGAGGTATGGCTTTTGGCCACAAGTCTTCCATGAAGGCCACTTCTGACCAGACTTCTCTGGACAGTAGATGGGTGTACCAGGGTCCCACTGTTTTCTGCCAGTTCTGAGCTGATGGCACTGCTGGACATCTTCCGATTGTGAAGGAAGTAAGCATGATGTGTCTTTCATCTGCTGCAGTAAGTTTCCTTGGCCGACCACTGCGTCTCACGGTCCTCAACATTGCCCGTTTCTTTGTGCTTCTTCAAAAGAGCTTGGACAGCACATCTGGAAACCCCTGTCTGCCTTGAAATTTCTGCCTGGGAGAGACCTTGCTGATGCAGTATAACTACCTTGTGTCTTGTTGCTGTGCTCAGGCTTGCCATGGTGTATGACTTTTGACAGTAAACTGTCTTCAGCAACCTCACCTTGTTAGCTGAGTTTGGCTGTTCCTCACCCAGTTTTATTCCTCCTACACAGCTGTTTCTGTTTCAGTTAATGATTGTGTTTCAACCTACATATTGAATTGATGATCATTAGCACCTGTTTGGTATAATTGTTTAATCCTACACCTGACTATATGCCTACAAAATCCCTGACTTTGTGCAAGTGTACCTAGAAGAATTGATGCTGTTTTGAAGGCAAAGGGTTGTCACACCAAATATGGATTTGATTTAGATTTTTCTTCTGTTCACTCACTTTGCATTTAGTTAATAGATAAATATAATCTATTAACATGTCTATTTTTGAAAGCATTCTTACTTTACAGCATTTTTTCACACCTGCCTAAAACTTTTGCACAGTACTGTATATATATATATACCGTATTCTTTCAAGTTTAAGACGCCCTCGAATTTAAGACGCAGCCCAAATTTCCCACCCTCAATTTGAGGAAAAAATAAATCATCAAATAAATCTGCATTTACAAAGATACAACCTCAATTATGCATATGGAGGCAGTTTGCAGCGTTCTGCTATCACACAGAGCATTACAGTTATGTGCTGCTTCTCATTTCCAGTCGTGATTAATCACACCTTTTTCTCCTAATTTCTGAACTGTGGACATATATATGGTTATGGTAATGTTAAAAAAATATGGGGTTCTGATCAGCATTTCTGATCTGTCCAAGCTGGTACTGTTTGTTAGAAATGCTGAAATTGTAAATGCTTCTCTTCGAATTCCGCAGGAAGAATGACTCATCTTTGAAAATGGCTGCCTGTATGTCATGGATGATTCGAGATCGGGCAGTAATGTTTTGGTTCGTCTTTTCTCAGCAGTGTCATGTTGCTGTTTGTGTACTCTGGTAGTGTCTTGTTGGCGATTTTAATTCAGGCATCACAATACTGTACTGGAATTTAAGACGCAGTATAAATTCAAAGGAATGCGGGTATATTGTATATTCTTCTGGAAACATTCTAAATGTTTGCCATTCATTTCCTTTACCAGATCTCAAGACTCTCAGAAGCTTCATGCTTTGGCTTGTCCCTCCCTTCCTGTGACATGACATGTTTTCAACGTGGACTGCAGTCCTTCATGTGAACTCTGGAAGCGTGACCAGACGTGTGGACATGATGTATCTGCAGGAGTAATCAATACCCTTTCTTTACTAATAGCACTACTACATAATTACCACAAAAATCACCTAACTATAATGTGGGCATGTCTCATATCCCACAACGTAAGGCCTACACAAGGGTGGCGATACATTTACAGGAATCGTTTTGATAGCTCTGTGTAGTAGATGCAAATTAAACCCAACGATATCAATCACATTTCACTGAATTTTGATATTGGTCACTGTCCTGCAAACAGCAGGGATCCTGGCAACCAAGCAGAGTATATGTTTGAAAATCTACCCAAGTATCTCTGATTCCCATCCTTCCCACAGCATCAACTAGAACAAATATACAAAACAATATAATCCTCTGCCTTCACTCGCCACCAAAGCCTGCTCCTTTCTTTGCAAGATATCCAAACTGTTTCCGCTTGTGTGGACACAAATTTCCTCCATCCTTTTGACAGTTTCAGAAGCAGTCTGGCTCTCTAATAGCCATTTTAAATTATAGTTCAGAATCTGTTTGTAGTTTTAAACTATGATTGCAAACAACTGAATGTGTCCGTTTTGCTATGTCTCTTCAATAGATTGTCGCTCAAACCGAGGCCTTTTGTAAGCCTCTGAAATCCACAGTGTCCTACAAAGGCATTGTTTTTAAATGCAGTTCTATATTTATATTCTTGTGTTCTTCTCAAATCGCTATGAAATCGCTATGAAACACTTATGATGAAGAAGAAATCCAGCGGCTGTAACCCCTAAATGAAACTATCCCTAAAATGAAAACAGAGATAAAGATATATTTGATCTACTTTTTCTCTCCACAGCC
Organism: Acipenser oxyrinchus oxyrinchus; assembly: GCA_030684275.1. Classification (NCBI taxonomy): domain Eukaryota; kingdom Metazoa; phylum Chordata; class Actinopteri; order Acipenseriformes; family Acipenseridae; genus Acipenser; species Acipenser oxyrinchus. Next base: position 13,698,443 of record CM060265.1, on the reverse strand, counting down.
AAACAAAATGGCTAGTCTAATAAAACTACTTTCTACACTACCTGGTACAGCAAATAGCTACCGGGACAAACAATTTCAGCCAGCTTGGATTTCATAAGACAATCACTTTTTTAACTACTATAAATGTTTCTTTTTTTTGTAATACTTGCAGCTACAAGGTAAGAGTTTTAAAAAAGCATTTAGTCCTTTGGTCCCTATTTTCTAAGGAATGATGCACCTGTCTTGTAAATAACCCCAGGGTTCTCCTCAGCAGTCTGGGTGCAGTTCGTTCTGGCAAACCCTCAAGCCCTGCGACCAGGCTTCTTCAAACTCCAGAGTAGGCACAGAAACCAAGAAGCCAGCTGGCTAGCGTGTTTGTGTGTGTGTGTGTGTGTGTGTGTGTGTGTGTGTGTGTGTGTGTGTGTGTGTGTGTGTGTGTGTGTGTCTGTCTGTCTGTATCTTCCATCTCATGTTTTTATATTTCATAAAAAGCAGCAAAATCTTGGTTTCAGCATTCCTCTGTGGAATTTTAAATCTTCCCGTCATCAAAACAAAAAAAAAAAAATAGGAAAAATCTTGGTCCATTCCATTCTGTCAGCCTTTCTAAACCCAAATCAGAGGGACGCCTTCCTTCATGATATGTAGCGGAACAAGGAGTCTTTGTATTGATACTGCTCTTGTGGAAATTAGAACTCGTAAACTCCATGGCCCATCCTCCTGCAAGAGACAATGAAGAAGCAGTTAGAAAGAGGCAGGCTGCAACAACAGATTGGCTCCAGGCTTAAGTAGCAAAAACAATGAACAAAAAAACTCAGCAAATGGGTGTACTGGGGGGGTTTGTACCATATGGAACAGATATGTATGTTTATTGGAAATACAAATACAAACAGGATAATTTAAAGCGACTGTATTATACATCCTAGACTAACCTTGCCTTTTCACTATTCAGTATGAGTTTACACTCCTTGCTTTGTTTGACAGTAATTCTAAGACCTGTAGGTAGTGTCAGTTCATCAAATTTTAGTTACAGAATACTTCTTTTCTGTTACTTCACAGCCCTGCATATATATGTGTGTGTCATTCTTAAATTATTTGAAAACAGAGAAGTCTTTTATAATAGTTTATTTCTTTAAACGTGGGCTGTCAAACTTGGGAAGCTCATAAATAGGCTACATAGTTGAGGATTCTGAACATTTCAAAGATTGTTGATCAAGGCAAAAGAACAATGTGTATTTTGAATACAGATTCACACCAGCTGATAGCATGTACTGTGTTCTGGACTGATGTAGTTACATGACATCTATTCTATCCATATCCTGTAATATTATTTTAGTTGGTTGGTCATATAATCCAGCAGTGTATATATCTATTGTCATGCCAATCAAGGTCTTCATACTTATAATATTGATTAGCTACAGTGTGACTGATTCTTACTCATTAATAATCTGTGTGAAAAAAAACTGACACATGAGATTTGCTAACCTTCTCTTTATGGTAATACATATACCAGGGGGCTAATAAAAACAAGTTGTATGTTTATTTTATATTCTACATTTCAGGGTTAAGTGAATACTGAGCTGTAATATGATTTTATCGCATTAATTGCTTGGTACAAATCTTTGGAAATTAGTCATGTATGTGGGTGTTTCAAGTACATTTTATTTCATAAATCAATGGCCAGCTTGTGAGAAGAGAATCACATCCCAAATGCAGGGTGTATATTCAACTTGTGAGAAGAGAATCGCATCCCAAATGCAGGGTGTATATTCAACTTGTGAGAAGAGAATCGCATCCCAAATGCAGGGTGTATATTCAACTTGTGAGAAGAGAATCGCATCCCAAATGCAGGGTGTATATTCAACTTGTGAGAAGAGAATCGCATCCCAAATGCAGGGTGTATAATCATCTTGTGAGAAGAGAATCGCATCCCAAATGCAGGGTGTATAATCATCTTGTGAGAAGAGAATCACATCCCAAATGCAGGGTGTATATTCAACTTGTGTGAAGAGAATCGCATCCCAAATGCAGGGTGTATATTCAGCTTGTGTGAAGAGAATCGCATCCCAAATGCAGGGTGTATATTCAGCTTGTGTGAAGAGAATCGCATCCCAAATGCAGGGTGTATATTCAGCTTGTGTGAAGAGAATCGCATCCCAAATGCAGGGTGTATATTCAGCTTGTGTGAAGAGAATCGCATCCCAAATACAGGGTGTATATTCAGCTTGTGTGAAGAGAATCGCATCCCAAATGCAGGGTGTATATTCAGCTGTGCGGACTCCTCAGCTCCAGATGAACCCATGCACTCTACAGGGGCTGGCTCATGCCGTTAGGTTGCTGTTTCGGTATTGAATGGTGCAGGGGTCCTGTGCTTCCACTGTGTAGAACAGGGCTCACATCTGGGTTGAGATTATGCTACTTATACTTTTCAAAGCAGTCATTTTTTTATTGTAATTCATTTTCCATTCCTTTTTCTTTTTTTAGTTAGGCTTGGGGCTGCAGAAATTCAAATGTTTAGGGCACTGTGGCGGGGTACCCCCACCCCTGTGCATATTTCATACTATGTGTATAGATGTATTGGTGCACGGGGTGTGGTATTATTAGTATTTAAAATGTAGATGTTCACGTGTAGACTGTGCCTGGACTGAGTTTAATAATTTATAAGCAATCGAGTCCCGGCACAACTGCATACCAGAATCTTTCACTCTGGGTTGGATGTCCAGAGGCGTAAGTTAAAGTGAAATTAAGAGAAAACAGTTGCTACTCGTGCTAGTTTTAGACCAGCACGATACTTGTTTGTCCCATGTCTGTTTTGTTTGTCTGTTTTGGCCATCGTGCCGTTTTGTTTTGTGAAGTGTTTTGTTTTGTTAAATCTTTTATTTGAGTAATAAACTTGCGCATCAGCGCTTCATACCCCAGTACTGTGTGTCTCTCTTTCTGGTCTGATGTCATCCACAAGCCTATCCGTGACATGTGGTGTCAAGAAGTGGGCAACAGCGCCTTCACAGACTCAGGCCAGGAGAAGTACTGCGGGTGACATTTTTTTCTCTTTCTTTCTCTGTGTGTTTTTGGGAATGGAGAAAACAAAAGTGGAGTGTATATGGAGTGGTGGCATGACCACCAGCAGCAGCTGAAAGCCGAAGGGGCTCCGAGGTTCCTCACCTCTCTGGAGTACGGGCACCTACCGGATGTGTGCCCCTACGAAGACCCCGGGGTGAGGTGGAGACCTGCCTAAGAGGGGAAGAGTGGTGCTTTGCCTGTGCCGAACCCGGGCACTCCACCATGTGCAGCATCATTCACGGGTCCCTTCTGCCACCTGGCCCGAAGAGGAAGAAGGGGAGGAGTGGCCGTCCCTGGACTCTGAGGGGAACCTCAGGGAGGCCCTCCCGATGGTGGTCGACCTGCTGTGGGCCAGAGATGGGAAGCAGTGGGAAGCCTGGGAGCAGCAACATCGCCTAGCATCTCTCCAAGACATCGCAGCCATGGTTTGCAACTACCTGGCTGCAGATATGGGAATGGCCCCACAACTGTTTCCAGTCCCACCAGGAGGGGCCATGCCTATTCCAGCTTCACAGGCAGTAGGCAAGTCCACGCCAGAGCCCAGAGGAGAGCCACACTAGTCCCTGGCGACTGAGGGAGAGCCGTACCAGTCCCCAGTGAGAGAGGGAGACTACCTGTTGTTCCCACCTCCATCACCTGAAGCTACCTCCCAAGGGTCAACTCCTGCCCTGTCCTGCAATGCCAAGGGCTGCAAAGCCTAGGGCTGCCAAGCCTGCAATTCCTACCGAGCCTGCAACGTCTAGGGCTGCCAGTTTACAATCGCCCAGGTAGGCCAGTTCGCCATCGCCTGGAGTGCCCAGCACCTCTGCCACTCCAGACTGTCCCAAGCTGACAACAGCATGGCCGCTGCCAGCACCACCATCACTACCGGACTACGCAACACTGGCTCCACTGCCAGAGTGTACCACGCTGACAACAGCATGGCTGCTGCCAGGACCACATCCGGAGTGCCCAGGGCCTCTGCCACTGCCGGAGTGTCCCGTGCTGAGGGCAGCATGGCCGCTGCCAGCATCACATCCGGAGTGGCCAGCGCCTCTGCCATTGCCGGAGTGTCCCGTGCTGAGAGCAGCATGGCCGCTGTCAGCATGGCCGCTGTCAGCACCAGTGCGCCGCACTGCTGATAGCATTGCATTACATTTCCGCTGCCAGACCCGCCTATGCTGGAGGAGCCAGCCTGTGCGCTGTCAGCATTATCGCTGCCAGCGTTGCCACGGGCAGCCTTTCTGCTGACAGAACTGCCTTTGCTGGAGGAGCCAGCCTTACCAGGAGGGCCCCGGCTGGAGGAGCCAGCCTGTGCGCTGTAAGCATTTCCACTGTCAGCATTGCCGCTGCCAGTGGAGCCAATGGCAGCATTTCTGCTGCCAAGATTGCCCCGGCTGGAGGAGCCAGACTTGCCGCTGTTTGCATTTCCGCTGACAGCATTGCCGCTGACAACATTGCTGCCCATGGGCCCATTGAGGCCTTCGTTCCTGGCCCTGACTATGATCTGGACTTTTGGGATTTTAAGGGGGGAGGTGGCCTTTGAGGCCATGTGTGCTGTGCACAAAGGTGGAGACATGTGGTCGGGTACCCCTCCCCTGTGCGTATTTCATGTTATATCTATGAATGTATTGGTGCACGGGGTGTGGTATTATTAGTATTTAAAATGTAGATGTTCACGTGTAGACTGTGTCTGGACTCATTTGAATGATTGATTAGCAATCGAGTCCCTGCACAGCTGCATACAAGAAGCATGGATCTCTCACTCTGGGTTGGGTGTTCAGAAGTGAAATTAAAAGAAAGAAAAACTATTGCTACTCGTGCTAGTTTTAGACCAGCGAGATACTTCTTTGTTCCATGTCTGTTTTGGCTACCATGCTGTTTTGTTTTGTGAAGTGTTTTGTTTTGGGGTCATTTCATCACCCCACTGTCAAAACTCACCCCACTGTCAAAACTCATTCCACTGTCAAAACTCACCCCACTGTCAAAACTTATTTTACTGTCAAAACTCACCCCACTGTCAAAACTCATTCCACTGTCAAAACTCATTGTGCTGTCAAAACTCACCCCACTGTCAAAACTCACCCCACTGTCAAAACTCCGCCCACTGTCAAAACTTATTTTACTGTCAAAACTCACCCCACTGTCAAAACTCACCCCACTGTCAAAACTCATTCCAGTGTCAAAACTCACCCCACTGTCAAAACTCACCCCACTGTCAAAACTCATTCCACTGTCAAAACTCACCCCACTGTCAAAACTCACCCCATTGTCAAAACTCATTTCACTGTCAAAACTCACCCCACTGTCAAAACTCATTCCACTGTCAAAACTCACCCCATTGTCAAAACTCATTTCACTGTCAAAACTCACCCCACTGTCAAAACTCACCTCACTGTCAAAACTCATTCCATTGCCAAAACTCACCCCACTGTCAAAACTTGTTTCACTGTCAAAACTAATTTCCTCTGGCCTTCTTGTTTAGAGATCACAGTTCCAGGTTTTGTACAGACTCGCTGACTTGCTATTTGTTTAGAGATCACAGTTCCTGGTTTGGTGCAGACTCACTGACTTGCTATTTGAGTCAAAGGCTTGATCTTGATATTGTTTTCAAGTATAATTTTCTAAATGCTTTGAGAATAATCTTAAATCTGGAGCAAAAGTGAATATAAAAAAAATAGCATTTATCTTACTTGTATCCCTTAGTACATTAACTGTACTTATTATCAAATCACTTTTGGCAGCATTTTAGTAGGTGTGCATACATTCTGAAACAACCCTACATTTCAATAAAATGAACCCTGGGTCTATAAATTGATAGAACAGAAGCATGCAGAACAGAACCTGGAACTGATTTTTGGAGGTTTGGGATCCGAGTGCATTGAAATCCAAACAACATTGGGTATGAAGTTTGACCTTTTTTAGCCCTGCTATGGAGCTGCGTGGCTCTAAAAATAGAAAGTGGGTCCTTTAGGGCTAGTGAGGACATTAGCCAGTGATATTAGCTTCATTTCTTCTTGCCTTCGCTCAAGCCAGCACTGCTGCTTGAAGTTTTATTAAAAACAAGCGGTGACCCTACCAGAGCCTTATAACACATTCCTATATATATATATATCACAAAAAAGATCCCATTTCAGTTCTCCAGCATTTAACCTAGCAGCTCAGAGGCTATCCGCCACGTCACACCTGGCAGCTTCTCAGTTTTGTTAGCAATTCAAACTTTCTTTTCTCTTGTTAGTGTTCCAGCATCCCTTCTCACCCTGCAGTGCCTGTCTGATATTGTAAAATCCAGCTACGCACTTAAATGCCTGACTGTTCCAAAGTTATTCAATCGATACAGAACTTTATATTCTTTATATATTTTTTTGACACATTGGATACCCTTTTAACCAGTGAATGCATGTAGAGATGGCCCTCATAATTGTATAGTAAGTGCACATTATGTAGAAGATTACAATATTTGTATAAAATCAAGATGCGATCAGATTATATTCAAATGCAACCAGAAACGTCTATAGGAGGATAGTGGATAGTGGTGTATGATGGTGAAGATTGCTATAAAATCAAGATAGACGGATGATCGCGATCAGTACTTATGGTCCTATTTTTTTAATAAAGACCCTAAAAACTGTCTCTCTGGTAAACTGGTCTGCCCCCAGACAATTTTTAGTACATACCAGTGGCTCTGTAAAAACAAGTCTACTTGATACGGTTTAGATAGGGGTCTTTGTTTTCTGTGTATATTTATAAGGAGCGCACAGTGGTTGTTGTGCATTGACAGTTCTAAACAGTCCTTAGACACAACAGTTACAGCTGGTTTCCCTGAGCTAATTTGGCACTAATTTTGGACTGCATAATGTTCCTGTATGTAAGGTAAGTGATAAGCAGGGTCTATGAAATAAGCGACCAGTGATTCAGGCAGTCTGTTAATATGCACCTCAAACTACTTGATGGATTTTTTAAGTGTTGAGGTGCTGTACATAATGTGACCGACAACAATAGTACACTGATAAACAATGGAGGACTATAATGGGAGCTCAGAGTATTTAAATTAAATGAATAGTTGGCATAATCTATGAGACACACTTTCTCATCATTTTGATTCCACATTGATCTGTCAAGAATTTCACTCCCTGAAAAAATATAATCATTTCAAGCAAAAAATCTGTCTCAACAACAGAAACTAAGCAGAAAGGCACTTTTAGAAAGCTGACCAAGAAAAAAAGATCTCCCAGCTGCCCAGGAAAGATGTAGGTTGACAGGGAGAGTAAAACCAAAAAGTGGGACATTCTCTCCCCATCCTGAGAGGAAAGACGCAGATGAGACTACATTTGGCATATTCACTAATGAAGGCAGTAGCCAAAACCTTTGTCTACACGAGTTTCTTTTGACTGTCATGTTAAGTCTACTTTTTTATCTTTTAAAGAGACAACCAGGAAACGGGGAGGAAGAACATGCTGTATGAAGGAGAAACTCAAGCGCTAGAGCACACACTAGATTTCTACTCTGAAGGAAGAGGCGACGTGGCTATTCTTTTTTATTGGACATGTTATTGACTCAATTAAACAGTTGGGAACACAATGGAGACACAGGGAGGTACATAAGGTGTAAAAATAAGGAACACAAAAATATCCTGCAAAAACAGCAGTGGATTTAAGAGGTCACTTCAGGTCAAAGGTCATGGATAGAGACAGGCATGCACCATGAGAGCTCCACCGCACAGATCTGCAATCCCCTGTCTGCTATTCAGTCCTATCAATCAGACTGCCAATCGTGCTGAATCAGGAGGTGATTTGTGATTCATTTCTATTGGGGGCTACCTAGAGTACACCAAACTCATTTCCCTTGTGACCTGAGCTGTAGATGAAAGGGATGCTGCCCCACCTACCCTACTGCATAGTTTTCAAATAAGTATCTAGTCTTTAAAGGGGAGCTTGGTACAGGTAGGACATGTCAGTTGACCAATTTTGTGTTTTAGTCATCACATCATGGTGACTTTTTAAAATCCAAAGTCTAAAGCTCTCCAGTGACCTTAATAGAGCTTTTTGAATCATGTCTGACCCCTGCAACACTCTGCCTCTAGAGGATATAAGAAGATGTACCACATTCATTCAGCTATTAACATCTATGTTTCTTATATCCACTTGGGGCAGTGTTGCAGGGGTCTGGTGTAAATTGTGGGGAACTGGATGCAATTGAGTTAAGACATGAACTGGAGAGGTCTATTGAGGCCACAGGAGAGATTTTTAAAAGTCATCAGGATGTGATGACTAAAACAGGATGATGGTTATATTCTGGTGTAACCAATGAACTTCAAAAACAATTCTAAGAGCTATATTGAAAAATACTCATATTTCCCACCTATCTTCTGAAAATCCCATGTTAATAGTTCTTAAACGACCTTCAAATATATCAATCTACTGGTCGGTTCTAGTTTTAATGTAGAATTCACAGGCATGTCTTTTTCCTTTAATTAAACCAGGTGTTAATTAAAACTTTGGAAGTGTGTTAGTAGCATTCCAAAGCTGAAAATGGACATGTTCTGTCTGTTTATTGCTTGTATACCTCAGTAAAGAATCTGTAGTATTGAGTAGTAGCTGTAACACAAAACTCCTAATCTGTGTAAGATTAGAATGAAAGCTAAAGAAGAGACTTAATGTGATTTATTCTTCCAGAGACATACAGAGACCAATAAAAACAAGTTCATCAAAGAGTTCTGGATGTCTCAGGGAGTTCTGAATGCCTCTCCTGACAAACCTTGAACAACAGTATTTTATATCTTGTTAAACAAAGGTACAGTCGCTTTAAACTATAGAAGCACCAATTGTATTATTTACTAACAGTAATTTTCAAATTTAATAAGAGAAAATGTGCTCTGAAAATTCAAATTGTTGCAATATTTTCAACCCCATCACATATATGTTCATTTCATATGGGCTTTGTGTATCTGTGCACATGTGCATGCTGAGTAGCGTTGAAGTGCATGCTCATTGCAAGTGTTCCAGCATCTTGAGGCACACACCTGGGGTGTATCTATGAGAGTAACTAATACAATACAATAGAGGCACAAGAGGAAAAGGCGAACCCTGGTAGACTCATGCCCTCACAGCTGTCCCAAGTGTCATCTTTTTTTCAAGGGTCAAGACAGCGGTGGGCATTTAGAAAATGGGAAAGATGTTCAATAGGAATCATGCAGTCATATCAGGGTTGGCCTGTAGGAACTTAAAACATGTGACTTGCACTAAAAGGACCTTTTTCATGGTGGATGGGCACAGGCAGGAAGAGGCAGTGCTTACTAGTAGATTTGTTTGGCATCAGGCATTCCAATGGCATGTTTTCACAAGGGCTTATTGACTGTACTGTTTCACTTTTTTTTAAATATGCATATATCTGGCGGTATCTTATTTTAGAGATTTAAACAGTGGTTAACGGGAGAACCGTCTATATTTTTGGGAAATAAACAGTGGTTAACGGGAGAACCGTCTATATTTTTGGGAAATATGCTCCCTCTTTATAAGGTATCCCTTTATACCACGGAGCATTGGGGCTTATCACAGTATCATAGGTGTACCCTACGTTCATTAATATTCTTTTGACCTGAAGCAGTTCCACATATAGCCCTGATCCCATCTTTATTGTTATTGATGTCAATTAGTTGGTTCATTGGTTTGAGAAAAATAAGTTGTATTAACGCTCCACTTTGCTGAGAAAAGGCCATTTCATTTTCAAATGAATGTGGTTGCTGGATCAATAGCAGAATAACCTATAACAGACACAAGCCCAGACTGTCTCTGTGACAGGGTAGCACTCAAAAACTCTTCATGGTTTACAATTAACCCCAAGCCTCTAGATGTGCAATTATTTAAAAGAAAATATATTGCTATAATCTAAAAGAAAGTACTTGTACAGTTAAAAAAAAATATAGAAAAATATATAGAATTCAGACGTATTTTCAACTTCAGAAACTGTCAGATATGCATACGTACAGTGTAGAATAACATATTATTGTAATAAACTATTTTATACATTTAGAAGGGTTGTACTGTCATGAATGTTTTCTGAAGTAGTCTCCTGCAATCTGACATTACTGTAACCAGGCAAGTCTCCATTTTATACTGCCTTCCTCCATTTTACACCCACGTATATGATTACATTAAAATGGTTCCCTAACTGATTGTAAAAGATATACTTTTTAAAAGAGTCCATAGCAGCTACACTGCTACAAACTCTATGATTGGCAATGAAACCTGTCAAGATACCCCCTGATCGCCTTGTGCTCATTAACATGGAAGCAAACTATTAAGACACTCCGCAAAGACACAGGATGTGACAATAATATTATAACAAGGTTAATTACATTTACACTATGCTTGAACTGTGTGTCGATCGGAGTGGATTCAGAATGGAAACAAACGCCTCACAAAGGGAAAGCTAGCACTGGGGTCCTTTACAGTTCAGATTTATTGAATGGATTCCTGGAGCGATATTTTAAATAATTGGTATCCAGTTAAAATTATACAACATGTGAAGTACACAAAGACTTGTCTATGTGTGAAAGGGGAGGAAAGGGGGGTGTAACTAAATAATACAAATGAAATGTTTTGGCCCATTATTTTGGATGCCAGAGTTCTCTACAAATGGACTGAGCCCATACATACAGGACAGCTGTAAAAATATATTTAGTTGTAGAGAAAATGAGCTCAGGGATGAAAAAGGTCCTTTTTTGCAAAACTGAATCAAACTTCTTGAGCTAATAGAAACGGGCATCAGCATCTTGCATAAATGATAAAGTTATACAAATCATAACAATTTAAAAGCAATTTATTGATATATATATTAAATAATATCATATACATTGAATTCCACACAAACACACAAGTTCACGTTACAACAGCAAAAGGGTCAAAGTTCACGTCAGATCATGATCAACCAATCAGCACTTCAGATTTACTTACAACAGCTATAACTACTAAGGCATTAATCAACTACACTTCACAATTGCCAAAAATATATATATGTATAAAATATAGAAACTCGACGTCACGTCATGCAACGCAGTCACAGTCCCGTCACATGACGTCATCCAAAACAAATGACACCATGGGTTCAACTTACAGGTTTGGGAGTTTGTCCCCCATGACAGGTAGGGTTGCTAGGCAACAGGAAGGCCATCTCGAGCTATGATTGGCCCTGCCTGGTTTGGAGGTGGTTGGGTGCAAAAGAAGAAAAGATGTTGTGGAATTTCTTTCCTTTGGTGGTTAAAATGACCCATCAGAAAAAAACAGAATCCTTCCCTCTGTTGATTTAGGGAAGTTGCTATTACATTGACCTGTATTGGTACAGAATCATTCTTTAACAATAGTGGTTAAACTACAGGCCAACTGGCCCTCAAGATCCATTCTAGTCTAGATATGCATTACAACCAGGAAATACATTCCTGGACGAGTGGACCTGGAGACCAGAACCACTGTGCTGGTCAGTCTTGTAAAATCCACAGCAGCCTTACTAACCCTCCTTCTAAGCAATGGGACTGACTGAAGAATACATGCCTACATGGCTCAAGAGATCTGAAGCTCCATAAACTATCAGATCAGACTATTTGTTGTCCTTTCATAAGCTAAGGGCATGTTCAGACTAGTTCCAGAACCTGTGCACTCCCACAGTTTGGTCTTTTGGAGTTTCCCTCGGACCAGGAGTTAGTGCTCACCACTACCATGGGTTTGGGCTCTGTTGATGGACTCAGGCCTAGCTGGACTGCAGTGCTACTGTCTAGTTAATACAAGTTCTCACTGAAACAGAGTCTATACAGTATTATGTTGAAATTGATTGTTTTTCTCAACAATAGCACTGAACAAAGAAAGGCAAATTAGATGACGAGACAGACAAAAACACATCAGACAGAAGACAACAGGAGTAAAATGGAATGAATACAATTAGACCATATACACTCTCCATTAGCTCTTTGTATTTCTAAAACAGTTTTGGCTTCATGGCAAAACCCAAGCAGAACAAAGCGGTTAGTGACAGAAAGCACAGCGGTATTCTTGGTGTCTTTGGATTTGAAGTGGTGGGTATCTCTATGCTAGTGCACCATTCATTTCCTCTGCAGAGGTTAGTAGCGATCGCTGGCTGCTTTACATGACCCCCCAGGAGGTCCAGCCAAAGACTGCAAACTTAATGTAGAAGTGACTCATTTTCTCAACGAGACAAAAGCTTTATCATTTAGTAAACGTTATCTCAAATTCTTGGTTATGAAAGTTATATACATAAAAGTTATATTGTATTGTGTTCTTTTTTTATTAAAGCATGATTTGTAATAACTGAATATGTGCAATTGATCTTGTCTTTTACGGTATAAGAGTATCCTCTTGCTTCCTCTTGCCCACCCAAAATGCTTCCCAAAAGATATACCATAATAGAAGGTGAGCTGTGCATTACATGAACTGTGCATTACATGAACCTACAGAGAGCTTCCAGTTTGTGCCGTGAATTATACGGATCACTTGCTGCATTGCTTGTTGATGTGAGTTCTGGAAAGGCACAGCTGCTGGACTGTATTTACAGTGAGAAGACACACCCTTATATTACTAAACTCAGCCTCTTCTTACGATTTCCAAGAGATCTTGGTCTACCTGTGTCTTCTGAGAGTCGGGATAAGCTGCATATTTCACAACCAAGAATTTACGACAACCACAGGATTTACTAAATTCATATTTAGCTTTTTTTAAAGGCACTATATATGGATTAATAGGGATTAATCTAAAAAAACACCCCTGTTGTTAACCCCTAATTTCACTCATGTTTAAAAATGAATTGGTTAAATAATCAGAGCTTTACATACATATTGCGCTCCAATAGGATTCAGGGGAAGAAGAAACCTCCATGTCAAACACACTAATATTACAATGCCACATAAAATAACAGATAAAACATCACTTTGGGTATATTCAATCAAAAATACACTGCCTTTCTGTAATAGTAAAAGCAACACACAGGTGTTTAACGATAGCCCTAAATATCTAACCTTTCCTAGAATCTGTAGTTTTCTACATTGCATCTGTTCACGTGAATGTTTTGAACTGACCTACATTGGCAGAATTGGTTTTAATTTGTCTGTATTGAATGGAGATTTGGGAGGGTGATTTGACTCAGTGAATCTGGTATATATTGTTCCTTTAAACTGCTCAGCACTTGTACTGAAGGTCTGTGTGTTTATTTGCTGATATGGTGGTATAAAGTTGACAGACTGCAGTCTAAAATATATTGGTTATCTAAGAAAAACTATTTCTACTAATTGTCTCTAAATCTGCTGGGAAGAGTCTAGTAATAACTGAAGTGATACTGCAAGCGTATTGCAAGCTTTGGGCTGTGTTGTAGTCTGCTATTGACACCATGACTATCATCTTGTGTAACCTTGAAATTATAAAAAAAGAAATATTGAAGACATTTCTTTTAAGCTTCTTTTAATATTACTACATCATATTGGAATTAGCTCTAGTAAATCAAATGAATATTCAGATTACCACGTGGTTGTAACATGGTAGCATGGTGGCATTATAAACACAATGTGAAACTATAATACATGTGTAATTACAGTGTACATTTTTTTAAAGAGAAATCAATGCATTTTTGCTTACGTTGCATAACCAATAAACTTATACATACAAAGCACCATCATTGTTTTATAGTGGGCTTATTTGGGATTATGTTGTTCATAAACAATTTCAATATGTTATGTGCATTTTTTATGCATTGCTATTGTTGCAAAACTACATGCAGCAGAAACAACCTCTAAGTTGAGCTGACTGCTCAGACCTCTGAGGAGCTGCCCTTCCTGGTTGAAGCGTGAAGGGGTCAGTATGGGCGGTTGAGGAGCTGCCCTGCCTGGTTGAAGCGTGAAGGGGTCAGTATGGGCGGTTGAGGAGCTGCCCTGCCTGGTTGAAGCGTGAAGGGGTCAGTATGGGCGGTTGAGGAGCTGCCCTACCTGGTTGAAGCGTGAAGGGGTCAGTATGGGTGGTTGAGGAGCTGCCCTGCCTGGTTGAAGCGTGAAGGGGTCAGTATGGGTGGTTGAGGAGCTGCCCTTCCTGGTTGAAGCGTGAAGGGGTCAGTATGGGCGGTTGAGGAGCTGCCCTGCCTGGTTGAAGCGTGAAGGGGTCAGTATGGGCGGTTGAGGAGCTGCCCTACCTGGTTGAAGTGTGAAGGGGTCAGTATGGGCGGTTGGCATCCTTTGGCCTCTTGAGCTGCACCTTCAGCCTCTTCATGCCGATCTGAAAGCCATTCATGGCCTGGATGGCTGCCTGAGCGCTGGATGGGTTATCAAAGCTGACGAAACCTGTAAGAAATAACACTGAAACTGTACACCTGAAAAATAATGGTAGGAACACCGGTACACATTTTTGGGTGGCAAAATGCAGAAGGAATGTCCCATCCATGCATTCTGCATTTATTCATTCCCTATGGTAAGTGATATCAAGGATAGTATCTCCTGCCAAGGATTGAAATACCGCATTGACACTGCCATGTAAAAGTAGGACATCATAACCTACATTCCCCAAATACACAGCATGGCCATTTTATTATCACTTGTACCTAATACCGGGTTAAACCACTGTTTGCCCTTGACTACTTGGTATAGACTCCACACAATGCTGAAAGGTGTCTCGTGGGATGTTAATCTATTCAGTCAGTAATATTTTTCACACAATTGGTGTACAGAGGTAGGTAGATGGGTGCATTATCGTTACGGATGTGATTTTGCCACGGCGCTCACAGCAGTCACTGAACCCATGAATTTTGATATTTGTTTCCACAACGTTAAATTTGTAAACAAGTTTGGATCTTTTTGAATTGGTTTCAGTGCAAAGTTAAAGCAGTTAGCAAATGTCAAATAAAGGTGAATACTGACACAGAACTGTAAAATAAGAGGACAAATGAAGTTCAAAGCAACTAGCAGAGCCATATCCCAAACAATGTCATGAAAGTGGAGGGAGCAGCTTTAATAAGAAACAAGCTTCAAATTAACTGAAGCCTTCTGTGCAGAAAAGATACCCCTGCATACACTTGATAATGCAAAGCCTAAAGAGAGGACAGTCCTGGAGAAGCATGAACCCCGATCTGCAGCTCTTGCAGTCGTTCCTCTGAGGTGCTTAACCTGTCAACAGTGTAAATGAGAACGATCTTTCTGATCTTTTAATGTACATCATGCAATACCAACACCACAGCTGTGTGTAAATAGACATGAATGAAAAGGATGTTGTAAAATTCTCAATTTACAACCAGAACATGTATTTAACAAAACTAAATTTCAGATTTCAGATTATTTTCTTCACATTGGACAAGGCTGCATGTTAAAATTAAAAGGTAAGCTATTTCTGTTATGGTTGTTTTTTAAAAGGTGCTGTTAAAAATCTATGTTTACTTTTGACTAGAAGCTAAAAGAAAACACATTAAATACATGTTAAATACATTAAATATATGTAACCTCTAACGGGTGCATGCACGGACATCTCCACTATATCCCTGTCTCCGGGGATAATAAGAAGGAAGGAAACGGCCTGTCAAAGCATTGGCTATCACTTCTTTCAGGTAGAGTTAGTGCTGAATTTGCCTGTGTGCCTCAGTCTCAGGATGGTGATGAAGTGTCTGGGTGTCTGGCTCCTGCCAGTAAGTTATTACCTGCGTGTCAGCTCAGAGGCAGCGCTGGCTTCCTGAGCCGCGACCGCCTCGCTCTTATCAGGCGCCTCTTTGATTGACGGCTGAATTTTCCGGCTGCCAGCTGATCTGATGATGCCGAGACGGGTCCGATTTAATTTGGGGGGAGGGAGGGCAGAGTTTTGTCAGCTCTGGAGAGATAAGGCTCTGCTTTACAAACCTTTAAACAAACCAGCTGCTAAGACCTGTCAAACAGCCCCCGCACTTTTAATACATCTCCTTTCATATACATTGTCAACATGTTAAAAGGGGGGTAAACGGGTTCCTATTGCAGTAACTCAGCACAGTCTCAACACCGCAGTAAATGGCTCCTTGTTCCCTGACTTCATGTCTTCTTCTGCTTTTATCACTTAATATGATGCCTGCAGATAGCATTTCAGATAGGAGGTCCAATGTGTGACTATTTATTCTGGCATTTTAAGAGAAATGTGTTAGTGCACTGCTGTATATTACAACACTTCAAGAGAGGGAATGGTGTGTGACTGCTGTATATTACAACACTTCTAGAGAGGGAATGGCGTGTGACTGCTGTATATTACAACACTTCTAGAGAGGGAATGGTGTGTGACTATTGTATATTACAACACTTCTGGAGAGGGAATGGCATGTGACTGCTGTATATTACAACACTTCTAGAGAGGGAGTGGTGTGTGACTGCTGTATATTACAACACTTCTAGAGAGGGAGTGGTGTGTGACTGCTGTATATTACAACACTTCTTAGAGAGGGAATGGCGTGTGACTGCTGTATATTACAACACTTCTAGAGAGGGAATGGTGTGTGACTGTTGTATATTACAACACTTCTGGAGAGGGAATGGCATGTGACTGCTGTATATTACAACACTTCTAGAGAGGGAATGGTGTGTGACTGTTGTATATTACAACACTTCTGGAGAGGGAATGGCATGTGACTGCTGTATATTACAACACTTCTAGAGAGGGAGTGGTGTGTGACTGCTGTATATTGCAACACTTCTAGAGAGGGAATGATGTGTGACTGCTGTATATTACAACACTTCTAGAGAGGGAATGGCGTGTGACTGCTGTATATTACAACACTTCTAGAGAGGGAATGGTGTGTGACTGTTGTATATTACAACACTTCTACAGAGGGAATGGTGTGTGACTGCTGTATATTACAACACTTCTAGACAGGGAGTGGTGTGTGGCTGCTGTATATTACAACACTTCTAGATAGAGAGTGGTGTGTGGCTGCTGTATATTACAACACTTCTAGACAGGGAGTGGTGTGTGGCTGCTGTATATTACAACACTTCAAGAGAGGGAGTGGTGTGTGACTGCTGTATATTACAACACTTCTAGAGAGGGAATGGTGTGTGACTGCTGTATATTACAACACTTCTAGAGAGGGAATGGTGTGTGACTGTTGTATATTACAACACTTCTAGAGAGGGAATGTCGTGTGGCTGCTGTATATTACAATACTTCTAGAGAGGGAATGGTGTGTGACTGTTGTATATTACAACACTTCTAGAGAGGGAATGGTGTGTGACTGCTGTATATTACAACACTTCTAGAGAGGGAGTGGTGTGTGACTGCTGTATATTACAACACTTCTAGAGAGGGAATGGTGTGTGACTGTTGTATATTACAACACTTCTAGAGAGGGAATGGTGTGTGATTGCTTTATATTACAACACTTCTAGACAGGGAGTGGTGTGTGGCTGCTGTATATTACAACACTTCTAGAGAGGGAATGGTGTGTGACTGCTGTATATTACAACACTTCTAGACAGGGAGTGGTGTGTGGCTGCTGTATATTACAACACTTCTAGATAGAGAGTGGTGTGTGGCTGCTGTATATTACAACACTTCTAGAAAGGGAATGGTGTATGACTGTTGTAGGCGCTGTGACTGAGCAGCCAAACTGCTAAAAACAAGATTCTAATAACCTCTTGAAAATATATGAATGATAAATGTTATTAGCTTATGTAGCAGGGGAGACCTGGACTGACTATCTGGCACATGCGTATTGCTGCAGGTAGAGGGCAGCAGTCTCCTATGGTTTAGTTATACGGGGAACTCCGGCCATCCCAGTGTAAAGCAAGCTAGCGCAGGACGGAGGCTCGTGCTGACCGGCTTAGCGGCAGTGGGGGCACTGCGTAAGCAGCACTTTTGTTTGTAGTTTTATTACTGTGTTTTATTTTCCCTTTTTCTTTCGCCTTTGGTTTTCATTATTATTTACGAGCACTTGTTGTGCCCTTGCTTGTGTACCTGTTGTGGTACAAGCCGTGGTGCTGGTTACTGTCGCCAGTATCCAGTCCACGGACAACAACGCCATCTCCTGGATGCAATAAATCAGTGCGCCTGAGCGGCGTTACAAATAAAATACTGTCTCCTGGTGTCAGTGAGTTGCCCACCACCCTTCCACAGCTTATTTCAGAAAGGAAAACATAAATAGGATATTAGGGGATAAAGTGGAGGAATGCATATATATATATATATATATATATATATATATATATATATATATATATATATATATATATATATATATATTTATATTAGGGCTGTCAAGCCCTACAGTTTTAATCGCATATTAAATTGATACAATTACTACAACCATCTAATTTAAATGTATTTTTATTACTGATGGTATTATTATTATTATTATTATTATTATTATTATTATTATTATTATTATTATTATTATCCATAATTGTAAATAAAATCATTTAACATGCATTTATTTTTGTATTTATTTAACCAGGAAATTTACCCATTGAGACCGTGACCAAAATTTACTAGGGGCAACAATTTAGAAATTACAAATACAACCAAAACAATAAAACGTGCGGTTCAAGCTGTATACAGAGATGAGAAAACACAATAAATAGGAGATCTGTTTTTAAATGTGATTGTGGACTAAATTAAATTTATAATTTAAATAAAATTATAAATATGTAGCTACAGTAAGCACTTCTATGAAATGAACTATTAATTTTGAAGAAAATTAAAATCCTATCCAAAAACTGCAAACTAAGAAGAAAAATTGGTAGGCTGTACATACTACGCACACACACACACACAAAGCAGCAACACAAGCCAGTCTTTCTTATCATACTTAGCTTGATTCATGGGCTTGCAGAGATGCTGAATTTCTGTCGAAACTGGTGGGTTTAATCTGTTGTTGTATTGTTATTGTCTGTAGTAGAAGAGCTGCTGCTAATGTATTTTGAGAAGTGAAGGTGTGTTTACGAAGTGTGATACTGGAACTCACTTTGTCAGTAGACAAGTAAGTGTCTTTCTGTCCAGTGAGCCGTCAGAACATTAAAAAAAAAAAACTTCCATTCATTTTTAGTGCTTTGCTCCATTACCCGGTTCAGTGCCTAACTGTCTATTTAAACAATAACTGCACTCAGACACTCAATCCAATGTTGCCGCGACCGGGATTGAACTACTGTGTGCCGAAAGGCTCGAGACAATGCGATTAACGCATGTTAAAAAAATGCAGATGTTAACTGAGATTAATTGACAAATATGATTAAATACGGACTGGAGAGGAGGTGTACAGCGGGAAACTACAGTCCCCAAGGGAAGAACTATAGTTATCAACAGGGGACTACAATCCCCGAAGCCACAGCTAACTATAGTTCTTCCCGAGGGGCCTTTACTTTCCCACTATGAGCCGAGGTTTGCAGTCCATATTTGTTTTATGAATCAGTCAAGAAAGTAATGTGTTTGAAGTCCATAGTGCATAGTTAACATACAGTTAACATACATAGGTAGTCCAAGAATAATGCTAGTGGGTGAAAATAGCAGCTCCATGTTCCATGTGTTTTAAATGTGTTACTATGTCACCCGATAAACAAGCATTTATAATCCTCTGCTTAAACAGTACTTCCTGCCTTCTGTTCTGAATGTAAAGACAGGAAACTCTAAATTGACCTGCAAATATGATCATTTAATTAACAAGGAAATCTTTAAAACCTTCACTAAAGTCAAGCAGACATTGGACTGAGGAGGTAACTCCCCCATTCATGTCAACCTCAAATCAGTGTCAGCTCCTTATAGTAATGAAACCAGGTGTATTTAACCCTGCCTCTCTTTGCAGTCTGTGTCATGCTTTGAGTTTGTAGCCTCTCCATGGGGCTCGGCAGTGTAGGCTAAGTGAGTGAAGAAGCCAATGCTGCTTTGTCATACGAGTCATACACAGGGTCAGAAAGTGCTGGTGCTTACCGAAGCATTTGCTCTGGTTGGTGGCCCGGTCCACAAACACCTTGGCAGAGATGACGTTGCCGAACGGCATGAACATCTGCATGAGCTCCGCATCGCCGAACTCCTGGGGCAGGTGGTAGATAAACAGATTGCAGCCCTCCGGCCCTGAGAGAGAGCAGCAGCAAAAGAAAACCAAATCAGGGTAGTTTAAATCAGGGCTGTCCTGGAGGGCCATGCCGCTTCAGGGTTAACATGAGATCAATCACGACTTAGGGTCTGGATCGAGGCTTCATTGGTTAAAGTACACATTTTAGAACAGGGTTGGCACAAAGACCAGGAGTGGAGGGGCCAGCTTTGGCCAGCCTTGCTTTAAATCATTTCCATGTTCCTAATATGTCATCACTCCCCTATTAAATATCCTATGATGTGTGTTCTTTGTCATTCTCCAGTGCTGCTTCTACTTTATTTGTTTACAAACTATTCCAGTGCAAATTCCTTCTGAAAAGACTCATCAGGGCTGATGTTTGGCTTCATTACACAATGCCTCACCTATGGGCTTCAGTGCAGAGCACAATGCTAATATGCTTCCACACCCGTCCTGGCCCAGGAGTCTCTTCAGAAGCATTTTCTGTTTGCACTGTTAGAAAGCCTGGTACATTGTAATCAAAGCAGAAACAACAACACTGCCCATTTGAGACCTACTGTACGGTGAACTGAAGTGCATGACAGGCAAACTATGTTGTTAGCTACAACCACTGTAAACTAAACTAAATTCAGACCAGCATTTCTCAAAATCTTTATACACTATGTTGCAACTTTATTTAATAAATGCATTACTAAGTTTCCTTTCAGGACTGTGCTACTAATGTTATAAATTGCAACATGTAATAGCTGTTAATATATGTTGCGTGTTTAGATGTTGATAAGTGGTCGTTAAATAACTGATAAGCTTCATGTAATGTTAGCTCTTCATGCCTAATAGTGCATTATCACAGTTACTCATGAACTACAGGAATAGTGACCATTCTTTTTAAAGGTCATTTTTATCATTCTGGGAGAGCAAGGCTCATGCATGACATTTCAGATTGCCAGTGTGTCAGTAATTGACAACTCAATTCGATAAAGAAAGTAGCTTTACTGGAGCAAGAACATGTCTGAGAAGAAATCGGCTATCGAACATAAAAAACATGATTTCTATGTTCCAATAACTCTGTCCTTTATTTATAAAAAAAACATTTTCTATATTATTGTCTCTGTATAGTGTTAAAATCTTAATAAAATATAATTGGAAAAAACACATAAAAATTCAGGGTTTATGGCAGCTCCCATTGCCACGGAATGGTGCATAGTTCATAAAAACATGCTGCAAATTCCACTTGCATCTCTTGTCAATTACTTCAGGTTTGATTGCTTCATTTTTCCCCCAAAAAATCCAGTGTGTTTTGGCACATTTAGCAACATCATCTCATCCATTTTTTTTGCTGTCAGCTAGAATTGACAATAAAAATTGTGTGAATCTCAGACCTAAGAGATGTTTTATAATAATGCACCCAAAAAGTTTCTCTTTTTTCACTTTAAAAACTATTTACTCTTTGGAATTATATCACTGCCTATTCCAGTACTGAAAAGAAAAGAAAGTGACAGACGCACATCACCAAACCAGTAAAGTGACAGACACACATCACTAAACCAGTAAAGAAAGTGACAGACACACATCACTAAACCAGTAAAGATAGTGACACACACATCACTAAATGAGTTAAGAAAGTGACAGACAAACATCACTAAACCAGTTTTAAAAAGAGCAGACATCATCTTGTATTTTATATCCAAATGCACTGAATTTCGAGTCGATGGATCATACTGTGAACATTAACCCAAATACTGGGACAGATGCTAAAAGCAGATTTGTCTTGCCCCTTTCACATGGTTCAGACCCCTTGCTCCCTTTGGGACACATTTTAATCACAGCCCAAGCCACCACGTAAATGCTAATACTACTGTGTGTGCAGCACTTTGAATAGGACTCTGAAGAACCAGTGCTCGTCTGAGAAGTGTGGCATTAAAAGGGCCAGAGTGACTCAAGACTTTGAAATGATGACTATTGTACTGGCCGATATTTCCACTTAATGTAGCAATACACCACTGCATGCCCATTCTGTGCAAGGGGCCCTTATAATCATGTATTGAAAATATTGAAAAATGTGCCTAAAATTCAACAGTTATTGGATTATAGCCACATGCAAACAGAAACTTCAATAAGAGACTAGAAGTATGCGATGAAGATGAAGATTGGTTCAAAATCAAGGCAGTTCCTGTGTTCACCATGTAGAATGTGGCAGACAGACAGATGGACAGACTTCAATATTCATCTCTCCAACCCCAGCCACTGACGGATTCCTCCCTCTCCTTCACTCTTTCGACTTCTGTCTCTCTCCATCCCACCCTACCCACAAAGCTGGCCGTCAACCTTCTCCAGGGCCTGCTGCCCCTCCACCCTCTCTGTCACCCCCCTAGACCTCTCTGATCACTATTTCATCTCTTTTTCTCTGTCTCTCCCCCCCCTCTCCCTGCTCCTCCTACCCCCACTGTCACCTCTCGCTGTAACCTCCGCTCTCTCTCCCCCTCTGTCCTTGCCTCCACTGCTCTCTCTCACCTCCCTCCTATCAACTCCTTCTCACAACTCTCTGTAGACTCTGCTACCTCCACCCTCTTCTCCTCCCTCACCTCCTCCCTTGACTCCCTCTGTCCCCTCACCTCCCGACCTGCTTGCCCCTCTGCTCCCCAGCCCTGGCTCTCCTCTGCGCTCCGCTCAGCAAAAATCACACTGCGATCTGCTGAAAAGAAATGGAAGAGAACCAAACTCCCTGCTGCCCTACCGCACTCTCTTCTCCTCCTTCTCTACTCTCTCCTCTGCTAAATATACTTATTTCCAATCTGTAATCCAAGCCTTCACTAACAATCCATGTAAACTATTCTCTACCTTCTCCTCCCTCCTAAACCCTCCCCCCTCCTCCTCCCTCCTCTATCTCCTCTGATGACTTTGCCTCTTTCTTCTCTTCTAAAATCTCAGATATCCCCTGCACCCCCTCCTGCTCCAAACCCTACACCCACTGCATCACCTACTAACTCACCCTCCTTCTCCACCTTCTCTCCCCTCTCAGACTCTGACCTCTCCTCCTTGCTCCAGGGTCACAAACCCACCACGTGTGCATTGGACCCCCTCCCCACTCACCTCTTTCAAGCTGCTGCTCCTGCTCTACTTCCCTTCATCTCCTCCCTTCTCAACACCTCCTTTCTGGTCTCTTTCCATCTGCCTTCAAACAAGCCTCTATCACTCCCCTCCTCAAAAAACCTACCCCTGACCCCACCTCCCTCCAGAGCTACCGTCCTGTCTCCCTCCTACCCTTCCTCTCCAAAACCCTTGAGCGGGCTGTACACCGCTAGCTCTCTGCTTTCCTGTCCAACCACTCTCTGCTCGACTCTCTCCAATCTGGCTTCCACTCTGCTCACTCCACTGAAACCACCCTCCTGTCTGTCACCAACTCACTAAACTCTGCCCGAGCTGCATCTCTCTCCTCTGTCCTAATTCTCCTCGACTTCTCTGCTGCCTTTAACACTGTCGATCACTCTATTCTACTATCCTCTCTCGCTGACCTGGGAATCTCTGGCACTGTTCTGGTCTGGTTCTCCTCCAACCTCTCCAACCGCACTTACCAGGTTACCTGGCATGGAGCAACCTCCACACCTCGCCCTCTCTCAACAGGAGTCCCCCAAGGATCAGTCTTGAGTCCTCTACTGTTCTCTCTCTACACCCGCTCCCTGGACCCCCTCATTGCATCCTATGGTTTCTCATACCATTTCTATGCTGATGATGCTCAGATTTTCCTCTCCTTCCCCACCTCTGACTCCACCATCCCCTCCCGTATCTCTACCTGTCTGTCTGCTATCTTCTCCTGGATGCACTCGCATCACCTTAAACTCAACCTCTCTAAATCTGACCTCCTTTTCTTTCCCTCCTCCTCCTCTCCCTCCTCTGATCTCTCTATCTCTGTTCCTCTGGAATCTACCACACTCTCTCCCTCCTCCTCAGCTAAGAACCTCGGAGTCACCCTGGACCCCTGCCTGTCTTATTCCCAGCACATCTCCTCTCTGGCACGCACTTGCCGATTCTTCCTGAGCAACATCCGTAGAATTCGACCCTTCCTCACCAACTACGCCACCCAGCTCCTGGTCCAGACCTTGGTACTCTCCCGCCTAGACTACTGCAACTCCCTCCTGGCTGGCCTCCCTGCGTCCACCACCCGTCCACTCCAGCTCATCCAGAACTCTGTTGCTCGTCTTGTGTTCTCTCTGCCTCGCTTCTCCCACGCAACTCCACTGCTCCGCTCACTCCGCTGGCTCCCGATCACCACTCGCATCCAGTTCAAGACTCTTGTACTAGCCTACAGATGCCTTGACCAGACTGCACCCAGCTACCTCCAGACCCTCATCTCTCCCTACACCTCCACTCGACCTCTCCGCTCCTCCTGCACTAGAAGACTGGCTCTACCTCCTTTACGCTCCCCTGCCTCCAGAGCCCGCTCCTTCTCCACCCTCGCCCCGCAGTGGTGGAATGACCTTCCTGCAGATGTCAGGACTGCCCAGTCCCTGACCACCTTCCGGCGCCTCCTCAAGACTCACCTCTTCAGACAGCACCTGTAGAACTCCTCTTTTTTTCCCCCTGGACACTTATCACTCTTCCTTAAATGAGCTTTACTTGCTCTTATCTGCCCCCTATTTTACTGCCTTTAATCCTGTACTTTAGAGTACTGTAATCTGTCAAGTGTTACTTAATCTGTAGTATTTTGTATTTAATTATATCCTGATGCAACTATCACTGACACTGCTCCATTATTATATCGTATTTTATCATACTTATACTTGCTAGAACCAAAGTCATTGTATTTATCTTGCTCTTAATTGTATTATTACTTGTACTGTGATTCTTGAAATGTATTTGTTTACGACTGTAAGTCACCCTGGATAAGGGCGTCTGCTAAGAAATAAATAATAATACGTTTTTGAATAAGGACGCCAAAAAGCTCATATAAAACACAGTTGGTTTATCAGTGTAGTATGAATGCGGGAAATGAGATAACATAATTCCCTTAAGAAAATAAAGCTACCAGAAACATATATGCTACGTAAAACAAACAAAATAAATCATGTTAAGGTGACGTTTGTTCAGTTGAGTAAGCATGGTTTGCAATAAAGTACCAGATTTTAGTGCAGTTCAGCATATGGCAGCTGCAGAATGCTGTAAGTATACAGTAGATTTTTTATTTAATACTAAATCTATTTCCATGTGAGGTAGCTGTTTTGTGTCGAGCGCTCTTGTGTCATTGTGTTTGTGTTGGGATGATGGTAAGCGCTTACATGTACCTTCTCTCTGTTGCTGGGGAATGATGGCTGGTTGCTGTGGAAATGCCTGGCTGATCGGAGCGTAGGCTGCTGGGTAGGCTGCTGTAGCAATAAGGAGAAAATAAATACCCTTTATTAATGTCTTCAGATTTCAAATACAGGTAACATGCAGATGTTTATACCAGGATGGGAGGTTTCACTTACTTATTGCAATGAAATCAGGCTTTATGAGACCTGCTGTGTTTCTGTAGGGACAGTGCTGGATACTGTGCAACATTCATTATAGTCTTTCTTATTTGTGGTGATAATGCAACACTCAAATGGTCGCATTAAGATATCCAGATGTCTCAAGTCACAAATCTTAGGTAGGCTGTTCATTGTAAAAATTTGTCTGCAGTACACAGCTTACTGCTCAAAAACACTCTATGTAAAATGATTCATTACCTTATATATAGTGAATTTCATTTTTGCTTTCAAATATCTGAAATCATGCCCAATTCAAAAAGCTTTACCTCAAAAGTTTCATAAATGTACATTACTGTGCAAACGTTTTAGGCAGGTGTGAAAAAATGCTGTAAAGTAAGAATGCTTTCAAAAATAGACATGTTAATAGATTATATTTATCAATTAACTAAATGCAAAGTGAGTGAACAGAAGAAAAATCTAAATCAAATCCATATTTGGTGTGACAACCCTTTGCCTTCAAAACAGCATCAATTCTTCTAGGTACACTTGCACAAAGTCAGGGATTTTGTAGGCATATAGTCAGGTGTAGGATTAAACAATTATACCAAACAGGTGCTAATGATCATCAATTCAATATGTAGGTTGAAACACAATCATTAACTGAAACAGAAACAGCTGTGTAGGAGGAATAAAACTGGGTGAGGAACAGCCAAACTCAGCTAACAAGGTGAGGTTGCTGAAGACAGTTTACTGTCAAAAGTCATACACCATGGCAAGACTGAGCACAGCAACAAGACACAAGGTAGTTATACTGCATCAGCAAGGTCTCTCCCAGGCAGAAATTTCAAGGCAGACAGGGGTTTCCAGATGTGCTGTCCAAGCTCTTTGAAGAAGCACAAAGAAACGGGCAACGTTGAGGACCGTAGACGCAGTGGTCGGCCAAGGAAACTTACTGCAGCAGATGAAAGACACATCATGCTTACTTCCCTTCAATCGGAAGATGTCCAGCAGTGCCATCAGCTCAGAACTGGCAGAAAACAGTGGGACCCTGGTACACCCATCTACTGTCCGGAGAAGTCTGGTCAGAAGTGGCCTTCATGGAAGACTTGCGGCCAAAAAGCCATACCTCCGACGTGGAAACAAGGCCAAGCGACTCAACTATGCACGAAAACACAGGAACTGGGGTGCAGAAAAATGGCGGCAGGTGCTCTGGACTGATGAGTCAAAATTTGAAATATTTGGCTGTAGCAGAAGGCAGTTTGTTCATCGAAGGGCTGGAGAGCAGTACACGAATGAGTGTCTGCAGGCAACAGTGAAGCATGGTGGAGGTTCCTTGCAAGTTTGGGGCTGCATTTCTGCAAATGGAGTTGGTCAGAATTAATGGTCTCCTCAATGCTGAGAAGTACAGGCAGATACTTATCCATCATGCAATACCATCAGGGAGGCATCTGATTGGCCCAAATTTATTCTGCAGCATGACAACGACCCCAAACATACAGCGAAAGTCATTAAGAACTATCTTCAGCGTAAAGAAGAACAAGGAGTCCTGGAAGTGATGGTATGGCCCCACAGAGCCCTGATCTCAACATCATCGAGGTCTGTCTGGGATTACATGAAGAGAGAGAAGCAACTGAGGCTGCCTAAATCCACAGAAGAACTGTGGTTAGTTCTCCAAGATGTTTGGGCCAACCTACCTGCCGGGTTCCTTCAAAAACTGTGTGCAAGTGTACCTAGAAGAATTGATGCTGTTTTGAAGGCAAAGGGTGGTCACACCAAATATTGATTTGATGTAGATTTTTCTTCTGTTCACTCACTTTGCATTTTGTTAATTGATAAATATAAACTATTAACATGTCTATTTTTGAAAGCATTCTTACTTTACAGCATTTTTTCACACCTGCCTAAAACTTTTGCACAGTACTGTATTTTTATGACTAATCCAGTTTGTCCTACTGAAAACTCTGCTTTTGACAAGTTTGGGAATTGGAACAAATATTTACTGCCCTCTTACTGGGCAACCAGCAGGTATATAACATCCCAGACAAGGTTGCAGCAAACAGCTGGCTGCAAAACTTCACACTAATGGGATTTTAATGGACCTGTTCTTGTCTTGGACCAGTTTAATCCGCTCCTCAACCAGCACCACATGTCCTGAACCAGTATGGCCAGCAGAAAACCAGCAGCTCTGACCAGTATGCACCAGTGCTGGTCAGTTGCTGTAATTCCCCTCAATATTCATTGAACTGTTAAAGACTGCTGTTGGCTTTTTATATAATGCAATGCTGCATTAATTCTGTTGTGGTGCTGTATTGACAACATCCTGATTGTGTAACTGTACTGTAGCACAAAAGACCAGACCAAGGTCTGGAGAAAAGATCAGTGCTGTACGGAGTGTAATACAGAGAAGTCATTGCTGTAGACCCCAGTAAATTAGATACAGAGAAACCCAGCTACAATCACAATACTGGGTTTAGTTCTCGGGAACTGAGAATCAGCCACTTCAACAGGGAAACCTCAGACTGTATCTAATAAGCAGTGATAATACCTTGGGAATGCAATAAGGCTAAACTATAAAAAAATGTGCAATTCAAACAGACAAGGAATTCATGAATATGTTACTATACACTGTAACACAATTATTACACAACTAACAAGATATTTTATTTTGAAATTCCAAAGCCAGCACATTCATTTCAGAGAGTACTGTGAGCAAGCAAATTCAGTCCTGAGAAGTGAATACCTTAACAGCCTTTTACAATATACTGTTAGTGCTCCCTCTTTATTTCACTGCCTGGTTTAAAAAATGTGAAATTTTGAAAATAGTGAATTAGACAAGGGCTACAATCTACAGTAATACATGTATAATTTACTGTCAACGTGGACAACTCTGAATGGACTGAATTGAAGGGAGCACTGTACATAACAACCAGTGCTGGGTTAGAGTAAGTAGCGGGCTTCCCAAAATCTAGCGTTATATGTCCCCCGAGGTGTGGCTACACCTTTTTAAATAACATGCCTGTCATTTTTCTTTGCACTGTTAACAGCCTGATAACTTTGTACACTTTGAACTTTAAAGTCTGTTTCAAAGCTCTTTTCAAAATGTCTGCTTTAGTGCACTGATAGTGTAAGGATCATTGCCCACATTGTCAAACAGGTAACACAGCAATAGGTTAATTCTGTGTCCAATCAACCAAAATCCAAGAAATTCCTGCATCAAGATTTAGATTTTGCTTATATTTTGTGTAGTGGAAGATACAGGTCAGGTATGAAACCAGGACACATATTTAAGCCCAATGATAAAGATTTGCTGAGATGCACCCCCTTTTGTAAGGGGGGTCTTGTCATACTTGAAACGCGTCTCATTTTGGAGTGATTTTGAGGATCTAAAAATGGTATTTAGAATGTCAGTAGCCCTATGAACTTTAGTACTTTAGTACTTCTGTGTTGCTGGGGGCCTTAAAATTGAGTGATTTTTAAGTGCATGTTCCTTCTACAGTAGAAGAGATATCACTTTCAAATTGTTTAGGTGTGCTGCTTGTAATTTAACTGACTTTCTGTATGCAGCTCTGCTACTGTCTACCTACTTTGCTGTCTGATTTAATGACCCCACAAAAAGGCTTCAGGATGAAAGTATAAAAATGGCCCATCTTTGAAGGGTTGAAACCTCTTGTGGGACCCGAGTTAACATCTTGACCTTTGGTGGGCTTATAGATGAGGATTTGAAGGATTTGTGCTGAAACAGATTACCAAGTCAATTATTTCACCACAAGTTCTTCAAACACTCATCTATAACCCATGAATGCTTGTTTCAGAACTTTGCAAGAATCCATTTGTAAAGATGGCAACAAACAAGAAATAAGAGGTCAACAGTCCCTCTGCAGCCCTATGACAAATCACTTGCATATAAAGATTTGTGGGAAAGTGGTTTGCAGTGCGCAGGTGTAGAGGTGATGTGATTACAAAACAGAAGATAGACAACAAAGTTCATGATCCGAACAGAAACGTTTATTTTTATAATCCTTGTCTGGCGACTGCAAAGAATAATCCCAGGCAATACACAGCAATATGTATTGCACTGTTTCAAAACAATGGGTTACAGTATAACACACACAAAGACACACACACGATCACAAGTCCAGAGTGAGTGCTAAAGTGCAAGTGGTGAAATACAATTTATTTTACACAGCACCGTCACAGGTCGGGAAGGAGATTTATAACCAAGATTCATTCTTTCTCTGTCACAAGATTATACACAGTTTATGGTTTTAGTTTTATGGATTGATTTATTTATACACATTTTATGGTTTCTCTTGGTTTAAACTCAAACTATTTGCTAATATTGTACAATATAACCCAAAACATCATACATGTGTGTTGTTCATGTTTGTACATGTATTAAACTGTGAAGGAGACAGAATACCAAGTCACTTATTTCACCTATTTAACTTTTCACTTATTTAAGTCCTTCAAATGCTCATCTATAACCCATGAATGCTTGTTTCAGAACTTTGCAAGAATCCATTTTTAAAGATGGCGTGGAAGGGTGTGAGTATTCACTGACACGGGAGACAGAAGTGTATTTGACAACACCACACAGGTGCCCAGTTTTATTTATTATTTGCAAGTACTTTAGTTTAGCCCGCAGAGGGTGCTGTTCTTCGTGGCCTGAATACCAGCGATGGTAGACAGGTCCACAGAAATACCCACAGGTAAACTGACATGCTGACGCACTCGCAGGTGCTCTCAAATAATAATAATAACAAAAGGCAAAATCAAAAAGAGAAAATAAACACTAATAACAAAAGGCGAAATCAAAAAGAGAAAATAAAACACAGTAATAAAACTAAAAAATAAAGGTGCTGCTTACGCAGTGCCCCCCCTGCCGCTAAGCCGGTCAGCTTGGGTCTCCGTCCTACGCTGTTATGCACTATACACTGGGGTGGCCAAGGTTTCCCTTCTACTCACACATGTTCCCTCGGATACGTAACAATTTATTTTCTATATTATTTTCTTTCTCTAGGCTGGCTGTCTTCCTCAGCCGTGTTTGCCTATTTTGGTCGCTCGCCCCAACCACTGGCGTTCCTGCCTGGTCAATGTTTACACTGGCCTTCTCGGCCAGCATCTCTGTGTGTTTTCCAATTACGGCCACCCGAATGCATAACCAAGCGCAGTACTTATGGGCCGAGCAATCCCCCAAGGCCTGCCTCTCAGCCACTCAGAGAGAGGGAAAGCCAACACAGCCTCTTCCCCACCTCTCCGTGTCATCGCCATGACTGACAGGCGGATCATACGAGGCTGCTGCCCTCTTTCTGCAGAACCAAGCATGCGTCAGACAGTCAGCACAGACCTCCCCCGTTACAGATGGCAACAAAGAAGAAATAAGAGGTCAACAGTACCTCTGTAGCCCTATGACAAAGCACTTGCATATAAAGATTATAGGCATTTTATGGTTTTAGTTTTATGGATTTATTTATTTTAATTATACGCATTGTATGGTTTCTCTTGGTTTAAACTCAAATTGTTTGCTAATATTGTACAATATAACCCAAAACAACATAAATTTGTGTTGTTCATGTTTGTACATTTATTAAACTGTGAAGGAGACAGATTACCAAGTCAAATATTTTACCACAAGTCCTTCAAATCCTCATCTATAAGCCCACCAAAGGTCAGTTTGTTAACTCTTGTCCCACAATTAAGCCCTTCAAAGATGGGGCCATTTTCAATACTTTCATCCTGAAGCCTTTTTGTGGGGTTATTAAATCAGACAGTAAAGTTGGTAGACAGTACCAAAGCTGCATACAGAAAGTCAGTTATATTATGAGCATACCTAAGGAATTTGAAAGTGATATCTCTTCTACTTTAGAAGGAACATGCCCTTAAAAATCCCTCCGGAATTTGACAAATGGATAATTTTTCAATTTAAGGCCCCCAGTAACACAGAAATACAAAAGTGGTGGTACTTATTTTGCATGAATTCTACAGAAGACCTCCCTGGCTATCTGTACAGAAGCATTCATAGGGCTAATGACATGATAAACATTATTTTTAGATCCTCAAAATCACTCCAAAATGAGACGCGTTTCAAGTATGACAAGCCCCCACCCCTGCAAAAGGGGGTGTATCTCAGCAAATCTTCATCATTGAGCTTAAATATGTGTCCTGGTTCCATACCTGACCTATATCTTCCACTACACAAAATATAAGCAAAATCTGAATCTTGAGATGGGAAGCTCTAGTTGAGTTGGCATGGAATGACCCAATAACGATCCATGATGTGGTACGGAACAGAAAAGCCAGAACACTTGTTGTTATGTTTTGGTTTTTCTTAATCACTCTTCCTGCAGTGATTTAGAACACAGATCTAAAACCCCAGTGCACTAGAATGGTCATTTTGAAAAGAGCTTTGAAACAGACTTTAAAGTTGTAAGTGTAAAAAGTTGTCAGGATGTTAACAATGAAAATAAAAATTACAGGTACGTTATCACAGTTGTAGCAACAGGTGGGGACGTATAATGCTAGATTTTTCGGAACTCCGCTACTTTAAAGCCAAGCAAGTCAGTAAAATATATTTGAGGATCTGTGAGCTAGCAAATTAAAAACATGCAAAGCTGGAGATATTAAAGACAGCACATTGAATAGAAGGGGCGAGTAAGGGGTCGGCACATTAAATGGAAGGGGCGAGTAAGGGGCCAGCAAGGTTACGGTCAAGGCAGAGGTTTCAGAGACAGGGGAGGAAGGAGGAAGGAGGAAAGAGGAAAGCAAAGCGACCTGCGTAGTGCTGCACGCCTGCATAAGCCTGCTGCAGGGGGTCCGCCACAGTGGGACTTTGTGCTACGGAGAGAAAACAAGAGAGAGAAAACAGGAAAGCAGCGTGAGAGACCAGGCAGTGACACATAGAGGAGCAGAGCTTGGGGCCCTACCCTGGCCAGGCAGTGAGAGACCAGGCAGACACATAGAGGAGCAGAGCGTGGGGCCCTACCCTGGCCAGGCAGTGAGAGACCAGGCAGACACATAGAGGAGCAGAGCTTGGGGTCCTACCCTGGCCAGGCAGCGAGAGACCAGGCAGACACATAGAGGAGCAGAGCGTGGGGCCCTACCCTGGCCAGGCAGACACATAGAGGAGCAGAGCTTGGGGCCCTACCCTGGCTAGGCAGTGAGAGACCAGGCAGACACATAGAGGAGCAGAGCTCAGGCCCTACTCTGGCCAGGCAGTGAGAGACCAGGCAGACACATAGAGGACCAGAGCTCAGGCCCTACCCTGCCCAGGCAGTGAGAGACCAGGCAGACACATAGAGGAGCAGAGCATGGGGCCCTACCCTGGCCAGGCAGTGAGAAACCAGGCAGACACATAGAGGAGCAGAGCTTGGGGCCCTACCCTGGCCTGGCTCTTCACAGATAGAACAGTGGAGGAGCTGAATAAAGAGACAAAGAACTGCAGACTGGAGTTACTGTAGATCAGAAACATGTCATTGCATGACCCATCACACAACAGATAACACCCGCCCAGCTCTGATTCACAACAAACTCGGGCTTGTTCTAGACGAAAAACTAAGTGCATTTTCAATCTGAATGGGTCAAGGGGTGAGATGTTATATAGAGGTCACCTAACACAAGTCTGTAGCACAAATAGTACTTGAGTAAAAAGTTGATGAAAAGTCATGCGGTTGCCCATTGACCACATTTTGACCCATCGACATGATTGGGCTTAAAAAGTGATTTTTTTTGTATTGCCTGTAACACACTGAGTTTGGTGTAAATCAGAGGTGGTAGGGTTTATTGGAGATTTGTCATGGAATGACCCAAACCCTAGATAGAGCTAGGTTTGGAACTGATATAGTATGTGACATAACAATGGTTGTGAAATTAAAGAGGCACCATTCTACCTAACCCTGCCCATTGTATGGATATTTGGTGCCACAGCATTTCCGCTGGAGATAATCTGGTTACCAAAGAATATCAGAACACTCTTATTTATCAAAGCTTGTTACACAAGCGCAATTGACCCTGTTTTTTATCATTACTGTTAGTAAGATCAGACTTGTTAAATTAAATGGCTTTGGGATGTTGCCAATGTTATTTTCCTTTCACAAAAGAAATAGCACACTGGAATTTTAATAAACAAGATCATATGTATTTATAATAAACTTACTCCTAGGATCTATTTACAAACCATTAGCAGACTTTATTGAAATACTGTTGTTTAAAGCTTGGTTGGATAAATAACACAAGGTTTAAACTAGATTCAGAGGAGGGACTAAACTGAAATAATGACCTCTATGCAGAGTTGAGTCCTACAAAGCCAGTACCTGTGAATGGAAAGTCGTCAGTCATTTTAATATTTAAGACCACACACTTGTGAATTACCACATCTGTTAACATGAAGATTATGACTTAAAATAAAACAATACATAAAACAAAGGCTCTGTAAATCAGGACATATTTATATTAACAAGATATTCTGATCTTTACTAAGAAATTGTGTTTCCTCACTTTAGTCCCATCACTTATCTTGCACCCAGCTATATGCAGTTTAGAAAGAAACACATGTTACAGCAGCCATGTATTTTCAGTTTTTATTATATCAAGCACTACATTAGAGTAAAGAAAGTTATCTGTTTCTATGCCGTATTTGCAGGAAATATGCTCCACTTGCACTTCCTAGGACTGCTCAGCAGTGCCTTCTGGGCCAAAGCATGTTACTGGCTGAAAGCAGTGATTGTGGGTATAGCTGATTGGTTAATGAAGCATGTTACTGGCTGAAACCAGTGATTGGGGGTATTGCTGGTTGGTTAATGAAGCATGTTACTGGCTGAAAGCAGTGATTGGGGGTATAGCTGGTTGGTTAATGAAGCATGTTACTGGCTGAAAGCAGTGATTGGGGGTATAGCTGGTTGGTTCTTGAAGCATGTTACTGGCTGAAAGCAGTGATTGGGGGTATAGCTGGTTGGTTAATGAAGCATGTTACTGGCTGAAAGCAGTGATTGGGGGTATAGCTGGTTGGTTAATGAAGCATGTTACTGGCTGAAAGCAGTGATTGGGGGTATAGCTGGTTGGTTAATGAAGCATGTTACTAGCTGAAAGCAGTGATTGGGGGTATAGCTGGTTGGTTAATGACAGAAAAGAAGCTGCTGACGGGGTGGGGGCAGTTTCGCCCTTCAAGTGACTAAGGAAGTACAACACTGTCTGAAAGCATTGCTTTCTTTACCCAATGTTTAGTACCAGATGTTTTCTAATAAAATGTTTATGATAGCATTTTTTCAAAACAACAGGTAAGAGTTATACAATTATTTTGTTAGCTACAATCACTGGTTTGTCTACTTTCTCACTTTTGGCAATAGTATGGCTCCCCCTCCCACCGCCAACCCTTTGTTTGTCCCCAGCTGGTCTCACCTAGGATTGGGTAGATCTGATTGGTAGCTGCCCTGTCCCCCCCCCCCAAACACCACTCGCTGGGCCCCCAGCCGCGCCCACCTGGGTAGGGGTGGATCCCATTGGTGTAGATCGGCTCGGAGGCTGGCTGCCCATTGCTCTGGGGTGGGAGAGCGCTGAACCCGTTCACCCCGATGGCCGTCGCTATGCTGGGCACAGCAGTGGCACTGATCCCCGGGGGGGTGCTGGTGCCTGAAAGAGAAAGAGAGAGAGAGAGAGGAGAGACAGAGGAGAGAGAGAGAGAGAGAGAGAGAGAGAGAGAGAGAGAGAGAGAGAGAGAGAGAGAGAGAGAGAGAGAGAGAGGGACAGGGAGATGGAGAGGGAGAGAGGGGGAGAGGGAGAGAGAGCGGGAGAGAGGGAGATACAGAGGGACAGGGAGAGGGAGAGGCAGAGGAAGAGACAAAGAAAGGGAGAGGGAGGCAGACAGCGACAGAGAGAGTGAGGGAAAGACAACCATCACATACAGATTCCGCTTCTCATATTTTTTAATACCCTCGCTAATACCCTTGTAGAAACGGCCCATATTAAAAGCATAGCAAAGTGTAACAAAGCATACTGTACGCATGGCAAGGCATAGGTAAGCAGTGTAAGAAGTAAAGGAAAAAATATTTAAAACCATGCATAACCATGGGAAAAGCATGGAAGGAAACTGCAAAATAAAATTCTAAATACTCCTGCTATTGAAATCATTAAAACAGAATCTGTAGAAACAATCCATAGATTAGATGATAGATTAGATGTTATATTAGTCTGTTAGATTATATTATTATTATTATTATTATTTGTTTATTTAGCAGATGCCTTTATCCAAGGCGATTTACAGAGACTAGGGTGTGTGAACTATGCATCAGCTGCAGAGTCACTTACAACTACGTCTCACCCGAAAGACGGAGCACAAGGAGGTTAAGTGACTTGCTTAGGGTCACACAATGAGTCAGTGGCTGAGGTGGGATTTAAACCGGGGACCTTCTGGTTACAAGCCTGTTTCTTTAATCACTGGACCACACAGCCTCCTTTAGATGTTAGATTAATTTGTTAGATTAGCCTGTTAGATTAGATGTTAGATTAGCCTGTTAGTTTAGCTGTTAGATGTTTTCATTTCATAACCTTACCCTTTTTTGAATGATATGAACAGAGGAGGTATCAATGGAATAGACTCCAGTAAATCCTACTGGATATATCACATATTCATTTTAGTACTGATGCAATTAGACCATGTGGCCTACAGCACCGACAGCACAAGTTTATCTATAATTATATTTGAAATATTTACATGTCCTAAAAAATTAAATGTGAGGGGGGTATTAATAAAGATATAAAGAGAACTGTGTATGATGTTTGCAATCAGTCTGAATGCTTCTTATAGCAATACTCAAATACTAATGCATGGGGCTGGTTTCACAATTCTGTGTTAAGGTGTTTTCACTTTCTATTTATTTTCACTTCTGGTTGCCTGCTATAGGTGTCTGTAACACAGGCTAGATCAGCCACAGTGTCTTTATAGAAGTGAGAGTCACTGCCATCCAGTGATCTTCCACTTCGGAGCAAGATTCCTTTTGTTTTGCAGGCAAACCACAGCAGTGCTTGGTGATCTGGCCTACATTGTATTTGGATCTGAAGGGAAGCTCCTGAACTCAAAGTCAAAGCACCATAACACAGAAAATAAAGCACAATATTTGAGCAATGGCAATAAGAACCAAGCAGAACGCTTGCAAGCATCATACAAAGGCAAGGGGCAGTGAAAGCTAACCATGTAAATGACACTAGTGTTTGTATACAGCAGTGTTTAATACAAGGTATTGTGTGCTACAGTATCCAGTAGAATGCAATGGGGCAGGGTTGGTTTTCAGAGCTTTGTGGTTAAAGTTTTTAACATGGGATTTGAGCGAGGGGCCGCACCTGAGGAGGGTGTCATAGGGGCCCCCACCAGGCCGTTGACGTTGAAAGCTGCCATTTGCTGCATCTGTGCGGCAGCGATCGCGGCCATGGGGCTCAGGTAGGACCCATGTGCTGCTGCCATCAGCGCTGCCTGTTGCTGCATTAGCTGCTAAAGATGAGGACACAGAGAAACAGATAGAGAGAGACAGAGAGAGAGAGAGGGGGGGGGTTCAGTCAGTGTAGTGCAATATCCTTAACACCAGTGATGGCCAATACACCAAACACTGCGATCCATTTTGGTGGATCTCAACGGGCTCCGCGATCCACCAGGAAGCTATGACCAACAATTATTAGCTGGATTTAATATAATAGTGTCCAATACGTAATAGCAATAATAAAACAAAACAACCACAACAACAAAAACGTAACAAACGCACAATCAAAGCATTTTTATTATTAAGCATAGGTAGTTAGAAAACTGAAACTTACCAACATTTTCCATCTGAGTCTTGAAACCTGGTGTAGGCAGGTCTCTACATAACTTTTTTTAGGCACATGTTAAACAATTTAGGCGCGCACTGAAAAATTTAGGGGCACACAAAAAAAAATACAATTTTGCTCAAATGTGTTGTTGAATATCTACAAATCTTTTTTTTTCCTTCCTTTCTTACATAACACTTCTTCAGTTCAATACTTTTACATCAACAAATTTATAATAGACTGTTTTTTGTTCAAACTTAAATGATTTTTAACTGCCCAGTAGTACCCAGTATCTTCCTTTACTCGCAGTCTAATTTGCTTCCTTATTTTGAACCATCTTCTGAACACTGTAACATGTTTTTGCAGTTTTTTCAGAGTAAGGTTACCAATATAAGATATACAATTTCTAGCTCTCCAACTGCTGCTCCTTCACCAATAACTGCCCCTGCCTTTATGGGAGCTCAAATGGTGAGTTTCAGGGAGGTTTCATTATTGGAAGTCACTAAATGCGTTTTGGATATAAAGCCTACAACCTCTTCACTAGATCCTGTACCCTCTGTATTAATTCGTTCAAGTATTGCTGCAACTGGACCTATTATAACAAAAATTATAAATTCTTCTCTCCGAAATGAAGTGGTTCCTGCACTCTTAAAACAAGCAGTACTTAAACCTCTGTTAAAGAAGCCCAATCTGGACCCTAGTGTGTTGAATAACTATAGGCCTATTTCCAATCTGCCTTTTCTGTCCAAGATCTTAGACCGTGTGGTGGTTTCTCAACTGCAGGAACATTTAGTTTTAAATAATGTCTTGGAGCCATTTCAGTCTGGCTTCCGCCAACATCATAGTACAGAAACTGCGCTTATTGGAGTGGTAAATGACCTGTTAATGGCTACTGACTCTGGTTGCTTATCCATTCTTGTTTTTTTGGATCTCGGTGCAGCTTTTGATACAGTTGACCACATTATTTTACTTAAAAGGTTAGAGGAAACTGTTGGTATTTCTGGAATCGCCTTGGACTGGTTTAGATCATATCTTTTAAACAGATGTCACTCAGTTTCACTTGGTACTTTTGTTTCTGATCCTGAGGTCATTGTTGCAGGAGTTCGACAGGGTTCTGTCTTGGGCCCCTTACTTTTTAACATTTATATGCTTCCTTTAGGCCAGGTCATTCAACACTATGGTGTCAAATATCATTTTTATGCAGATGACACACAAATTTATATTTCTTTTAAAACAAACTCTGATACAGCAGTTTCTGTCTTGTCACATTGTATTGATGATATAAAATGTTGGATGCATGACAACTTCTTACAGTTAAATTTTGATAAAACAGAATCTTTGTTGTTAGGATCTGGGAAACAATTGAGTAAAGTCCCCACACTGTTTTTAGATGGAATTACTATTAAAGCTAGTTTTACTATTAGAAATGCGGGTGTTGTTTTGGACCCTTCTCTAACCTTTGAGGCTCATGTGCTCAGTGTTACTAAGACTGCTTTTTTCCACCTTCGTAATATCGCTCGTCTACGTCCTTTTTTGCCACTAGTTGATGCCGAAAGGCTAGTTCATGCATTTATTACATCTAGATTAGATTACTGTAACGCATTGTTGTGTGGCCTTCCAAATAGTACTCTAAGAAGGCTCCAATATGTTCAAAATGCTGCTGCTCGTGTTCTAACTAGATCAAAATCCCACGACCACATGACACCCATTCTCTCTAAACTCCATTGGCTGCCTATAAAGTTTAGAATAGATTTTAAAATTGCTCTTTTAACTTATAAAGCCTTACATGGCATGGCACCTGCATACGCTGCTGACTTGATTGTCTCCCCTCCCGAAATTTTCAGAGGCTGGTTTGTTGGTTGTTCCGAAATCTAGGCTGCACACTCAAGGGGATAGGGCTTTCACTGTCTATGCTCCCAAACTTTGGAATTCCCTCCCAAATATTGTAAGAAATTCAGACACTTTAGTGATTTTTAAAACTTGTCTTAATACGTACTTATTTGATTTGGCTTTTGTATAACTCTCTCTCTTTTTTTTTTCCTCTGTGAAGTGCCCTGGGATACTTGTTATGTAGGGCGCTATATAAATGAAATGTTGTTGTTGTTGTTGTTTTTTTATACTTTCAGCTGAAAAAAATCATGTTTATTTTTTATAGTCAACCTTTAGGAATTTCTAGGCCTAAATTAAAATGTACGTTCACACAAGCCTTTTTTTAGTCTCATATGCAGAAACTGTCAGGATATTTTCTTCTGTGCGATTGGATAACACAGAAGCCTCTCCCCATCAGCCGTAACAAAAACTATTGTATGCTTTTATGTTAGTGCGTGTTCTGACTTGTCCCGAGATCCACCAAAATCTTTTGCGATCCATCCGTGGATCACAATCCACGTAGTGGCCACCACTGTTATACACACTAAAAAACTTTTATTGTGCTATTTCAGCAAATTGTTAACCTGTATGTCATATTGGTATCACTTTAGATTACAGGCCATACATCTACATTTAATTACACTGTTATAACAAAATAACTACTGATAGTTCCTGTAATAGCGCCATGGTACAATAACACCATGGTACAAGTCATTCCATGTAATTATACACTTATTCAACCTGCAGTTACCATATGAGAGCAGGAAACATGGGTAGTTACCCAGTTACTACCATGTTATTACATAGGTATATATTCTCTGTGATTCCCTGTATTCGTGGCTCAATGTTATCAATATTCTATTCTGCTGTCACTAAGCTTAAAAGTGTCCTTATATCACATTCATACCCCCCTCTGCTGCAGGTAATAGTGGTTCAGAGTAACAGAGTGGACAGCAAGCTTCCAAGGAAGCAGGAAGCTTGTGGTAACCCAGCGTGCATGGTTTCTGCTGAAGCAGAGCGCATAGAAGGCTAAAACATAAATGCAATTCACACGTCATACTTTTTCACAAAACTTTAACAATGATGTGAGATGTAGCTTAGTTAGGCCCTGTGGGTCAAGAAAATATATTTTTCGAGGCGAGAGCCGAGTTCAAATCAGCATGAAGTTTTAACATCTACTCTCGTGTAATGGAAATCAAATCAGTGAAAAGGCCAGTGAAGGGTATCTGATGCCTTCATCAGTGATGAAATACAGTGAAAAGGCCAGTGAAGGGTATCTGATGCCTTCATCAGTGATGAAATACAGTGAAAAGGCCAGTCAAGTGTCCCACAATATGTGTCCTTAATTGAGGGGATGGCCTTTCGCAAGCTGTTCTAAAATACTGTTTTGGTCAGTTTTAGCTTCTTATAGCTTTTTGCTTTTTGTTCTAAATCAATGTTGATACATTCGGGAATGTAGACAGTGGTCACAATGGTCTGTGTACAAATACAAGTGCTTCCGAGATAGCTGGTGTCTCTTAGTGGACACTTGATGTAACAAAAATGTCAATATATAATATAAACCAGTGCAGGCACATACAGAGGGTCATTCTAACTGTGTAATAATAACGATTAAAAATATCTGTATAAAATCGAGAGTTTAGAGGGTTATAGCTACATGCAGTCAGAAACATCTATAACGGTCTAGCAGTGTGGTGAAGAGTGATGCAACATCAAGGCACTTATCGT
The DNA here is from genome assembly GCA_030684275.1 of Acipenser oxyrinchus oxyrinchus. Lineage (NCBI taxonomy): Eukaryota > Metazoa > Chordata > Actinopteri > Acipenseriformes > Acipenseridae > Acipenser > Acipenser oxyrinchus. The sequence continues at coordinate 13,657,560 of CM060265.1, read as the reverse complement.
GTTCGCCGTGTAGAGTGTGACAGACGGACTGACAGACACAAACACATTTTTTGCATAAGCATCCTAAAAATGCACACTGACACTGTTCAATAAGTGGCCTCTACTAATTGAGCCACACAAACCAACATCCCAGCACACAAACCTGACGTACCGTCTGAGTGTAAGCTCCGTAGGCCCCGAACTGGATGGTCATGGGGCTGAAGATTCCCAGCTGCCCGGCCATCTGGTGCATCCTCCTCAGTGTGCGCTCCTTATCGCTGTCCGCAAACTTTACCACCAGGCTCGACGAGGCCCCCTTCAACACAGGACCACAAGACAGAGCTATATATACAGAACCACTCAACTACCTCCTTCATTCCACATTTACAGTACAGGACTGACAAAGTGAGGGACCAGCCTTTACATTCACCATTGGAGAAACGTGTTTGGGGTAAATTGACATCTACGTACGTGGGAATATTGACATGAGTAGAAGTGAACTGACCAAGGCTGAACACTGAGTCCCAATGTTCTGCCTAAGATCTGTTTAGCATTGCTGTATCTCTACTAGTACATAGCAGCAAGCCTGAAAAGTCACCTCAAAATGTTTACAGATACTGTACTTATTGTTCTTTCGTAATCCATACTGCAATATGGATTCTGTGGCGGTTGCTGATTAATAGAATAATTGACCTCGGGTGCGGCTTGATATCATAGAAAAGCAGACCACCGTGATCATGAAAAAACAATAAGTGAAAAAAGTGTGGAATATTGTGAAAAAAAGTGTGCAAGATTGTGATACTCTTGTACTTTCAAATGTCCTTCCAAAGTCTCATCGCAATGGGATAAGTGCTACTCTGGTTATGTATAAGAATGTAAGGCGACATGCGGACAGACAGGCTCCTCCACTATAAGTATGCTCATGGGAATGATGCACTCATTGTCTGCTGTTTGTGTTGGTTAGGTATTTTTCATTGCTGTACAGTGGTTTTATTTTAAAGCGAAACCTCATTTGTAGAATATTATTAACAGACCTTGTACAGCAATAGATTGGTCCTGCATCAGTTTGCTAGCGGATCCTTGCGGCTGCTCTAAGATTGTGATTGGTTTCAAACTGCTTCTCTCCTGGCTGCTCAGAGGGGGTGGGACAGCCCCCCTCAGGCTCAAATCAGCAGGAGTTTAAGAGGCTATGATTTGAAAGGGAATGTCTCGATGACAAGCACTTCGGACACAAATCTCAGCCAGCCTCCCCCTCCCCTGTGCGGCTGGCATTTAGATCACATTCAATTTCCTTTTTTCAATAATAGCCCACAAATTGCGGCAGCCGAAGGCAAACTGTATTCAGCACAGCAAGCAAGCTCTCCCTGACCTTTCCATTTCCCCAACCCAAGGAGGGACCCTGCTGGGAGATGTAGCTGAACATAGAGATTGCAGTTGCAGTTACAGGGCACATATTAAATATGACAAGCCTCACATATTGTCACAGCCGATCATTGTATCACAGGTAGATTCTCTCTAAAGGGAACAGGTGAAACTCACTTTAAACAGCATCAAACATTTAAGCAATGCAGTGCAAAACGCACTGAAAACACCCTTTTCTGCCCTTGCTGTTGCAGCCAATGGTCTGGCAGGCATGATTGCTGCAGGGCCTTAATGCTAAAGTTGTTAATGTGTTTGTTTGTAATTAAAGGGGTCTTAGCTAACCATGTCATAAATCTTATCAGTTATGCACTTTCATCCACTATATAAATCTTATCAGTTATGCCCTTTCATCCACTATATAAATCTTACCAGCTATGCACTTTCATCCATGTGGGAGTGTCCCCCTATTTATTATTATTTGTATTTTTGTTTTGCGGCAGTTAAAAGCGCCGCGTCTTTTATTATTTATATTTAAAAACCCTGTGAGGATGCATGACTGATCAGCTACTGATTATTTAACTAGCTGACAGTCATGCATCCTTACCAAACGATGCAGACTGTGGCCGAGGGTAATAAGATAATTAACAGCTAGTTAACCCCTCGGCCAGAGTATAAGAACCTGCAGCTGTCCGTACTGCAGGGTTGAGTATACAGAGGAGAGTGCGGAGAGCGGAGAGAGGAGAGAGCAAGGAGACAATACAATTGCTAAAACGTGCTGGATTAGCCAGCACGACACTTACTTGTTTGTCTGTTTATTTGTTTGGCCCTCGTGCCCTTTGGTTTCTGTTTCCTGTTTTGTTTAAATCTTTTGTTTGTTTATTTATTAAATACGCTGAATGCAGTTGCATTCAGCTTCACCCGCCCATCCATTGTTTTGGTTTCAGTTACTTCCTGGTCCGTGACGTCACCACACCTCACCACACCTCACCACTGCGAGCCATCCTGTCACAATCCACTATATAAATCTTACCAGTTATGCACTTTCATCCACTATATAAATCTTACCAGTTATGCCCTTTCATCCACTACATAAATCTTACCAGTTATGCACTTTCATCCACTACATAAATCTTATCAGTTATGCACTTTCATCTACTCTATAAATCTTATCAGTTATGCACTTTCATCCACTGTATAGCTCTCGAATGTGCAGTTTTGAAGGAAACATGCAGTAGCAAATATGTATTTTCATTTTAAAACACTAGGTTAAAGAAAGTTCAGTTTGGTTGCCTTGCCTTTCAGAAAATGTATTGCTCATTAGGGGAAGCAGCTGATTGGTTACTGACAGGAAAGAAGGCCCTGAAGGGTGAGGAAAAGTTCTCTGTACAGGTGAAATGCACACTTGAGATGTAATTAGAGCCCTGTGTTTCTCACAAATACGAAAGTATTTTGTTATCCCAAGGAACAATACTACTCAAACAATCAACAAACCTATCTGCTCACTATTTAAAATGTAAATAACATTATGTATGTGTCCAATGAGCTACTGATGTAAAAGTTAGACTTACGTTTTCATTGTTTATCTATGTGTGTATATACACTACCGTTCAAAAGTTTGGGGTCACTTAGAAATGTCCTTGTTTTCGAAAGAAAAGCACATTTTTTGTCCATTAAAATAACATCAAATTGATCAGAAATACAGTGTAGACATTGTTAATGTTGTAAATGACTATTGTAGCTGGAAACGGCTGATTTGTAATGGAATATCTACATAGGCGTACAGAGGCCCATTATCAGCAACCATCAGTCCTGTGTTCCAATGGCACGTTGTGTTTGCTAATCCAAGTTTATCATTTTAAAGGCTAATTGATCATTAGAAAACCCTTTTGCAATTATGTTAGCACAGCTGAAAACTGTTGTGCTGATTAAAGAAGCAATAAAACTGGCCTTCTTTAGACTAGTTGAGTATCTGGAGCATCAGCAATTGTGGGTTCGATTACAGGCTCAAAATGGCCAGAAACAAAGAACTTTCTTCTGAAACTTGTCAGTCTATTCTTGTTCTGAGAAATGAAGGCTATTCCATGCGAGAAATTGCCAAGAAACTGAAGATCTCGTTACAACGCTGTGTACTACTCCCTTCACAGAACAGCGCAAACTGGCTCTAACCAGAATAGAAAGAGGAGTGGGAGGCCCGGTGCACAACTGAGCAAGAGGACAAATACATTAGAGTGTCTAGTTTGAGAAACAGACGCCTCACAGGTCCTCAACTGTCAGCTTCATTAAATAGTACCCGCAAAACACCAGTCTCAACGTCAACAGTGAAGAGGCGACTCGGGATGCTGGCCTTCTAGGCAGAGTTGCAAAGAAAAAGCCATATCTCAGACTGGCCAATAAAAGAAAAGATTAAGATGGGCAAAAGAACACAGACACTGGATAGAGGAAGATTGGAAAAAATGTTATGGACAGACGAATCTAAGTTTGAGGTGTTAGGATCACAAAGAAGAACATTAGTGAGGCGCAGACCAAATGAAAAGATGCTGGAGGAGTGCTTGGCGCCATCTGTCAAGCATGGTGGAGGCAATGTGATGGTCTGGGGTGCTTTGGTGGTGGTAAAGTGGGAGATTTGTACAGGGTAAAAGGGATCTTGAAGAAGGAAGGCTATCACTCCATTTTGCAATGCCATGCCATACCCTGTGGGCGGCTTGATTGGAGCCAATTTCCTCCTACAACAGGACAATGACCCAAAGCACAGCTCCAAACTATGCAAGAACTATTTAGGGAAGAAGCAGTCAGCTGGTATTCTGTCTATAATGGAGTGGCCAGCACAGTCACCGGATCTCAACCGTATTGAGCTGTTGTGGGAGCAGCTTGACCGTATGGTACGTAAGAAGTACCCATCAAGCCAATCCAACTTGTGGGAGGTGCTTCAGGAAGCATGGGGTGAAATCTTTTCAGATTACCTCAACAAATTGGCAACTAGAATGCCAAAGGTCTGCAAGGCTGTAATTGCTGCAAATGGAGGATTCTTTGACGAAAGCAAAGTTTGAAGGACACAATCATTATTTCAATTAAAAATCATTATTTCTAACCTTGTCAGTGACTATATTTCCTATTCATTTTGCTATATTTCCTATTCAAACTCATTTCATGTATGTTTTCATGGAAAACAAGGAAATTTCTAAGTGACCCCAAACTTTTGAATGGTAGTGTATATATATACAGTACTGTGCAAAAGTTTTAGGCAGGTGTGAAAAAATGCTGTAAAGTAAGAATGCTTTCAAAAATAGACATGTTAATAGATTATATTTATCAATTAACTAAATGCAAAGTGAGTGAACAGAAGAAAAATCTAAATCAAATCCATATTTGGTGTGACCACCCTTTGCCTTCAAAACAGCATCAAGCATCAATTCTTCTAGGTACACTTGCACACAGTTTTTGAAGGAACTCGGCAGGTAGGTTGGCCCAAACATCTTGGAGAACTAACCACAGTTCTTCTGTGGATTTAGGCAGCCTCAGTTGCTTCTCTCTCTTCATGTAATCCCAGACAGACTCGATGATGTTGAGATCAGGGCTCTGTGGGGGCCATACCATCACTTCCAGGACTCCTTGTTCTTCTTTACGCTGAAGATAGTTCTTAATGACTTTAGCTGTATGTTTGGGGTCGTTGTCATGCTGCAGAATAAATTTGGGACCAATCAGATGCCTCCCTGATGGTATTGCATGATGGATAAGTATCTGCCTGTACTTTTCAGCATTGAGGAGACCATTAATTCTGACCAAATCCCCAACTCCATTTGCAGAAATGCAGCCCCAAACTTGCAAGGAACCTCCACCATGCTTCACTGTTGCCTGCAGACACTCATTAGTGTATGCGCTCTCCAGCCCTTCGGCGAACAAACTGCCTTCTGCTACAGCCAAATATTTCAAATTTTGACTCATCAGTCCAGAGCACCTGCTGCCATTTTTCTGCACCCCAGTTCCTGTGTTTTCGTGCATAGTTGAGTCGCTAGGCCTTGTTTCCACGTCGGAGGTATGGCTTTTTGGCCGTAAGTCTTCCATGAAGGCCACTTCTGACCAGACTTCTCCGGACAGTAGATGGGTGTACCAGGGTCCCACTGTTTTCTGCCAATTCTGAGCTGATGGCACTGCTGGACATCTTCCGATTGCGAAGGGAAGTAAGCATGATGTGTCTTTCATCTGCTGCAGTAAGTTTCCTTGGCCGACCACTGCGTCTACGGTCCTCAACGTTGCTCGTTTCTTTGTGCTTCTTCAAAAGAGCTTGGACAGCACATCTGGAAACCCTTGTCTGCCTTGAAATTTCTGCCTGGGAGAGACCTTGCTGATGCAGTATAACTACCTTGTGTCTTGTTGCTGTGCTCAGTCTTGCCATGGTGTATGACTTTTGACAGTAAACTGTCTTCAGCAACCTCACCTTGTTAGCTGAGTTTGGCTGTTCCTCACCCAGTTTTATTCCTCCTACACAGCTGTTTCTGTTTCAGTTAATGATTGTGTTTCAACCTACATATTGAATTGATGATCATTAGCACCTGTTTGGTATAATTGTTTAATCATACACCTGACTATATGCCTACAAAATCCCTGACTTTGTGCAAGTGTCCCTAGAAGAATTGATGCTGTTTTGAAGGCAAAGGGTGGTCACACCAAATATGGATTTGATTTAGATTTTTCTTCTGTTCACTCACTTTGCATTTAGTTAATTGATAAATATAATCTATTAACATGTCTATTTTTGAAAGCATTCTTACTTTACAGCATTTTTTCACACCTGCCTAAAACTTTTGCACAGTACTGTATATATATATATATATATATATATATATATATATATATATATATATATATATATATATATATATACACTGATGCACAATGATGCAATATTTGTTTTGACATTGATCAATTAAAGTACTACATATGTATTTGTATGTTTTCAATCGATTTATGTTTGTTTAGTAAGAAAATAAATACATAAATATGAATAGCTTAATAAATAGGAGGGCATATTAAATAATATTAATGTGTTCTCTAGTACACATTACATTGTGTAAAAGTATAGCTATGAACAATAGGCTTAAACAACACAGTAGTAAAATCAAATGAATACCTAGCAGGCTTTTTTTTAGTCTATCCTACATGTAATACAAAACAAATCATGTTGATGCATTGTAGGCTTCACATTATTGTAGGATGTGTAGATAATAAAATATTATTTTAAATTGAAACTAAATTATTTCAGCATATTTTCTTTTACCTCTGTCTCATATTTTTATCCCTACCTCCAGCAGTAAGTAAACTCCTTCAGCTGCTGTCAATGGAATATATACAGCGCGCAACTTCAGAGCTGCTGCCACCCACAATCTGTATACCAATTAGAATTTTTCCGACCGGTATTTTTGTTTCTCATTAGTTAGTAAATAGGAAGTGACTCTTTGGTAAAAACCATGAACAGTCATCTCAGTTTTCCTCCTGCAATCCTGGCCTGATTAAAGCTGCTTAGTAAATGAGTTTGTTGTATACTGTTTCAAGTCAAACTGGGATTAACAATACAAATCTTATGGGTTTATTTGATGGGTAGATTGCTGTATGTGCAATTATTATGACAGCCAAAGAATTGTAGGGCAGTGTAAATATATATATTTTTTTTGATCTTATTGTATTTTTATAGAGGGCATGGGCAGTATTTACTGTACATAGGCAGTTAACTAAGAGTAAAATAAAAGAGTAAAAGAGTTTTTGGAATTACTGCAAATTTTACCAAACAACATTCTGATACAGCAAAGACAGACAATGTGGTAAGTGCACTGCATATTGTGAAAAGCGCAGGACCTGTGTGATTTGTGCCAGCACTTAAACTTTGTAAACAATTGTAAGTGAAGCCCATTCTGTTTTCATGTCATTTCGATTATAGTATGTCTGTATATAAACACATCGCTTCAGTTGTGTATATGCATGTTGTTATGTAGGCAATATAAACCCATTTATTAAAAAAAAAGACACTTATTTACATTGTTTCAGTTGTTCAGTTTTGTATGTACATGATATACCTGTAAACACACAAATTTATTTTCAAATATTTGTTTATTTCATTTTTTACTGTTTTTTTGAAGCTGTGCTCTATGTAATATGTCTGTATATAAACACATTTCTGTTCAAATGTCCATTTTATTTACAATGTTTCGGTTGTGTAGATGCTTTATATGAAGTTCCTGAATAAAACTGTGACTTATATTCAATTGTTTGTCCATTCATTATAATATTTATGTTGTTTTTAATACGCCGGTCAAATTGACCGCTCATGGTTGTTCTAAGTATGCCTGTAAACGCGGTCGTTCTAGTGTTAAAAAATATATATGTAGTTTAAACATGATGTATCCTATACTATTATTGATATAAATCTATTTGAGTTGTTTTAATGTGTACATTTAATGTGTAAATTATAAAAATAAAAATAATTTCACGGGGCTCTATATTTAATGAATGGGTGTGCATGACTGAGACAATTTATGGAACTCATTTGTTTGGTCCAAATACAGTAGTTTAATGGTTTTATATTTTTGTAATAATACTGTGTAATTAATGTAATTATTAGGTAATTATTTAAGCATTACTTGGCAACTTAGTAACTGTTTTGCCATGTAAGTAATGGATAACAAGGTCAGCTGTCAATTCCAGGGCACATTCACAATAGAGAGGTTACACAAGGTCTACCTCTGAGTAAAGTGTACAGGCCTGGACCTGGACAGGCAGAGATACAGACAGATCTGTGTCACAGCGGTGGAGGACCATGGCAGTGTTATTGGAGAAGGTTGAATATCAGCTCGGTCTGGTACTCACCGGCATGGTCTGGCCTCCATGCAGGTTGTTGATGGCAGTCTGTGCTTCTGCGTGACAGGAGAACTTCACAAAGGAACAGCCTGCACAGCGAAGACAAGAAAACCAAGCCTGTAGCAAAACTGGACATTTCTTAAGCATGCACATGTAAAGATGGACTTGTCATGGACAAGCACCTCAGGCCATTGAATTAAATGAAAAGGAAGAGTCTGGATATTGAAACCTCACAGACGTCTTACCATCCCACTGACTACTGTCGCTCCACAGTCAAGAGCTTCAGCACATGTCTTATACTGATGTTAGTACAGCAGCTGCCAGGGTTACAAATGCCCTTCGAAATCATTTTTTTACAAACAAAAAATACGTTTTTAAAACAAATTTGAACAGTTTTCAAACATGTAATTTGTGATTCATCTGTTCCCTGCTCTGTGATTTCTTTCCAGTTATTTCACTCCTGATTTTCTCTCTGGCTGTCTTTCACAGTGACTGTACAGTATGACTCACCCTGCACACCATGAGGACATGCCTTGACCAGGTGAACTCCTCAGGGACCCCTCTTTTGTAATTTCTATATGTCAATAACTTGTTTGGAGAATGTAACAAAAAAGCCTGTAGTGCAATATGCAAGTCTCTGAAGCAAAGGGACAGTAAAAAGTAGTTTCCCCCAAACAAACATTATTCACAGTAAAGAAAATACGAGAGTGGTGAAAAGGAAACTTTTTATTAAAATGCATTTAAATCTTGAAACAATGGGGAATTCAAACATGACTAAAAAGGATCCCTCATTCAGCAGCCATGATTAAAGCCTGACATTTTAACATCCACCCAAATCAGTCAACCCCCCTCTGCGCATCCCCTGCACATCAATTATATGAACACCAAACACTGTCATTGCTTCACTTTCCAGAATAATAGAGCCACCGTCTTCAAACCTTGTCGCAAATTGCTTGAAATGAAATCCTGAATGAATGATGACAATGAAATTACACATACAATTAACAGCGGTTGTCTTGTATGCTATTTTTCATTTACACTCGTCTGCTTCCCCATCTCCCTTGCTCAGAATCAACCTTGAGTTCAGGAGTCTTATCAGAAGCCATTTTTGCTGGTAGTTAGTAAGCATGTCAATCAATGATCTGAGCAGAAATGACCAGAGAAACAAACCTTTAATAAGCACCTGTGTGCCGGTAGTGCAGGAGCATATTTAAATCAACAATCACATATACTGGTGTGCTGGACCTTGTTCACAATGTATAAATATATGAAGCCAGACGTCTGTTTAGAACCGTATTTCATTAACAGAAAACACACTTTTTTAAATTGGTTTTTATTTGATTTTATTGTCACATGTGCCTGTGTGTGTGTGTGTGTGTGGGGGGGTGTATTGTAGGTCGAGGTGTACTGTCCACTGCAAGTCAGCTTGACTGTCAGCCCACAGCATTATTCATGAAGTCCCAATCTTCCACACCAGCTCAGAGAGTTTAAACTGTCTCAACACTAAATTAGAGGTACATCAAATTGTATTAAAGATCTCCTGATAGATTCTGACCTGCACCTGCTTACATGGCATGCAATGCACTAGGTGAACTGAGCACTGCTGAAGATAAATGAGTCCCAGGTTTCTTTAGCTCCTGATACAGTTATGATATCTAATGAACCTCCCCTTGTGAAATAAGCCTATGCAATACTGACATTAGTGTCAGGGCACTGGTAAAGCTATCCATTTCTATCCCTCTTGTAAGGTTTTATATAAATTATAATCATTTTTATGTAGCCCTTTAAATGGCAAAGAAGACGAGAAATCATTGAGGCTCTCTCACCCAGCAAAAGGTGCCTGATTATCTTGGGATCAGGATACAGACCGGTTCTTTCGTGGTTCAAAGAGCCCCTTTGATCTCGGGAGGGTGACCCTTGTTTACAAAGTGTGGTTTCTACTTTAGAGGATTTTGAACATAGGTGCGAACCACGATCAAACCCAGCTAAAACCGGTTCTCACAAGCACAGTTTCGTCTATAGGTGTCGGCTGGACCACTCCAAGGATGGGGGCTGGCTTTGTTCTGTATATAACTGTAGACTTGTATTTCAGGACTCTCTCTCAATGCATTTCCATCTATAAAAGTCCTGTACGTTTGGCACCTGCCGTTTTTATTTGTGCAAGATTGTACCTGGAGCATGCATGTGATTGCATTCTGTACTGTCTTTGGATTTGCAGGGTTTCTGAATTAAACTGTTTTGATTGAAGATTACCTGAAGAAGACTGACTTATTATTTTTAAGAAATAAACTAACCTAATAAACTAAAATGTGTTTTAATTGTATCAATTCTTTCAACTCTGCAGACCACAGAGGTGTATAAAAGATAACTCCACCCAAGACTGCAGGCTGCCACAAAGAGAACGTCACTCAAAACAGCAGACCGGTAAGCAAAGTTACACCTGTATCCAAGTTAGAAAAAAGGGATCTGCAGTATAAAGATTTGAAAACTACAACTAACTTGTCCCCATTTTTATTGCAATAGGAACAAATAATTAAACCAGTGGGGTAGAGGGGTGATCACGAGTGGGATAGAGGGGTGATCACGAGTGGGATAGAGGGGTGATCACGAGTGGGATCGGGGGGTGATCACGAGTGGGATCGAGGGGTGATCACGAGTGGGGTAGAGGGGTGATCACGAGTGGGATCGAGGGGTGATCACGAGTGGGATCGAGGGGTGATCAGGAGTGGGATCGAGGGGTGAGCAGGAGTGGGATAGAGGGGTGATCACGAGTGGGGTAGAGGGGTGATCACAAGTGGGATCGAGGGGTGATCAGGAGTGGGATAGAGGGGTGATCACGAGTGGGGTAGAGGGGTGATCACGAGTGGGATCGAGGGGTGATCAGGAGTGGGATCGAGGGGTGATCAGGAGTGGGATAGAGGGGTGATCGCGAGTGGGATCGAGGGGTGATCGCGAGTGGGATAGAGGGGTGATCAGGAGTGGAAGGTGGGGAGGGGTTGAAAAGATAGGGATGTTTTAAAAAAAAAGAAAAAAGGAAAAGAAAGATATTGAAAAAGATCTATCTATTTTATTTTGGTAAAGCTTTGTGATTCTGTTAATACTTTTAATCACTCAATTGTGCAATTCATTCTTCTCATTTACTAAAGGGACAGATAACAGATATCGATGCAGCACAGAAACCAGGACCCGAGGATTCATTGGAAATGACATGGAGACTTAGGACTGAGTGTAGAAGAGATCACTGGGATCCTTTAAATGTTCTTTTGAGATAAATCAACCATACAAGCTTTGATGAGCAGAATAGCCTGCTCTTGTTTGTACTTTTTCTTATGTGTCTTATGATTAATAATTAAAAAGACAACAATCAATTTGCAGGGCCTGCTTAATGCAACCATGTTCAATGTATTCTTTGCTTCTAGCCGGGCTGGACAGAGATCTCCACGCGGAGGGCAATCACAGCAGATGACACAGGTGTCACTCATACCTGACGCTTCCTATTGGTGTTTCTGGATACCTTCATCTTCCAGTGAAGAACCCCAGTTGTAAAAAGAACAAGCCTAGATATTGCCACAGTGTTCACCTTCCTTTTCCATACAGAATGTGTTATTTACCACTGTGCCAGCTTTCACTTCCCCCTTACTGCTGTGTAATCTGATTTACCATAAGGTGCTGCTGGCAGTGTTTAATAAGGTAGTAAAGAGTGTCTGCTGACCCTTGCTGGCAGTGTTTAATAAGGTAGTAAAGAGTGTCTGCTGACCCTTGCTGGCAGTGTTTAATAAGGTAGTAAAGAGTGTGTGCTGACCCTTGCTGGCAGTGTTTAATAAGGTAGTAAAGAGTGTGTGCTGACCCTTGCTGGCAGTGTTTAATAAGGTAGTAAAGAGTGTGTGCTGACCCTTGCTGGCCCCGTCAGGCCCCCTCAGGATGGTGCACTCTTCGATTTGACCGAAGGCCTCAAACAGTCTCCGCACGTCCTCCTCGCTCTGCTGCTTCCCCAGCATGCCCACAAACAGCTTCCTGTCTTCTAAAAAAAAAACAACAGAGACAAAGCTTACGAGGCAAAGTCACAAAGCAACAGGGAATTCTTCCTCTAGAATAATCGAGTGCGCTGTTTAACGTAAAAGAAGTGGTTGATTTAAAAAAAGATTCATTTAGTTCTGGAACCCGAACACACAGCAGCTCACAGACATGCCAACGCACACAGATGCATCCAAACACACAATCCCATACACACACATGTATAGAAACCACTCTTAAAGTTACATTTAGCAGGTATTCGTATAAATATTAGACCATAAAGAGTAAGTAGCTTCAAACGTCATTTAAATTTTAAGTGTGTCTGGATTCTGTTGCTCCAATGTTGAGATTATGACATCTTTCTCTAAATCTGCCTTTACCTGGCTTTGAGCTGCGACCAGCTGGTCTGAAGACTCATACAGTAAGTACCAGGAAAGAATAGCCTTCCTCTTTCAAACTATGTGACAATGTGAACTTTCAGCTCTGCCGGTCCTCTCTACTCTGTCTATATAATTATACAGCAGGCGGTGCTGGTACTTATGATTATGGTCCTCCAGGGAAGCTCAGAGCAGCTCAGTGCCAGGCAAAGAGAATAAGAGAACACAGGACAATAACTTCATACTGGAGCTACAGGGACCCTAATAAGTACAGAACCCTAATAAGTAAAATATAAAAAAGCAATTCAGATGACATATTAACCTACTTACTCATTAAAGCCTCACAATACTAAATTACAAACTGCTTGAGTTTCTAGCATGCTTTACTCTCTGTATCAGCATGGTTTGTTTGAGTTTCTAGCGTGTTTTACTCTCAGTATCAGCACAGTTTGCTTGAGTTTCTAGCATGCTTTACTCTCAGTATCAGCACAGTTTGCTTGAGTTTCTAGCGTGCTTTACTCTCAGTATCAGCACAGTTTGTTTGAGTTTCTAGCGTGCTTTACTCTTAGTATCAGCAGTTTGCTTGAGTTTCTAGCGTGCTTTACTCTCTGTATCAGCACAGTTTGCTTGAGTTTCTAGCATGCTTTACTCTCAGTATCAGCACAGTTTGCTTGAGTTTCTAGCATGCTTTACTCTCAGTATCAGCACAGTTTGCTTGAGTTTCTAGCGTGCTTTACTCTCTGTATCAGCACAGTTTGCTTGAGTTTCTAGCGTGCTTTACTCTCAGTATCAGCACAGTTTGCTTGAGTTTCTAGCATGCTTTACTCTCTGTATCAGCACAGTTTGCTTGAGTTTCTAGCGTGCTTTACTCTCTGTATCAGCATGGTTTGCTTGAGTTTCTAGCGTGCTTTACTCTCTGTATCAGCATGGTTTGCTTGAGTTTCTAGCGTGCTTTACTCTCAGTATCAGCACAGTTTGCTTGAGTTTCTAGCATGCTTTACTCTCTGTATCAGCATGGTTTGCTTGAGTTTCTAGCATGCTTTACTCTCAGTATCAGCATGGTTTGTTTGAGTTTCTAGCATGCTTTACTCTTTGTATCAGCATGGTTAAGCACATCTGCACAACACTGTTTTTACTAGCAAACACCACATTTTGTTCAAAGTTCAAATAAAATGTAAGTACAAAGTTCAAGAGCTTCATGGGTCTGGCTAATATCCTGCACTATAACATGGCTAGGATAAACTATGTTATTGGTGGAATTAGATTGCATGACCATGCGGTTGGTCTTCCTCATAGATGTCGGTGAACTACTGGATGCCTGGCCAGTACAGTAAGATAAACAGTTCCTCCCTAACCCGCGGGAGTGCAAGAGCCAATGCCATGCTCCCTGTGGAATCCCCAACGAAGATCAGCAACTTGGCACAGCCAGGATGTGAACCTGTGCCCCCCTGACTGTAGGACTCACCCAGCTGCACACCACACGGTCGTGCCTTTATCAGGTGAGCCAGTTGGGCCCGTGTTACTCACTCTATCAGCTCTTGTTGGGCTTTAAAAACTGTTCTGCGCTCATCGTGGACGAGAACCACAGTACAGCCCTACAAGTTTGTCAGCAGCCAGATATAAACAGGCAGTTATTCGTGATTTCAGTTAATGAGCAAATGGAAAACTATAAAGATGCAAATGTCAAACTGAAGTGTCTTGTTATCAGTTCCGCACGTGTTATTCTTCTGTAGGCAATGGTGGCTACTCCCATGCGAGCTGTGTTTTATAAACACAACACTCTGCTGTATGCTTCCCATGCATACCTTTCCTAATATCCTGGGCAGTTTCCTAATATCCTGGGCAGTTGTTTCCTCATCTGTACCACTCATGCTGCTTGCTAACTTACACACGTAAACATTGTTTCTATAAAAAACAAATATCACTTTTCAAACAAACCCTGTACAGGTGCGTGGACGGGATCATGTCGATACAAACTAGGCACTGAGCCAAGGTGAAAGACAAGCTGAAAGTCTGTTTCTGCCTAACATTAGATGCGTCAGCAACGCAAGGAGCAATACACAAGTTTCACATTTCAAAGGTAGGTACTGTAGGACAGGGTGACTTTGTACTGGAAGATGACTTTAGACCAAATTTAAAAACTAAAGCGTGGTGCCAGAAACTAATATTGTTACTTTAAATTTCATTGATACAATCTTTTTTATTTTTTATTTTTTTTATTTAATTGGTCACACACCTTGCTGAGTCAAAGTCACCCCACAGTAATGTATTCTTTTTTGGTTAATATAAACCTTTATTTTCCAGTTCATTGCCTATGTCTTATTCTCATGCATTAGACATATTAGTTGCATTGCACTTCTGTATTGGGGTCGTCTGCCAAAATGCTGAGTCGATGGGGGGTAGAAAAAAGCAAACAGTGGAAGATTGCTGACGTCTTGGATTGAAACAGATCGGAGTAACTGAATCGACTGTACACGTACGTGAGCGTTCATTTGTTGCTCATCTGTACATCATTAAAACCTGTTAACTGTGAAACAACAGACAAAGGCTTTGCTGCTTCAGTTTATTTATTTTTTCTGTCAGCTGACTTAAAGAGCCAGTATCATGTCCATCTAATCTATAACAATACCAGTACTAGACCTTGCTGTGCTGTTCCTTGTCTTCACACATCACTTGAAATAGCGGTCAGTACTTTTTAGGAATTATAAAATGCTTCGGGCAACTCTGATCTATCCCCGTGCTTGGTGGCATTGTTTACATTTTTGGTGAGAGAACATCCAAAAGATAAAATTGCTCATAGGTAAAAAAAATAAGGCATGCCCAACACTATGAAGGTTAAACTATGATACTGGATCTTTAAGTGTAGCAGGGGCAGAGACATCTAAGACAGGGAGCAGACAAGCTGGGTGTCAATCATATCTAGCACCTGCCTCGTCAGACATGCAGCGAATCAGACAGACAGGCAGGCAGGAAACCCCTGTCCTTATTGGAATATTGTACAAATAAGGAGGAACGCTGAAGAACATTTGACGGAGGACTGAATCCCTGTACAAGTGAGACTTATTGATAAGACATGTAAAATTGTGAACATTATTAAACATTTGTAGATGCATTAAACCGAAGGCTTTTTAAGGTTCAACAAGAAGATACATATCTAATTGAATGATCACATTATTTTGTGCACTGAACATGATGAGCCCTGCGTGTGACCATTCCTCTGCTATCGCTTGGGCTCCCATGCCGTTCGAATGGTGAGCAGTCTGCACAACCCCAGCAAGGCTCCCCTTCTGGGGGTGCACCAGTGAAAGATGAGCCTGGAAATCTGCTTCCCTTCTGTGAGAAAATAGGGACAGTCACGAAGAATTCTCCTTTTCATTAATCTCCTTCACAAACTGGACGCTTTCCAAACTCAACATGGCCGTTTAGTCACGCTTCATCTGCCAGCACTGCAAATTAGCCAATTTTTCATCTTGTTCATTAATACTTATCTCCCCTCGTTAGGCATACCCGAGAGGCTCTCCAGATTGACAGAAACGAGCCTGGTGTTTGTTCTGGCTCCAGGGGTATAGATTTAATTAACCCATGCAGTAACTAAGTGCTGCCATGCACAGTCACTGGGCAGGTGTGTTTTATCTACTTTGTGAATGTTCCAGAGATCTGCAGCTTTACTAAAACCCTTAAAGGAAAATAATTCCATCTCGGGTTTCTGTGACAGACTACAAACTCGACCTGACGGTCTCATAGTTTATGACGTCACATAAACTCAAGATGGAATTATTTTTCAGTAACTTACTGAAGCCCATCTATTATTCTACTGTGTATGGCTTTATTTATCCCAGCAGCATTAAAGTTACTGAAGCCATGTTCTAAATCACAGTTGAAATATACATCTTAAATGAGCTCTTTACTGCAAAGGCTGATGTATAAAAATAATTAATGTGTATAAATATAATGAACACTGCAATATGCCAAAACCATTCAATGAATGTAAATATTTCAAAATACTGGTACATTCATTAACAAATGGTGCTATTGCAATAAAGAACAGTTTTTTGTTGATCAAAGTCGCATCAAAGGCAATTGCTAGGGCTATCGTTTTCTTAAAGGGAGTGTCAGAGGCTCCTGATTTGCTGGCAGCTTCTGGCAGCACCTGTCAGTACTAACAGAATCCCGCCAGCGCCAGCCCAGCTCAAACTCCCTTCAAAATCACAACACGGAGCACTCTGCTCTTACGTTTGTGTTTTACCACATTTACAACATATTTCTACAATACCTAAACTACATATACATCAGGTATTTAATGTAAAACACTGTGATTGGTGTTTTTCAAAGAAATACCACTACATCAATCAAAACTTCAAGTGCTGTCTCCTTCAAAATGAGGCTGGAGGGTGCAGGATCTGGGTTCACACTATGAGGTTCAGAAATTCATTTTTCTTTTCTTTTTCTGTTGAGCAGTGGCAGCTGGTGACCAGGTGAGGCACATCTGTAAGGCTGCAGCCACACAGGTTCCTGAAAACGCAGTATTTATCATTGCTGGGCAAGCCTGTGAACCCAGTCAAAATCATGTAAATACTGATATATTTATATGTAGCTGCAACCACCGCTTAACTATACCAACAGGTAGTTTATAATCGGTAATACAATAGTTCAATAACATAGATCCACTTAACTAGACTTGGAATTTTAACAAGCTGGGTCTGGAGTAGATTCTTAAAGTGAGTCTGCTTAATGGCCTACACTCACTATTTGTTTTTTTAGTGAACAAAAAACTGGGCCATTGTACAGCATTATGCTAGCGTAGTGCAAGCTGCTTTCCTGTCTTTCTTGTTTCACTTTAGAGATTTTTTATTGTACGTCATTGGTACTGATAGGTATCCAAAACTGACAAAAAATAACTGTTGACTTTCTCCCTGCATGGTGCAAGAACACTAAGATCCTAAGCCAAACTTCACCTTGACTCGGAGTTGTTACTATGGCAACACACCGCCTTTGATGCATGCACAGGAGAATGCTTAAAGTCCCTGCTTTACTTGAGAAGAAAGTGTATGTTAGAAGATGGGAAGTTATTGGAAATGTTTTCATGGCTGGTTGCTGCAAGTTTTAATATAATAACATCTAAGCGTGGTTTTGACATATTGAAAATTCTTGGAACACTTGCCTTTTGGCGGTCACCGCTCTCGATTCAAGCTGAGAAAGGGATTTCTTAGATTTATGACCCGTGATGTGTGAATAAAAATATCAAAACAGCCAGCATAATGTTGAAGAATGCTGCTTTGCTGTGATATGGAAAACATGGGCACAGCAATGAGAAGTGACTTATTTCTTGTAAACACTGCAGGGGGTACTGTAACACTTTAACATGATACATGCGTCCCTGTCAAAAAATCTCCCATGGTACTTTATTTAAGCTGTCTAACATCATTTCCATATAACTGCTCCAGTGCGGTGAGTAATAATAGCTTTCAAATGACTAAGTTAATTTCCTATTGATTTTGGTTTCCCTTTTTCACAGACAAATGGAAACTTCATTGCACTTGCAATACCCCTTCTCTAGATCTTACAAGCAGGGCTTGCTAACTGATTCTGTTACTATAACATACCGGCTTTCCATTATACATCATAAGATGGGCAATAATTTTACAATGCAAATCAGTGCCAATGGCACTGTATGAACTGAATCAATAAGAATTCATTTTTCTTATATATTCCGTGTTTATTAATATAACAATATGCTTGGCCTGCAGCAAAGACGTATTTCTATTTTTAAAAATCAATGCATAATAACTTGAACACTTCCTTATACAAAGGGGTTTTCTGCTTTCCAGATGTGTTCACGTTATTACCCTTATGTTTTTAACAATAGTATATCACGACTCCAGTTGTGTTAGATAGTAGATAGTAATGTGTGTGGACTGGATCTATAAAAAAAAAAACTACAGTGACTAAAATCCACACACTATAACTAAAGTGACTCTACCATACATACTACAATAACTGCTTTGAATCACAGGTTTGTGAGATTTAAATAAAACACAATTAGGGCTGATATGCCCGCCCTCCCCAATCCGATTCTGCCAGTTATTGCCATATCTGATCTAACAGGCTCAATGCAGACTGGACAGTAAATTAGATTGCATACACATAGATTCGTTTAGTTAATGTCCACTAACATAATTGAGGCGTCTCAGTACTACTCGAATAAACCTGCAGTAGAAATTGCAGAGGGTGCGTTAAGTAAGTGAGCGGCTCAGAGAGGCTCAGTAAAAGAATCAATTTAACGCCTCACTCAGTTCCGCTCCCGCTGAGCCGCTCAGAGCGCTCCTGAGCATTTTTCATCAGTGATCAGAGTGAGCGAACGGAATGGCCACCTGCAGGAAACAAGTGGAGATGACAGGCAGGATTGACAAATACGTTTGTCAAGAACGATGAACTGGTTTCGACTTATGAAGTTATGTATTAATTGGCTAAATAAGATGGTAAAAATGGTTGTTTTTGAATTTGTATCATTTAATTTCATTTTTTTTAAATGTAGAGCTGTTTTGTATGGCTTGTAGTATTAATATTATTCATAATTCTCATTATTAACGTCGGTATTGCCGGCATTAAACACAGCCAGGTATGAGGTTCAGTCCAAACAGAGCGCCGAACTCAGCGAGGTACAGCAGGGGACAGTAACTTCACACGGGGCCATTTTATTTACCATCACCACAAGCAAGCAAATAATTATTATTCTCCATTTTTAAAAGTCGCTCAGCGCTCTCGTGGAGCAGAGCGTTAAGTCATTTAAATCTGCTCAGTGCGCTTTCTGAGCGCTCTCACTCTGAGCGGCTCACTTACTTAACGCGCCCAGAGGCTCCTCTTTTGAAAAAACAAAGCAGGTTCAGTGAGGGGTCAAGCTAAAGAGATGTTGCAGGTCACCGTGGAAATGCTGGAATGAGGACATGGAAGAGAAATTGGAAGTTCTGTCATCTTGGATAAAGAGCTGGGCTTTTTAAAAGTTTCAGGTCATGTGACAAAAATCTAAACGGACGGTAACAATGGAAGTCTTGAGTCAATAAAGCCTGAAACCGACTTTGCTTGACTGATATAATTCTTGTACTCCACTGAAACAGTTTTTTGAGAGCAGGGCTCAAGCATCCCTGTGAAGCGTTTCTTCATTAAGGATGGTTTTAGAACACGTGTCATTAATTAGTGTTATCTTGTCAGCCGTGTGCTTCATTTGCCGTTCCATTATTGAGTAATAGCAGAACAGATGACCTCCATTGAAAACAATGGGGGAGCAGTGTCCGGTGTTATAAGACTGTGTCTTTAAATGGGGGAATTCTGGGTACAGGGAGGGAGGGGTGTCTGTGTTGTCAGGGAAGTGCTCTGAGTTTTTCTCTCTCTCTCTCTCTCTCTCTCTCTCTCCTGGCCATGCTGTGAGTAAGACACGTGTTGAGCTTGTATTCTCTGGTAATAAACCGCAGATATTTTGTTCTAATTACTACTTGTTTGTTGTTATAAGGTGCATCGCTATTATCATTATGCAACTGTTTAGGGGTTTACCCCAGAGCTATATAAGTATATAAACTTGGAGTTATTTCTGCTCTGGCCCTTGGGGCTTGTTAGTTTTGCAGGTCCCTAAAGTTGATTATAAGAAGATAATCAGAAAGTTAACACTGGGGGCTCGGTCCGGGATAATAGCGTGCATGTTTAAATTGTGTTTGTGTATATTTTTGCACTGCGGGTTTATTATTTGTTGATTTATTGTGCAGTAAGTTGCTTACTGTTTGTTAAGCATGGATGGAAATTCTGTAGAGAGAAACAATGTGCTGTTTCCAGCAGTTTGGGCTCAGAATGGTTCTTTGCAGTATGTGGGTGCAAATATGAATGTGAATACGAACCCTTTTCTTTCTGCAAATGCTGAAGTTGTATCTGTGTGTCCTGAGTTGTTTACTGCAAACAGTGTGAGACCAGTTAGTAGTGAACTTACAGTACTGAGTGCTGATTCTGGCATTGCATTAGGAATTAACTCCTCGATGTCTGGTGAGGAAAATACTGCTGTAAATAATGAATACACTGCTAATGCAAGTACTTTGAATCCATTCAGTGGTTATTCTGTACCACAGCAGCAAAGTCAAGTGTGTACGAATCCATTTATAGCAAACAATCCTTTTGTAAATGATCAAACTGATACAAATCAAGTGTCGGGCTTAGAGAGCAGGCACACTGCTAACACTCCGGTGAGTGTGGCCTACAGTCACCGCCAATCAACACCATTGCAGGACGGCGAATCATTTTTTGTGCCATACACACCAATAATGCCAGGTCGCCAGCACCATGCTGATTTTGTAGCTAGCAATAGCCATGGTCTGATGTATTCACAGCCAGTTGGGAGAGAGCAGGGTGCAGGCCGGTGTTATTTTGAGGGGCCTTTTTGTGATAATCGGAGGAAGCAATCACGCAATAGGCTACGCAGGCAGGTGCATTTTCAGACATCGCCCAGCAGTAGCGATAGTGAATGCTCGACCCACAAGGAAAGAATTCCTACTCTGCGGCCTGGACAGTTTGATGGCTCAGGATCGTGGAGAGATTTTCTCTGCCGCTTAGAAAATTGTGCAAAGGCCAATCACTGGTCAGAAAGAACCATGTCTGTACAGCTTAAGTATTATTTGGTTGGGGCAGCAGGTTGCATCGTGCACAAAAACCCCAGATCTGATCAGTGGGATTACAAGCGAATGGTTTCAGAGCTGGAAGCTGCTTATGGTCCTCTTTCTGATCATGCTGCTGCTCTTGGGATAGAATTGAGGCAAAGAATCCGGCAACCTGGGGAACCACTACATGTTTTCAGAGATTATATTTATGAGAAAGTGTCCATTGTGTATGCTGATCGTTCTCAAATTGACCAAGATGCTATTGGTGTTGAGGTTTTCACTAATGCTCTAGGTGATGCAGAGCTTGTAGAAAAGTTGTTAGAAAAATGACCACACAATCTGGTTTAGGCTTATGAAATAGCTCACAGGTTCGAAACGACCAGAAAGGCTGCTAAGAGTGTTACTCAACTAATGCAGTTAGGTGAGAGGGGCAAATGTGAGCGCAGAGCAAGGACTGTGGCTTTGAAAGATTTCTCTGAGGAGGAAACAATAGACAGTGAACCTGACTCGAGGGCCTTGCACCATGGTCAACCACCAAAACCTTTGCCCAGGAAACCTGAGATTAGCAATGCAAAATATAAAAAGAAAAATTCCACTGTAAAGAAAAAGAACTGGACTGAGATCATTTGCCACAATTGTTCAGGGGTGGGGTACATGTATCGGGAATGCCCTTCACCGAAGAGAACTGGTAAACAGCCAACAGCGGGGAAGGTGCCAGGTAGCTCAGAACAACATCCTAGGCAAAGTGGTAATGTCCTCATAGTTAAGGGACAGGGGCCAGAAATGTGTATTTATGTTCTAATTTGTTCGTGCTCTTTTAGACAGTGGTGCACGGAGAAACATTCTGCCTCTCCAGTACTACCACACCATACCCAATGATTTACAGCCTCCCCTTCAACAGTCAAGAGTGAAATCCCTGCAAGGCATCAGTCATGCCCAGGTGTTAGTGTTGGGGGAAGTAAACCTGCCTATTCAGGTTGGAACTCAGTCAGTAAGTGTCAATTTCTTGGTTGCCGATGTTGCAGAGAGTACTGAAGCAATATTAGGACACCCGTTTGTGGAGCAGTCTAAGGCACGTTTGGATTTTGGGGAGCAGAGAATCATCTTGTTTGGTGAAATGGTGTCTTATTTTGACCCAAACCACAAACCCAGGGTGCATGTAGTTCGCATTGCACTACAGCAGTTCTTGAGTCGGGACGAGAATACATTGTGCCTGGTAATGTTCATTATTGCAGCCCGTTAGCAGGTCAAGCTGTTTTGAGCCCCACCAGGGGGTTTGTTGAGAAGCACCGGGTATTGGTGGCCCGAGTCTTGGTTGACACACGGTATGCACAAGGGAAAATCCCTGTGAGAGTATATAACCCGGGAACTGTGGCCGTCACTGTGAAGTGGGGAGCTGTAGCAGGCTTGTTGCAGCCAGCTGATTTGGTGTCCAATGTTACGTCAGGGGGTTTGTTGAGAAGCACCGGGTATTGGTAGCCCGAGTCTTGGTTGACACACGGTATGCACAAGGGAAAATCCCTGTGAGAGTATATAACCCGGGAACTGTGGCCGTCACTGTGAAGTGGGGAGCTGTAGCAGGCTTGTTGCAGCCAGCTGATTTGGTGTCCAATGTTACGTCCACGGAAGTGCCAAGCATTTGTACTGCTCAGCGGCAATGCCAGAACAAACCTTATGCTGTACCTGCCCACTTGAATGCACTGTTTACAGAGAGCTCTAAAGAATTAGAAGACTAACAATTAGAGCTGGCTCAGTTACTCCAAGCATATACTGATGTCTTTTCCACAGGACCTGGAGACTTGGGCCGCACCAGTCTTGTAGCATGATATTCAGACAGGGGTGGGGCCACCTGTGAAGCAACAACCACGTCGCATGGCCAGAGGGAAGCAGCAAGATGCAGATTCCCAGATTAAGCAAAGCCTAGAAGCTGGTCTGGCACGCAAAAGCAATAGCAGCTGGGCCTCACCAATAGTAATGGTGCGTAAAAAGGATCAAACATTTCGACTGTGTGTCGATTACCGAGTCTTAAATGAGCGCACAGTTAAGGATGCATATCCACTGCCACGTATCCAGGACACCTTAGATACACTGTCTAATGCCAAGTGGTTCTCCACTTTAGATTTGGCATTGGGGTACTGGCAGGTGGAACTGACCTCCAGAGCACGCAAAGCAGCCGCCTTCTGCAGCCGGAAAGGTCTCTTCGAATGGAATGTAATGCCATTCGGCCTATGTAACGCGCCGGCGACGTTTCAGCGTCTTATGGACCGGGTTTTGTCTGGCATGCAATGGGAGACATGTTTGGTGTACTTAGACGACGTCATTGTGCTAGGGAGCAGTGTTAAGGAGATGTTGACTAGGCTGCATCAAGTGTTTGATCGGCTGCGCAGTGCTAATTTAAAACACAAGCCTGCAAAATGCTGCCTGTTTCGCCGGCAGGTAGAATACTTAGGACATATTGTCTCCGAGATGGGAATTGCTACTGATCCCCAGAAGGTTCAGAAAGTTCAAGAATGGCCTACCCCAAAAGATGTTTCAGAAGTTCGTCAATTTGTTGGTCTTGCATCGTACTACAGACGATTTGTGAAGGATTTTGCTACTATTGCACAGCCACTCCATGCCTTGACAAAGAAATACGCCTGGTTTTCCTGGA
The DNA here is from genome assembly GCA_030684275.1 of Acipenser oxyrinchus oxyrinchus. Taxonomy (NCBI): domain Eukaryota; kingdom Metazoa; phylum Chordata; class Actinopteri; order Acipenseriformes; family Acipenseridae; genus Acipenser; species Acipenser oxyrinchus. Next base: position 13,633,693 of record CM060265.1, on the reverse strand, counting down.
CTGATGCCTGCCAGGAGGCATTTGATGAACTCAAGAGCCAGCTGGTTTCTGCCCCTATCCTTGGTTACCCGCTAGATGGTGATGGTCTGATTTTGGACACAGATGCCAGTAATTATGGAATCGGAGCCGTTCTCTCCCAGGTCCAGGAAGGGGAGGAACGCGTGTTGGCGTATGGCAGTCAAAGATTGTCCCACACTGAGCAGAATTACTGTACAACGCGAAGAGAGCTTCTTGCAGTTGTGGCATTTACATCTCAATTTAGACAGTACCTACTGGGGCGATTTTTCAGTGAGGACCGACCATAGCAGCTTGCTCTGGTTAATGCGCATGAAGGAACCTGAAGGCGAGCTTGCTCGCTGGCTCGAGAAGCTTGCTGAGTATGACTACAAAATAGTGCACCGCCCAGGACGGCATCATGTAAATGCTGACAGCATGTCTCGTAGACCTTGCCCAAAGTCCTGTCCCTGTACTATGCCAAACACTGTGCCAGAAAACAAGCAGTGCCATGACCAAGAGGTTCAGTGTGACCCGGGTTCCTCAGAAAACTGTCTACCTGAAGAATGTGGGAGCTCCAGGTTGCCAATGCCATGTCTAGTGGGGTTAGAAAGACCAGATGAAGATGCTGCTGATGATGTGAGCTCCGACCAACCTTCGAACTGGCCGGTAATGGATTCTTGTGACCAGTTTGGAGCCAAGCATGCAACCAACATGCACAGCCAAAGTCTCTAACACAGTAGTGAACCCTTCAGACCTATTTACTGGATGGACCATGGAGCATTTAAGAGAAGCGCAAATAACTGACCCAGATATTGGACAGGTGCTAAAGTTGAAAGAGCAAGGAGGGGTCCAACCCAAATGGTCTACAATATCTCCTTTCAGCTCAGCCACTAAGGCGTACTGGACTCAATGGAAAAGACTGCAACTGAGAGATGGCATCTTGGTTCTCCTTTTCTACTCCCAAGATGGTTCCCAATTCCAGCCGCAAATCGTTTTGCCCAGAGAATTCCATGCAGGTGTCATGAAGCAGATGCATGAGGGTCCTGTTGGGGGACATTTCGGGGTGGAACGAACTTTGTCTCGCATACAGACCCGATACTACTGGAACAAGATGCGTTAAGACATCACATTCTGGTGTCAGACCTGTACTAGCTGTGCGGCCAAAGCAAGGCCTCCTAAAACTCCACAAGCTCTGATGGGAACTGTTCGTGTTGGAGCGCCAATGGAAAGGATTGCCGTGGACTTAATGGGCCCACTTAATGAGACTGATAGGTATAATCGCTACATATTGGTCGTGCAAGATTATTTTACAAAGTGGGTGGAAGCCTATCCTCTTCCTGATGACAAGGCGGTGACAGTAGCTGACACTCTGACCTCCGAGTGGGTATGCAGGTATGGCGCACCTTATGCCCTGCACAGTGATCAAGGCTCCAATTTTGAGTCGGACATTTTCCAGAGAATGTGTGAACTATTGGAAATCAAAAAGACGAGGACCACACCCTTCCGACCCCAATCTGACGGTCAAGTGGAAAGATTTAATGCCACTCTACAGAAGATCTTGGCCACCACAGCTGAACGGTGCCACTGGGACTGGGATATCATGATTCCTTTTGCTGTTATGGCCTATCGTGCCACCAAGCACAGCTCTACGGGAATTACACCTAACATGATGCTCTTCGGGCGTGAGATCACAGAGCCCATTGATCTGGTTGCAGGCCGCCCTCCAGATGACGAGTCCTACCTGACTCAGGCTGAGTATGTTATAAAGCTATGAGAGCAAATGGAGCAGGCTCACCGGATAGCTCGAGATGTCCTTGGTCAAGCTTCAGAGCGAGCAAAGAAGCAATATGACAAGAGAGCCCAGCAGTTTCAGTACCAAATTGGTGACGCTGTCTGGTATTTGGTAAAAGGCACAAGGCGTGTGAAGAATCGAGTTCGCAAATTCCTGCCAGCTTACGATGGGCCATATTTTGTACTGGGTCAGTTGGACGACCTTGTGTACCGCATTAAAAAGACCCCCAAAACTAAAGCAAAGGTTGTGCACCATGACAAGCTCAAACCTTACAAGGTCCGAACACCGCTAGACAATGCCTGGGTGTTTAGAGAGGCTGGGGTGTGGAGCCCAGTATCAATACCACCACCAATACTTGATCCAGACCCTTTAGACACTGACCTGAATCTCTCAAACCTGTTTGACCCACCCGAGGTCTCACGTGACAGTCTGCCAACTCCAGCTAGCCCCCAGAGATCAGGCTAGTGGGGGTAGTATTGTGTCTCCTAATAGTACTTCAAAGAAACCCAAGGGCTCAGTTAACAAAGATAAAAACAAGTGAGAGCCAATCATTTGTTCAAAATAGATCCAAAAGAAGCAGAAAACCACCTAATAGATATGGTGATTGGGTAACTAACTGAGAAAGTGTCAAGTGTGAATGACAAACTGAATTTGTTTTGTTTTCTTTGATAAAATGCTTCAATGTGATACCATTTGTAATGTGTTACAGTTTAGCTAGAGCATTTTAAAAACTGAAAAGAGGATATGAATGTTATTATTGCAGACATATAGCATGTTCAATATAATGGTTTCCCCCTTTATTTCTGTGTTACAAGTGTTGTATCTAGAAAAAAAATGTATTGATCTGAGTAACTGCAGTTGTGTTCTTTAAATGCATGTTTACAATCTTGCCATTTTTATGCATGGTTCTGTATACTGTGTTCTAATGGTGTGATCTGAAAAAAAAAAAGATTATAAATCTGTTATTTGTACTAATAAAGATAGTATTGCTATCTTGAAATTGCATAAACAATGCTGGAACTATGGAAATGATTAGGTACAACTAAGTTAAGAAGTACACTGACTAACTGCATAACGTGTTGTATTATAATGTAACCTTGTTTCCAAAAGCCTAAAAGCATTGCAATGCATTTATGACCACTACTGTTAATTCAAGAAACTGATGGGGAAAGACCTCTTTGGACTATGCTATGTATTGCCAATGTTGTGAAATGATTGTTTACACATGTTGATCAAAAGTTATGTATTACTGTTTATACCGTGTTCTTGAACCAATTCTAATATGCTGGGTTGGTGTCAGGGGCTGACGACCACCCAGAGTGAGGGTAGTGTTATAAGAACGGATGACCTCCATTGAAAACAATGAGGGAGCAATTGTTAATCCATACATAGTGTAATTATGCAATAATTAAACTCAAACACTAATGTATTAAAACGCTTTAGAATACAGCCATATATTCTGCTATACGTTACAGATCATATTACATAGTTAACTTAAACACAGTTATTCAATACTGAAGATTGGAAGACATTGGAACAAGAGTCTCAACCCTGGCCACCTGAACATTCAAGATGGCATACAAAATAAAAAAACATTCAAGATGGCATACAAAGATTCATTATCAAAAAAAACACAAAAAAAAAACAACATTCAACATTTTTAGAGATATGGATTGAGATGTTTCATGTGGTTCCATAGATTTTAAACTATAAATCCAGAATGACTCTCTCCTCATTAGCAGATTGATTGTATTACCACCTCTCTCAAAAACATTTTCTGAGTCCCATAAATTTAAGACTTGAGGCAGAACCATAATTCATGGCTTTATAGTGTCCTGCTATCACATAATCCATAGTTATTTTGTATTGCTATACATATTTTTTAATTTAATTTTGTTTGTCCTACATAAATGAAGCCACAGGGACATTTAAGTATATATACCACATGGGTTGTATTGCAATTGATAAAACCTTGCATCATGTATTTGTGACCAGAGTGTGGATGATTAGAATATTTGGTATTGTGTGTGTTAGAACAATGAACACATCTTCCACATTCAGCACTGTTTTAGAATTGTCATTAGATGGTATTGATTTATACACAGAAGCAACTAACGCATCCTTAATATTCCTGCAACGTCTAAAACTAAATCTAGGTGGAGAGGTAACGAAGGGCCATAGTTGAGGATCACATTCCAATATCCTCCAGTGTTTCAAGACTATTCTTTTAATGTGATTGGAGATATAATTATATTCAAGTGACAAAAGTTATTCTTTCTTTCGTATCGGCACGCAAAACTGTATTTCTACCTGTTGATTTACGAAACATAGATGTATTAAGAGAACCCTCATAATTTACTGAAATTAACAAATCTGTGGTTCAGTGGTTAAAGAAAGGGGCTTGTAACCAGGAGGTCCCCGGTTCAAATCCCACCTCAGCCACTGACTCATTGTGTGACCCTGAGCAAGTCACTTAACCTCCTTGTGCTCCGTCTTTCGGGTGAGACGTAGTTGTAAGTGACTCTGCAGCTGATGCATAGTTCACACACCCTAGTCTCTGTAAGTCGCCTTGGATAAAGGCGTCTGCTAAATAAACAAATAATAATAATAATAATTCTGTACTATGCAAGTGGGCACTTGTGTCGCTCAATACTATCTAAGTGGGGACTATCATGTGGGGGTATTTATATAAAAAATTATGAGCCTGGTGAAGTTTTATATTCATAGAAAATTGAAAGCACAGTTAGCAGCCTAATTACTATAACTATTTTATACCAGTTACCTACAGTGTACTGGCATAGTGTTTGTATATTGCACAAACACACACAGCCGTGTGTGAGCGTCGTTTCGCACTATCCAAGTGGGGACTCCAAACTATCTCACTATTAATAATTATTAATCTACTTATCAATTTTCATTTATATCCACTATTGACAACTCTAAATTATAATTATTTTCTCTAGATTACAGTATGCTTGTAAATGATTATGAGATTTAAATATTTTAAAAGGTAATTTGTGAATAAAAAAAAAAAATGAAATGGAAAAAACAGTTTCAATACTGTTTCAGTTGTACTAATTATAGCCATACGATTAGTTCTATGTAAGATTTTAATTAACTGCTAATTTTTTATCATACTAAATATCAATATATAAATATTATATCATATTTCATATCTAAATTATAATATTTACATAACATATCATTTTAAAATACATTCATTTAATTATATGTCTCTGTATACCAAAAAATAATCTAAATGGATAAAGAAATTTGTATTTTGAATACCTGAACATAAAAAAAAACAGTGCAAGCACCGTTCTGCACTATCCAAGTGGGGACTTGTGTCGCTCAATACTGTCTAAGTGAGGACTTCATTCCAGAGGATTATAAACCCAATAAAGCATAGCACTAATACGTCTAAAAACACACACTGGATGAGCGTCATTATTATTTATTTCTTAGCAGACACCCTTATCCAGAGTGACTTACAATTGTTACAAGATATGACATTATACATTATTTCACATTATACAGATATCACATTACTTTTTACATACAATTACCCATTTATACAGTTGCTCAAGGGTACAGCAGCAGTGTCGCCCACCTGGGATTGAACCCACAACCCTCCTCCAGTCAAGAGTCCAGAGCCCTAACCACTACTCCACACTGCTGCCCTAGTGGCATGTACAGTACTATTAAATGTTATTTAGTATGATAATTACAACATCATTTATGAATTATTTTGCTGAAATTGCAAAATGGAAAAAATCAAACAAGCAAAGAACAAAACAGTAAAGAAGAGGAAGCAGAGACAGAGACAAATGTAAAATCGCAGATTGAGCAGCATCTTCAAAATCTGTTTGGGAACTCTGCATTTGCTCAAAGCACATTTCGCAATTTGATTATATCGCTTTACTCAAAGACAGAAGAAGCTGTCTCTTTTCTGTTTTGATATTTTCTGTTTCACCAAAATAATGTGATCAAAGATCAAAATAACCTTTAATTTCATTCTTTGATAATTTGTAAATGCTCAAATCGCAAAATGGTTATTTTTGTTTGTGATAGACTGAATCCTGACTCTGAGTGTAACACACACACACACACGTGTGTGTGTGTGTGTGTTAGTGGTATACACTAATGTGGACTTTTCATGCTCATATCAGAGTTTGTTTGGGCAGTATATGTGATAAATACAAACATAATAAAATTTGTGAATATCACTGCATCATACTATTTTATTTATGTATTTTTTTCTGTGCTAGAATCAACAACAGTAATACTTTGAAACTAAATTAAATTTAAAAAAGACTAACATCTAAGATCCTTGAAACATTGATTTATGAATAGTCTGTGCTATTTGAACTTTCATTTATGATTTTGGTATTTATTTATTTATGTTTTCATAGTTTTCTTTTCAATCTTTGTACAAATGTGTCTGCAACAAAATATAAATATATATATATATATATATATATATATATATATATATATATATATATATATATATATATATTTGAATGTACTTCACACACAAACTGTGTTTTATTTTAGGTACACACTTTTTGGAGCAACAGTCAGCAGTGGAAACCACTTTATCTCTGTGATACAAAGAAACAGTAATTGGATTTTATATGATGGCCTGAAGGAAGACTAGATAATTGAAAAAAATCACAAAATAAAAGCTGCAATGTGTAATGTAATTTACACACGGGTGTGAGCACTGACGTAAACAACACACTTTATAGTAACATTAGAGACATTTAATTTCCAGAAATGTGATGCATTGCACGTGCCAGGTTACTGCTTGATAACATATGTGTCGTTGCGTCATGTAAAATTTAATTCAAAGAAGAACACAACATATTTTCATAAGTTAAATGTGCAAGACAAGATCCATGGGTGAGGGGGCTGGGGTAGCAACGGTTTTCAGGATTTTTAGCTTATGTAAAATTGACACTTATTTCAACCAAACATCTCAACTGTAAAATAAATAACCAGATTACACAATGAAACCATGGCATAATATTAGGCCCTGTCCACACTACATAACCGATCTCGAGAGCCGTACTCAAAACCGCTCCAATTAATACAGCTCAAAACGTCCACACTGAAGTACCGTTTCATGTTTAGTCAGGCTTAATGCGTCCACACACCATTAGAATAGTTCAGTAACAATTCCCAGCAGCGCAACGAACCGTGGAAATTAATACGATAGTATCTCACCATGCACTGTATTTTGTTTTAAAATAATGTGTTATGCCCCATATTAACAGAGGTCCATATTGCATAAATGAAATAAACAAGTATTGTGGAAAAAGTAAATCCGAACACACACACACACAAGTAGGGCTTGATGAATCAGATGAAGTCCCTTTAAACAAATTGAGCTGATTCTGTTTTATAATTAAACTCAGAAAAAGCTGTTAATTACAAAACAATCTTTGTTTTTACCTTCATATCTTGCCTGAGCCTAATTCTGGTCCTCTTAATTTTATTTCAAACTGAGCTGACAAATTACGTAATTTGTTCCTCCCCGATCATACTTTTAACTCGCATTTCATTTTTGCAGTCGCCTAATTTAACGTTGTGTTTTTGTTATTTTCCTCACTAGTTTAACAGATGACCTGGCAGATTTTTTGAAGCATAAACATGAATACCTAGTGCGGAGTGTACACTGACAGCACGTCCTTCGGGCGCCTACTCGAGGTATGACACAGGCCCGGTTTTTGGGATGGAACCGCATAACAGTCTCGCGTTTTGATTGGTCCATGTCTGTCACATGAATATGTCGTCACACGAGTGGAAAAGCTTTCAGGCATTTTTAACATTGTGATCAGGGGGAGAGTGATCTGCTTTCCACAACCTTACCATTAAAATATAATGTGGTATTACGCTGTACTGATACAACAAACTATGGGTAAACTATGTATATGCGCTGTAATGTAATGCTAAGGATCTTAAGTAGCGCTTCTGCTTTTATTTTCTTATTTTTTTTTAAATCTATTTAAGAGTTTTATGTAAATCTTTTTTTTTCGGTCTTTCGCTTTGTATATACTGTACGAAATTATTGTTTTCGGCTACTTTTTTGTGTCACAATAGTTGGACAGCCACTTGCACATTTAGTTGTACCTTCCTTTGATGTCTTCCACAACAAAATCCTTATGGCCATGGGCACATTCTTCTGAGGTTTTTGTGTGTCTAGGTATTTTTTTGCATGTTGCCACAATTTGCAATTCTGTTTTAAATTCTCACTATCTATAACAATAGGCACATTTGCACTGCCATTTCTGACCAGGGTCAAATGTATCGGTACATTTCACCATGATCAGTGGTGTTGCGTTTAAGCAGGATCGACTTTCACGCAGCCTAACAGCGTAAGATTTTAAGACTTACTTTACCTATGTTATGTATAGTTCATTGGGGGAAAAATGTATTGGGGGGCATTCTGTAGGTAGTTATAAAAACTGTTGCAACTGTGTTGGCGGGATAATAAAAAAACGAAGGTCCAGGAAAAATGAAAGACATCAAAGTACATGTTTTAAAAAGACACAAACAAAAAAATGACTCCTGTATCGTCTTGCTGTGAAAGAAAGTATCTATTGACTTCTGACTGTGAGAAGCTATGGTCGGATTAAATTGAAATGTTAATCGCAAATTACACACAATTAAGACACAATGCATCCCAGTACTTGTTTCTTCCCCGCAGATCACTCTTGTGATAATATCTTTTGTTAGTAATAATGTTTGTAGTTAGTAATATTATTTTATAACGTCCCCATAATGGAAAGAGTGCCTGTGTAATATTCTGCATTACATTATTTTTTACATACAATTACCAATCAGTTGGGTTTTTACTGGAGCAATCTAGTTAAAGTACCTTGCTCTAGGGTACAGTGTCCCCCCACCTGGGATTGAACCCACGACCCTCCAATAAGGAATCCAGAGCCCTAACCACTACTCCACACTGTTGCCCTATGTAGGTACCTAGATAGCTAATTGCACATGTAAAAAATAACTAAACAGCAGCTGCACAAGCTAGTTGCTTGCGTGCCTTGCAATGAAAGAAAAGTTCCTGTATGTATGCTGCCAACGCGCTGTAATTTCGATACTATAGTATCGAAGACGTAAGATCTCATATCTCAGCCGTCCAAACACCAATCTTTTTTTTTCATAACCATGACAACGGTGCTGAGGTGTGTAGGTCGGATATATTTTTGAACCACAAGGATGAGCTAGATTCGCCGCAGTGGATTACAGTCTGATATGGTTTGGCATGAAATGTTTTTAATTGTCAATCGCTCCATAACTGGGTGGGCCCATGAGCAAAATGGGTGGGCCCAGGCCCCTCAGGCCCAAGCGTGGAGCCGCCCCTGAAACCGTGGCGAAAGAGCGGAAGACGAATCACCAGACCATGGAATTACATACAGTACAATAAGCAGGGGATGCAGAATTTTATGAGATGCAGAATATTACACAACACCGGAACCTTGAATTGAGTAACCATTTCCAGCTTTTGCGTTTTTGTATCGGGTGTTTTATCGGTTAAAATCGAAAATCAGAAGCCCTTTATCTTAAGGTTATGTCAGTATTTTTTGTGATCACGCCACCCCCTTTTGGGTCGGGACCCCCAGTTTGAGAGACGCTGGTAAAATCAGCTCTGTTTTACATGGTGTAGAACTAGAATTTATTTTAACGTTTTGTTTTGTTTATGGACTTTACGATACCTGCACGGTCGGTGTCTTTATCTACAACGTATCAACAATAACAATCAACCATTTTGTAGCAGACTTTCTAACAGTTCTGGCATAAACAATGTTGACTGTTACTCAATTAAACCCTGGTAAAAAAGAACACTAACAATGTTTAACATAAAAAAGAACAGTCCTGTTACAGTAGCAGGCGCAGTTTACACAGGCGCAGTTTACACAGCCTCTGCGTTTTTGATTGCATCAGATCAATTCCAGATTTTTTACATCCTTTGACGGAAATGTCCATTCCATTCATGTTTTCAAGCAAATTGGCTTCATCACTGCCATTCTCATATCCACTTTGGCATCCGACACATTCCTTCCCTTGTCCTTTCCCTGTTCCGCATACCACTCTGCCAGAGGTATGTTTGCTACAGGAAACACGATACATGCGAAAGAATATCTAGATGAATTTACTTTTAAATCATTGACAATTTGACTGTAATACCGTCTGCAGCAAGAATGTGCTGCCCATCTCACGTGAAAACTCGGGTAACTTGGAAAAGCATGGAAACATCTCCTTTTAACATAGAAACGGAGGTGTGGGAGGACAGCTCGAGCACCTACCTGAGTTCTGTGATTCATGGAAATGTGGTATTATATACAATCAAACAAGTTCTGTTTTTAAGTTGAGAAGTCACTGAACTTTCTATACGTGAGGTTTTTGCAACTACTGTGAGAGGCTCTATATTGCACTATCAAAGTAAACCAATACAAATCCATAATAATTTATTGCAAAAATAAATGACAAAATTACAAAACAATTACATTAACTCTGTTGAGTAACCTTACCAGTAACTGAAAGATTATAATTTGAATTATTTGTATAAATCAAAACTTGTATTTTCAAATCCGAAACATCATGCACATACAGTATTGCCACCGGGAAGTGCTGTACTATTTACAGTAAAACACAGCGACTCATTCAGAATCATTCTTCGTCTTAATGGATCCATTTTCTAAATTGCATGACTAAAGCTAAAAGCAAGCTAAAAGCAATATATATATATATATATATATATATATATATATATATATATATATATATATATATATATATATATATATAAAGAAATTATAAGTACATCTAAAATAAAGTAAGAAAGATTCAATGAGCTGAAGGTAAAATGACGTCACTAAACACTTGCGTTTCATAACCACTGTAACCCACCTTAACACAGCCATGGACTAATGATTGACAGAAGCAGACCATCACGTCACCGCAAGCAAAACGTTTTTCCTTGTGGCTCAACTATTTTTCACCAAGTTCGCCACAGTGGCGAAGGATTTTAAAAATGCACTTGTTTAAGACCGCCAGCACGATTACTTTCAGCGTGTGCTGGAAGATGATCAAAACAGACTACTTAATTTGATTTCATTTCGACCAATGAAAGCCCTTTAGCTTGTTCATGTAAAATGTATGTCACAAACGTTGTGTTTGGCGGGAGGACAGGTTCTAATTAGAAACAGTCAGCGGACGGCGCTGCTTATAACATTTTTATAATTTTTGTAAAACATGGCATCCAAACGGAAAAATTATTGGCATGTTTAAAAAAAAAAAATTGTACAGACAATTTTTATTTTATTAGCTCTCTCTCTTTTTGGGAGAGAGCGCTAATAAAAAGAGTGGTTTTAACCACCTTTAAAACCAGCCCTGATGTCCTGCCTTTTCAGCACCACCGCTGGAAACCCAGCACAGATTTAGGAGGCTGTGTGGTCCAGTGGTTAAAGAAAGGGGCTTGTAACCAGGGTGACTCATTGTGTGACCCTGAGCAAGTCACTTAACCTCCTTGTGCTCCGTCTTTCGCGTGAGACGTAATTGTAAGTGACTTTGCAGCTGATGCACAGTTCACACACCCTAGTCTCTGTATATATGTTGTTTTTATTTTTTATTTTTTGATAGTGTGATACCTTATTGGGTTTGTGGAAGGGTGGTGGGCAATTCACTGACACAAGGAGACCGTACTTTATTTGTAACGCCGCTTAGGCGCACTGATTTATTTGGTACAGTAGATGGCGCTCTTGTCCGTGGACTGGATACTGACAACAGTAACCAGACCCACGGTGTTTACCAAAACAGGTACAGGCACAAGTGCTCGCAAATAATAATGAAAACCAAGGCGAAAGAAAAAGGGAAAATAAAGCACAGTAATAAAACTACAAACAAAAGTGCTGCTTACGCAGTGCCCCCACTGCCGCTAAGCCGGTCAGAACGAGCCTCCGTCCTACGCTCAGTTACCCTATACACTGGAATGGCCGGAGTTCCCCGTACACCTAAACACGTCCCCTCGGGTACGTGGTGATTTCTGTTATTTATTTCCTCTAAATTATTTTAAGGCCGGCTGTTTTCCCCAGCCAGGTTTGCCTCGTTTCGTTAAAAAGAAACTGACGTCTTTTGTCAGTATCACTGTGTGCTCCTAAACACGGCCACCCGAGTGCGCAACCAAGCCAGAGCTTATGGGCCGAGCAGTCTCCCAAGGCCCGCCCCTCAGCCACTCAGAGAGAGGGAAAGCCAACACACCCTCCCCCCCACCTCTCCGTGTCATCGCCATGACTGACAGGTGGGTCCCACGAGACTGCTGCCCTCTACCTGCAGTAATACGGATGTGCCAAATAGTCAGTCCAGATCTCCCCTGTTTCAGGGTTCATAATTCTCTGTGGAGAAACCTTACAGAATGGAGTCCCCACTTTGATAGTACTGAGCGACACATGTCCCCACTTGCACAGTACAGAATGACACTCACACACCAGTGTGTGTGTGTAGGTATAGTATAAGAGTGTGTTATCAATAACGGGTATGAAGGAAAATTGATAAATAGATTAATAATTTGGTATTAGAAGTATTAATGCTATACCACATTGGGTTCATAATTCTCGGTGGAATAGAGTCCCCACTTAGATAGTACTGAGCGACACGAGTCCCCACTTGGATAGTGCAGAAGGATGCTCACACTGTTTTTTTTTTATATAAATGTATATCTTTCAGGTTTAAAAATATGAATTTATTTTTCCATTTAGATTTTTATTTTGTATATAGATACATACAATTCAATTAATGTATTTTAAAATGATTAAAATCTTACATCGAAATAATCTTATAGTCATAATTAGTTTAACTGAAACAGTATTGAAACGGTTTTTTCCATATAATTTTTTTTAAATTCACAAATTACCTTTTAAAAATATTTAAATCTCATACAAGAATAATGTAATCTAGAGCAAATAATTTGAATTTAGACTTGTTAATAATGGATTTGGATGAAAATTGAGAAGTAGATTAATAATTATGAATACTGAGATAGTTTGGAGTCCCCACTTGGATAGTGTGAAACGACGCTCACACACTGCTGTGTGTGTTTCTGCAATATACGAAAACCATGCCAGTACACTAGGTAACTGGTATAAAATGTTTTTTTTTTAATAGTAATTAGGCTGGTAACTAAAAAAGGCAGCAGTGTGGAGTAGTGGTTAGGGCTCTGGACTCTTGACCAGAGGGTCGTGGGTTCAATCTCAGGTGGGGGACACTGCTGCTGTACCCTTCAGCAAGGTACTTTACCTAGATTGCTCCAGTAAAAACCCAACTGTATAAATGGGTAATTGTATGTATAAAATAATGTAATTGTAGGTAAAAATAATGTGATATCTTGTAACAATTGTAAGTCGCCCTGGATAAGGGTATTTGCTAAGAAATAAATAATAACTGTGCTTTCAATTTCCTATCGTTATAAAACTTCACCAGATTCATAATCCTTTATATAAATACCCCCACATGATAGTCCCCTCTTAGATAGTATTGAGCAACACAAGTCCCCACTTCCATTGTTCAGAATGATGCTCACACACTGAAATACGAATTTCTTTCTCCATTTAGATTTTTTTGTATATAGTGACATATAAATACATTAATGTATTTTAATTATATGTTATGTAAATATTATAATTATAGTTATTAAATATGATATTTATATATTGATATTTAGTATGATCACAGCAAACTGACCAGTGTTGAAGTCGTTAACCGTTCGTGTTGATTTTAGGTGTTCAGTTTTCACATTTGACACCACGCAGTGTTGTTTCCAAGGTATATTTCACAGTAAAATAAAGTACACTAATCCAGGGTAATAATATCAACATCCGGGATTTTACTTGGCGGTTTCTGTAATGGCGCAGTTTCTGTCCATGCTGGAGAAGTTCAAGGTAAGCTAATATATTGTAACGGGCATGGCTGGACTGACTCGCCGTTGCCACCTGTTGGCGGATTGTGTGCAGTGGCCGGAGCCGGCCTCCACAAATATGTTAATGAGCAGCGGAGGATGCTGGGAGTGGGAAAGTAAGTGGGGTAGTGGTCTGGGATGGGGAAAGGGCGCAGTGGCTGCTTAAATAAACCATGTTGTGTGTCTCCAATTATTTCTGCGTTTGCTACAACGTTTGTTTACTTTTGTGGCAATTAAATATTGTTTGACAAATTCTGAAAGTTATGAGTTTAGCACTGGTACATAGTTTCTATATAAAGAGTACATGTGTCACTACATCAGTATTAATGTCAATCTCCCATTGCTATTTCCCGACACTTAGGTAGTTAATTTTACAATAAAGGGGTGCTAGACATACACTGAAAGATGTAAATTTAACTCCCATAATGTTAAATATTTTACAATATGGAAGTGTTATATACAGTATATATTTTTTTTATTTAACTTTTTCAAAAGTGTAACTTACACCGTGGAGTGTGGAGCCATATGTACACTGGAAACGTGTTAGATTTGACTCTTACAGAGTTGATGTAACACTGACCAATTTGCTGTGAGTTAATTAAAATTTTACGTAGAAATAATCTAATCTTATGTTTATAATTAGTTGAGCTAAAACAGTATTAAAACAGTTTTTTTTGTCCATGCAACTGATTTAAAAAAAAAAAAAAATCACAAATTACCTTTTTAAAACATTCTCATAATCATTTGCAAAGATTCTGTAATCCTAGAATAAAGAATTAGAACTTAAACTACTAAATGCTGAATTGTAAGAAAGAGCAAGATGAATCTACAAAATGTCTGTGTAATGGTTGTGAACAGCAGGGCTCAGTGGCTGCGGCTCAGACACAGTCCTTTTGCAAGCTGTGCAGGTCCCCACTTTGCAGGGTAAACGTGGTTTAAGTCCCCACTTGGTTGTTTGTTTTAAATATATTTTTTCAAATTTAAACAAATATTATTAATGTTCAGCTTAAAACATAATTTTCTATATTTTGTTTAAAGAAAATGTTGGGAAGTCATGGTCCCCACTTGGCTGGTGGAGATTAATAGTCCTCACTCAATTTCCAAGACACGATGACAAAAACTTGAGATGGACTTGAAGTTATAAAGTTACTGCCTTGTGGAGTCAACGTGTTGACCCTGATATTAATGTGGTACAGGCATCTGAAATTACTTTAAATCTGTAGCAGGCCCTGATATATTGTGTGCCCAATTGCATAGGGTGCTATGCGAGATACAAGCTGTAAAGTTAGTAAAGAGGACAGAGCGACTACCCATGAGTGGGCTTACTGGCTACTCTGACCTCTGAGTTTAGGAGTGGATATCATGTATCATACAGCAACCTAAACGATGTTCTATATTGCAAATTATTATTGTTATTATTATTTATGCAGTTTATGGTGCAATTTTATAACCCTCATAACTTCAGTTTTTTTTTTTTTTAATAAATTCTGTTACACAATGAGGTTGTCTTCAAAGACAGCACCAAAAAATAGACCACTGTTGGCTTCTTAGTACATAATTCTCCCTGAAATCTGTCTCCAAAATCCCTCATGTTGACATTTGGATCACCTAGAAGCCAGGCCTAATAAATATGTCCATAAGCATGGCCAGCGGTTTCAGTTTTAACCTTAACCTCAATATTTATGAGTAGTGCTTCAAGCCCTGCGCAACACTCCAGCACCTGCTGATGAGCTGCTGGCCAGCAAGACTTGGGAATTTGAACAAGTACCCAGCTAGTATATAGTACATGATTGTCTAGAAACGTAGGTTTCCTGAACCAGCACGACCAGTTGAACACCAGCAAACTACCTGCTCTGATCAGGGTATAGACCAGTGCTGGTTACTGCTAGAATTTCCTACAAGGAAGTGGCCATGATTTCCATTACATGAGAGTAGATGTTAAAACTTCATGCTGATTTGAACTTGGCACAGCCTCTGAAACTCTGTTATGGATCTGGTAGCAATAAAATGCTCTAGTACTAAAGGCACTTGATTCATGTGCCCAATGGACGAACAGACAGACGGATTCAGTCTATCTGCCGCTTCCTCATCTAATACAGGCCACACATGTATCTCTCTGCTGTTCCTGCCCTATGGGTAGATGAACAGAGGGCTCTGTCTCTGTTGCTGTCAGCCCCTTTCTATCCACGGGAGCTAAACTTGTCTCTGTGTCTTTCACTGCCCTCTGGTTAGTTCTGGAGCATTGCTTCTCTGGGTACTGTCAATACCTCACCATTCACAAGCACTCAAAGCAAACATTGGCAATATTAAGAGAGAGAGAGAGAGAAAAAAATCCCCTTCTAAAGGTTAAAAAGCAAAGCCCCTGCAGAAACGCCAGCGCTGGTGGAAAGGAAAACTCATTGTTATCACAGCTAATGAAAGAGAATGGGCTTTGTGACCTGGCTGCCGTCTCTCTTTATCTCACCAGTAATTGGATGTGTTCCATATTTCGCTGCAGACGGATTTACTGAACTCCGACGAGAGGAGCGCGACAGACAGAAAACAAACAGATTGTGTTTAGATAACGGCCATCTCCAATCAGAGATTATCAGGCTTGATCTTTTCCTTACTGAGAGAGAAGCAGACAAGGTCAGGGGGAAGAAATCCCAGCAGGGACTGCAGGGGAAAAACAGCTTGGCTTTGTTATGGACTCGCTCAGCTTCTCTGCCTGATTTGAAAACTTTGTTGCTAAAATCCTCCATGCAGAACTGGATTCCCAACTAACTTGCATGTTAGGACTGAGGGGCAGGGAGGTTGTGTGGTCTAGCGGTTAGGACTGAGGGCCTGGGAGACAGTGTGGTCTAGCTGTTAGAGCTGAAGGACTGGGAGACAGTGTGGTCTAGCTGTTAGAGCTGAGGTACTAGAAGGAAGTGGGGCCATGTGCTTAGAGCTGAGGGACTCTGAAGGAGCCAAGCAGCTTAGCCCGGTAAAATGGGATCTTGTATTTAGAGTGGAACACCTAAACTAGTGGTTGGAGCCAAAGTATGAGGAGCAGGTTCCCATGGCAGGTGGTGCTGTTGACTGTGAGATAGTGTAGCTTAGTGGTTAGAGCTGAGGGATGGAAAACTGTCTATTATGCAATTTGGGTGATACTTTCAGTTACTTATTTCATAGCAATTATTTTGAGACTACAGTGTAATTATAGGGTCATTATACTGCAAGCATAAGGTAATTAATTCATATTTGATCAATTTTATAGTGCTTATAGCATGCAGATATTCAAAACCTTCTTTGCATCCCTTTGAAATAATACTTCAATTCACAATGTGATGTAATTATACAACAGCTGCATGTTAATGTGTGGATGGGTACCTTACCGACATGGTGTGTCTGGGTACATCCTGCCCCTGTGTGTGTTTTGTGATATTATTTAAAGTGTATGGTTTGGTGTTTTAAAACACCTTGTTTTATTTTACAGCATGGATGGGGTTAAAATTCCCCATCCATGCTAAACTCGTGTAGAATGTCTCTGTCTCCAGATTGAATAATGTATTGCTAACTGGAGATGGTCACATGTATAAAACCCTGCAACGTTGGCTGAACGAGGTTGGGTTGTTCAGAGGCGGAACCTAAGGTAAAGAGAACTAGAGAAATACAATACCAGTTGCTACTCGTGCTGCTTTAAACCCAGCACGATACTTGTTAATTCACAGCCGGTGTTTATTGGTCTGTTTTGGCCAACGTGCCGTTTTGTTTTTGTTCAAACCCTTTATTTAAAACGCGCAGCAGCGCATTCAACCCCAGTATTGTGTGTGCCTCTTCCTGGTTTGACGTCACCACCAGCCATCCTGTCCACACATGGGAACATCTATTACTATGCAGAACCCCAGTATGCTAAATAATGACCTTATAGTAACAATACTTCATTGCAGCTTACGTAATAATTACATAAATCGGACCCATTTTACACTTACAGTTGCTACATCGGTCTCAGATGTGCAGTTTTAAAAGAAATGCATGCTATAACAAAGACAAATTTTCATTTTAAAACAGACATCTGGTATTACACTGAGTTTGTGTAAGCAAACACAAGAGTCTGCTTGCCTCGCCGTCCAGGAAGTCTGTTACTGCTTTACTTCACTCAGCAATGTCTTCTGGGTCAAAGCATGTTACTGGCTGAAAGCATGTCAGTCAATAGGGGAAGCAGCTGAGTGGTTGTATTGAAAGGAACGAAGCCAGTGAAGAGGTGGGAACAAATTTCACCCTCCAGGTGAAATGGCCCAGGAATTGCAACAGTCTAAAAGCATGACTTGCAAACAGATTTTTAAGGTAGTGTCAGAGATTGTGTTTTAAAATGAAAATACACGTGTTACTTTCAAAACTACACAAAGCAATGTTTCCATGCAAAAGGCTCCTGGTCCAGGCATGCTTACATCCAGTCCTTGTTTGTGATCCTCTAACAGCGTGCCCATGCACATCAGCAGGTGTCTCACGCGGCAGCTCTGATACATGGAGGGCAGGCTCTTTTTGTTCTCCTGGTAAATGCAGTAATTGATGGCTCAGCCCATCCATCCTTCTCTCTTGAGCCAAGTGTCCAATTTATCTCTTTAAAATGTGGACTAGCTCAAGCTCAAGCCTTGTCGGTCAGACTGTTTTTAGACGACCATTAATTAAAGTGGCGCCGTGACAGAAATAGGATCTAAATGGGATTTGTGTGGTGTGGAAATCAGCTGCCAAATACTAGCCCTGCCGTGTAAATCACAATCAAGCCGCAGACTGCATGGAGTGAGAAAAGAAACGCCGGAGTTAACCCTTCACCTCCGGTTAGTTTTCATTGAGAAAATAAAGGACAATTACCTCCTCTTCCCTCACTGTCAGCTGGTTTCACCTGAATGGGCCTGTTCATCTGTGAACAAAGAGAAGGCAGAGGTTATAATCAGAGTCCGGTCCGATACAGCAGGTATCTGTTCAATCGATCTAAACGAAATGGTAGTGAATCTAAATAATTCTTGAAATCAATAAAATAAGGGTACTTTTTGAAAAACATAATCCTTAACACTCTTAATGTATTGTAGACTTTCAAAGTAAGGGTTTGTTTCTGTTTTAATATTTATATGGCGGTGGTATTGCCCACTGTTCAGATCAATTGAAAATATTTCATACTGTGGTGGGTCTTTTAAATAAAATCTAAATGTTGAAATCACAAGAGAAATTATCTCAGGATCTCGACATTTCAAACAGTTAAGTTGAGATTTCTTTTACTATGATTGCTTTCTGTTTATCTTGACTTAATGTTTAACCGATTCTTTCAATCCATTTAGTCACGCCTGGTTTGCTGTATTTGCATTATCACTGGTCCCCCATTTCTTGTGCTAAGAATCTGTTGGTTCTTCACTTGCTTTGTTGTGTTAATTGAGGATCTGTATCAATACATCCTGGTATCTTTACTTTAGGTGACATGGTCTAAGAAACAGCAGCAACTTTTGATTTATAACCTTGTCTTTCTGTATAGCTGTACATTCCAAACTAAAGGTACAAATATAAGCCCAGTAATATGATTACTAGTGCTAATAAGAAAACAAATTTAAAATGACAGGTTTGCATGTAGGGAATTGGTAGTAAATGAATTTCACAATGATTACTGTCGCTAAATAATTCAGTCGGTAGCAGTCATTTCCTTTACACAGCCTGCAATACAGCAACCCCATATAAGGTAGAGTTTACCACTGCCAATTGATTCATTACTTTAGCACTCAATGTTCAAAACACAGTGCTATAATTACACTTTTCACTTATTACGCTGGCTTCATATTTTCCTTTTTATCTTACATTACAATTATTTCCATATTGTTTAATACTTAAATATGGATATTTAACTTATGAAGAGGTATTTTCAACACAACTTAATAAAGGAAAGTGGAAAATACAGGCCTTAATTACATAACAAAGGACAGCTCTGACCAAAGACCTAGACTGGAATGACCAACATATCCTGCCCCTGCTCTAATTTTTTTTAATTTTTTTTACCCGGTACCCACCCATCTTATTTCATCTTGACGGAGGGTGTTGGCGAGCTGCTGGCCCCTGGAACACAGCGGCCAGCCCTCACATTTTCCCGTGACATTGTTTTCCTCCACAGCCAGAGCCAATGTAATGCACAGTAGAATCCCCAGTGAAGATCAGTGACTTTGCACAGCCAGGACACGTGTGCTCCCCTCACTTTATGGCTCACCTTGCACATCACATGGTCGTGCATTCACCAGATGAGGCACTCAGGGACCCCAAGTGTTGAACTATCACAGGGTAAGACCTTGTTTGAGGTTTGCTGGGAGAAAATTCCTTTCATGTAGATCAGCATATATTTACCCTGAGGCTTTTGCAACTATTTTCCATATAGTAGATAGTCTTTTAAATACAATACACAAGTAATTCAGTATTCCTAATCCATTTGTACCCCCTGGAGACCTTTAAAACATAGAGGAATTGGGAGTTTTCTTATGTATAACTCTCTCTTTAACCCTCAATTTTACTAAACATATTTGGCATACAGTACATGTATTCAGACTGCCTGTCAGTCTGCCCAAGATGTACTAACTGGAGTTGGGGAATGGTATTGTTTCTAGTTGTGTTTGATTCATGTATATTTACAGTGCTTATCTCTTGTTATTGTTTTGTTAGTACAGCACTGTAAACTGAAATGATGCTTTTCACCTGCTCGTCACACCTGCCACTCATGGTAGTCACTGTCACTCACTCATAAAGGTACAGCTTTCTCTTTTTTGATATTCTTACAAGTAGAGCTGATGATGCGGTCTGGACGAGGTCATTAGTAAGGCCTATATGTAGGAGTGCTCACCGCCGCCTTACATTTTGTTACCTCATTAGCATTATTACTGGGTACCTGTTTATCAAGCTGAGCTTCTTCTGCTTATTCCGGGCTTGTGTTGATTATAATTAAGAATATGCTAATATTTCAAAGCACTAGAACAGATTAGTGTGAGTTTAAACTACAAGACAACACGAAGTGATGAGAAACAGTAGCAACTTTCCATCTATAGTGTAAAGATATCTGCATATCCAACATACACAATACACAAGTGATAATACTGCTTGTGCTAATAAGAGGCATTAACCATTTAACCCTTTATTCGTACTCCTTGCATCTCTAGGCACCTTTACCACACGGTCTTGAATATCAGTGGTTCTGTACTGGTAGAGGATACAACGGTGTTCTTAGTAGAATGGTGCATGTACCGTATAGTGACAGAGGAAGCCTGCTGCTTGAATTCAACAAATTGTCAAGTCCTGGTATGTGTTCACAGATAGGGGGAATACGGAGTGGAGGAATAAAGTGAATTTACACCCAGGAATCATAATCTGGTATAACATGATTGTGGGGTACTGCTTTAAACACAACGTCAGGTAAAACCAGTAAGAGATAAGTAGACGAACATGTCAGCTAATGCCTTCACCAATAAGTGCATTCCTAACAGAGCAGACAGGCTCTGTGTTCATGACTCCCATGTCTGCTCCAGGATGCAGAGTGGAGTCTGCATCTGTTTTGTTACTGGATTTACTCTGCTCATGAGTGTCAAATTAAATTCAAAATGATACATAATGTAAGCATTGTCTTTGGATTTTAGGAAAATTCCTTGTAAATGAACCTGACAACTGTGTAATCTATGTAAACCAAGGATTAATAGTGGGTCATTCCATGCCAATGTCCTGATCTTCTAGCGCACTGTACCCCAGGGTTTAACAGTGTTCTAGCGCACTGTACCCCCGGGTTTAACAGTGTTCTAGCATGTATGTCATGTATTCACTGCCACAGACACTGATCACTCTTGCCATGGACAAGCTGCCGACCCCTCTGGTCATTTTGCAGTTTCTTTCAAGCCAAAAGGCTGTGTTGATTCTTTTTTTTTGTCACACAAAGACTTCTTGTTAGTCCTATGCATAACATTTTAAAGAAAGTATATTTCAATATACGGTAAAGAATGGCATATTTGTAATTCAACAAAGTAGCTACCGTAGTGCTTCAGATAAGCTGAGATATATAAAAATGCATTGAAGTACATCCAGTCTTTTATGAGCATGACTGCTTCAAACTGAGAGAAAAAAGTTCTCAAAATTTACTCCATGGAATATTTTTGATAAAAACCTGACCCTCAGAGGGGTAGGTTTGAGAATCGTTTTAGCTTTAATCTTTAATTAACCTTAGTTTTCTCAAAGATTTTTGTTGTAATTTAAAAAAATTCTATTTGTTTAAGATTTGGTTTGATTTGATTTGAATGCATGTAGTAGCTGTTCTGGTTCATTTCACCCTGAGAAAGGAATCTCATGAGGTCCAAGAAACGGTTTGTCAATAATCGTGAATCATGCACAGTGAATTAAAACAATTTAAATTGGTAAAAATTCCTATCAGCTTTTTTCTGTTCTGTTCAAAAGTAATTTTGTTATTTCAATTATATCAGCGCTTTGAACTGGGTAATAGTATATGAGAAGGAGGCTGGCACACAATGGCACTCCTCTCCCTGTGCAGGAATTTGAATCACTATACCAAAGGACCAAGTCCCTTTGAACAAGTACACTGTGTGTATTGTGTTACCTCCCCAGCAGAGCACAGCCTAGCCTATCGGTGACAGGCACTGTGTGTATTGTGTTACCTCCCCAGCAGAGCACAGCCTAGCCTATCGGTGACAGGCACTGTGTGTATTGTGTTACCTCCCCAGCAGAGCACAGCCTATCGGTGACAGGCACTGTGTGTATTGTGTTACCTCCCCAGCAGAGCACAGCCTATCGGTGACAGGCACTGTGTGTATTGTGTTACCTCCCCAGCAAAGCACAGCCTATCGGTGACAGGCACTGTGTGTATTGTGTTACCTCCCCAGCAGAGCACAGCCTATCGGTGACAGGCACTGTGTGTATTGTGTTACCGCCCCAGCAGAGCACAGCCTATCGGTGACAGGCACTGTGTGTATTGTGTTACCTCCCCAGCAGAGCACAGCCTATCTGTGACAGACACTGTGCGTTACTCTTCGCTGAAATCACATATATACATATCAATTGAAATGCACCTTCATCTACGAAGGTCTGGGTTCAAATGCGCAATGATGCCCACATACTTACTGCAATGTGAAACCAGCGGTATTACATGAAGTACTGTAGTTATTACATGAATGGGGAGAGTGAAATACCCATAGCATTCTGTGAATGTTCATGGAGTATTCTGTTAATATAACAAGCACAATATATGGAAAAGAAAGCATGTTTAACCCTACATTGAACAGCAAAGTTCCCAGTTATTTTCTTAGGTCAAGTTCTGCATCAGTTTAGCAATGTAATTCAAAGAGTGCAGTTTGGCTCCGATGGTTCTGTTGTTGGGTTTGAATGAATGCAAGAGTTAAAAAAAAAACAAAACAATCAGCAGTGCTGAATATGAAAAAGCATCTCTCAGTATCTGCAGTTATTCCACGCGTGTGGAGATTTCTAAATTCATTTGTCAATAATATCCAATTTAATTAATACCCAGTTTTTTTAATGTTACAAAGTGATCATGTATGGGGACTTTTGTTGCCCCTAGGTCCATAACTTAGATTTGGTCACTAGGGGAGCTATGAAAATAACAGGGGCTTATAACACTACAGTGTATCCACAAGCTCGTGCATTATTAACACAAGTGTTTCTGAGACTGTCCCTGTCTACCTTCACTCCCTTGGTGGTATACATTTGAGGCTCTGACTCATTCAGAGGAACAGTAAAGCTCAATCTCACAAAGTGATAACTTACTTCTAACCACAGCTGAGAATAGTCTGCAATGCAAATGAATTATATAACACAGGTTTCCCATTCTCCTGCTGGAATATTTAATGTTAGGTGACTGTGCTGGACATTTGAACTATAAATCACAAAGGAAGCGAAGAGGATGGCATGAATGTGAATAGAATAATGCATGGATCAGAATATATAACTATAGAGAGGAACACCAAGCTGAAGCTGATGTCATGGATTTGAACTGTTTGCTGTCCAATCTTACTTGATGTCTCTTGAACTCAACACATAAGATAGAGGTATACAAAATGACAACTGCTTTTTCATGGATATTACAAAACTACGGAATTCTTTATAGTGCATTATTGTAAATATAACCTACAATGTTGCCACTATTTTTAGGCTGAGGCTATTTTCAGAGCAGCTCTGTAATGAGCCTGTACTGTTAACATCAAACTTGAAGCCTTCTAATTGCAAAGCCTAAATGGACATGGCAGCACACGGGCAGCTACAGTGCAGTGAAGCTGCCTTTGGTATGAAGGTGCTCAAGTGGTACACAGAAAGCAGCTTTTCACTTTCTCCTGGCCATCTTCATGACATTTGAAAATGATTCTGAGTGGTTCTTATTACTAACACAGTGTGTTTGTTTCGTTAGCAGGTCTGTGTTTAGGGTGCTTTGACCTGGGTTCAGCCAGCCAATCCACTGTAATGACAGAGTATAAGGAAGACCCTGTGCATTGTGTGCATGACAAGCGTTTTGAAAACTGTTTTTAAAGTTTAGCACAAACCCCGTCCTGATCAAGCCTCCTACCCCCGCTCTTCAGTTCAGTTTTAATGTTTTGTGGATGAGTGGGTGGGTCATGTGAGTAGTCCAGACCCAATGAGAAACTGTCATTTATGGTTGCTAATAATAATAATAATAATAATAATAATAATAATAATAATAATAATAATAATAATAATACTTAAACATGTATGCCAGAATGTAATGTTCTATCTAGTGCCATTCACCAAATTTGCACCCCTGCTGAGCAGTATCATTACGCATCCCTTGTGTAACGTGCTCCCCCGCTTCTCCGCTAGCTGGGTAAAGCAGAAAACCATACTCAGCAGGCCTGGTATTAGGGGTGAGCTGCATGGGTGGCTGCTTGGGCTGGCAAACACAAAACAGTGTGAATAATGCTGCCCTACTATAATGCAAGATACAGCTCAATTCTGATGAATCAAACAGAACAATGTGAGTAATGCTGCCCTACTGTAGTGTAAGATATAGCTCAATTCTGATGAATCAAACAGAACAATGTAAGTAATGCTGCCCTACTGTAGTGTAAGATACAGCTCAATTCTGATGAATCAAACAGAACAATGTGAGTAATGCTGCCCTACTGTAATGTAAGATACAGCTCAATTCTGATTAATCAGTAAACCTCCATCATTATTGCTGACCATTGTTACGTGCTGTTGAGTTGGAAGATGTTTGTACTTCATTATTGAGGATATCTATCTATATTGCCTAAAACCAAGTTGTTGGCTTTCTTGTATTGTTCACCAACATTTACTGGTAACTAATGGAGTTTAACCATACATTACCCAAAACAGTTCTTCTTTAATTTGAACTCGGACAGGGCGTCACCTCTAATGCTGTTACAATACCCAACACAGTTCTTCTTTAATTTAAACTCAGACAGGGCGTCGCCTCAAACGCTGTCTGGGGCTCGAGATACCTAGGATCAATGTATCAATTAAGCATAAACTCCACACTTGCTATAAAGTCAGACAATCCCAACATGAAATCTTTGGTTTTAGTTGTATTTTATTTCAAACATAAATCAACTCTCACGTATCATCAAGTTTTGCTAACAGCTGCGAGAAAAAAAACGAACAGCAGCTTCTGAACTCAAGTCGAAGCACTATAAACACAGACACATCAAAAAAAGAATTATTGATAGCAAACAACATGAAACGGTAAAGGGACAGTAATATAAACAATGTCAACTGAAGCTCCTGTTTAACATAAAAGAATGACAATACAGTTGTAGGAGTCAATACACCCTGGCAAGGCAGTGCAGTGCCATAGCACCAGATAAGTACACACACTGTGCTCCCCTATCAGGACCAATCCACTGTTATTGATTGTGTATGATAGATCAGATCAGTACAGACCCTGTGCTCCCATATCAGGACCAATCCACTGTTATTGATTGTGTATGAAAGATCAGATCAGTACACACACTGTGCTCCCGTATCAGGACCGATCCGCTGTTATTGATTGTGTATGATAGATCAGATCAGTATAGACCCTGTGCTCCCGTATCAGGACCAATCCGCTGTTATTGATTGTGTATGATAGATCAGATCAGTACACACACTGTGCTCCCGTATCACGACCAATCCACTGTTATTGATTGTGTATGAAAGATCAGATCAGGTATCAGGACCAATCCACTGTTATAGATTGTGTATGATAGATCACATCACTACACACACTGTGCTCCCCTATCAGGACCAATCCACTGTTATTGATTGTGTATGAAAGATCCCTGTTTTCTTACAGCAGGGCCTGCCTTTAGCACAGATCTGTTTTGTTTGTGTCCGAGTCCTGAGTGTCTGGCAGCACCTAGATGGGTCGGAAAGGGTCTGCAATTCATCTAGCCGGGGGCCGGCCGGCCTCCATGGAAGGAGGCAGATGAGGGTGAGCCCCCCCCGGCACACAGTGTCAACACGGATCACTCACACCAGCTGAGCTGCACCGACTAGCATCGCCTGCCTGCCAGGGAAACCACAGCTGAGTACCAGGCTAAATATAGACAAAACAGACAGGCACAGATAGAAAACTACAGTGTTAACACACAATGAATAACATGCCCTGACACTTCTCTAGTTCCTGACTGTTGTACACAACTGAGTACATTTTTATTGTGTATCACTGAACCCAACCACACACACCAAGGTATGTACTTCCCACGGCACTCACTAGATGGCAGTATCCAGCATTGTGTTATTAGGTGCTGTTATAATTTCACAATTAGACTGCAGTAACTGAATACATGTATACATAGAGCTTTTGTTTCTTAATGTGTAAATAAAATGATGCAAATCGAATTAAAACATTCTATATCACAAAGCTACTCTCAGTCAATCACGACAGCAGATTTCAGAACATTCCAGTACATCTTATTTTATCATCACGTGCACGGTGAACTACCAACTGACAAAACTTGAATGGCATTTACTTTGTTAATGAAACCATTTCTAATAAATTGACCCTGTCTCTTATAGTTCAGCTTCACTTTGCAGTCCTCTTGCCCACCCGAGGCTTAGTTACAATTTGTATTTTGTTTTTTTTAAATTAAAAAAATAGTTTGTGTGAACTTGATGGGGTTTGAGAAGTTGCCTGCTAAAACTTTGAAAAAGCATCTATGTATTGAAATATGGATACTGTACATAGATAAGAAACACAGTTATGCATGCAGTGACTGAGGGGGTTATATCATAAGAGATAGGGTGAAATGTGCATATTAATATAACAAACATACTTAAGACCAATTTTGAATCTCAAAAATGTCTTGTTTCTAATACTAGTTAATTTGCTGAGAACACATCTTTAAATGGTTCATAAAAGAAAACACATTCTTATCCCCAAATCTGTGGGAAGCTATTTGCAGGAGAGTTTACAAATATGAGTTGATCTCAGTAGGAATATTTGAGAGGCTGAGATCAGTTGCTGTGAATCTATAAAGTGATTTATAGATTTATAAGTCTATAAATTGTATGAGCTTGTACTCTGGGGTCACTGAAGAAATGAAGGCAATGGTGTGAATTTCACAACCAAATAATAGTCATGTAGTCTAAAAGAAAACAGAAATGTATAGAGCGAGGTTTTATACAGAAAAAGGTCATATAAAAGGTAAACAAGACACAACTGGGGCAATCTTGGATGGCTGTGGTAAAAACAATCCCATAAACTTCGGTCCTGTATGGTTTTCCTCCATATTTTATTGTAACATGGCCAGAGTAACTACCATGACTCCTAATTCACTGATAAATAATAGTGTTTTAAAGATTTCTAAACCAGGTTTTGCTTATTGAAAAGGGTTGGACACAAACCAGACGGATCTCCACTTCTGACACAAGACTCCAATGACTCAACAAGATCAAAAACACATTGAAAAGGGAGGTGTTTGGGAAACACACAGGAATTTGAACTCTAAAAGCCTTAATACAGCCATTTAACTGGCCCTACCTCACGCTGCAGTAGTTCAAACCAGTACCTCTCTTGGTGGCTCCACATTGACCAGTTCCACCAATAGTGAGTAACAGGAGGTATCTCAGGCCTTGTTGTTCTGTTGAGGCTGTAAGTGCTTCTTTGTCCTGATTAATAGCATTTCCTGCTCAGGGCAGGAGCGTCAGACTATTAGTGGCCTCCAAGGCAACATTTGAACAAGAATCATTAGACAGCGATTAATACACTTGCCGTTGCCTAGCAACAGTGGAAAGGGCCATTTCAGAGTGGGCTGCACGTTGGTTTATAGGTCATTATCCAGTGAATTGGCACATTTTCGGTCTCTGAGGTACATCAAAAGTGAAATTGTTAAACAGGTTTTAATATATATATATATCAGACTGTCGAACCACTGTTGCTTAACAGCTCCCATTTGTAAAGTTATGCATAGTTTGTAATTATTCCCAGCTGTGTGATGTGGCTGCATTTAGCCTGACCGTGACCCCTACAGGTCTGTCCTCTAGACTCGGCAATAAGAAGCTCAAACTCAACACTGCAGGGCTGGAAGATGCTGCTGTCTCTCAGCGCGTATATATTATGACTGGGAACGGACAGGGAAAAGTGCTGCAACCGACATGGATTTGTAATGAGGGCATGACTCCACAAGAGCAGGGTTTGTATTACGAATTTATATCAATTATGTTTGATGCTTCTGCTAAACACAAATAGGAGTATTTTGGACATCAATAAATTCTTATTTGAATACTTAAATACACGGTTCACAAAAACAATAGGTATAACAACAAGGTATGTCACTAACATGCACTGCCTGGCTACTTTATTAGGACCTGTCTACCCAACTGCATTTGGCATAGCTGAGGAGGGGCGTGTTTTTCTGGTATACCCTGGGTGAAGGCCTGAACTAATTAAAGAGAATTGAAGCATCTTCCATGGCCACCACAGTCCCCATACTCAATCCAATTGAGCTTGTGGGATAAACTTAAATGATGCATTTATCCTCACTATCCTCAGCACCCATTGCGCAACATCCCTGGAGACAACTTTTAGCACCTTGTGGAGCCTGTGCCTTGCTAAGGGATGAAAACACCACATTTACACAAAGAGGCATGCAATGCGATATCAGATCAGCCTGCCCTAATGTCATGTGTCATAACACGTTTGGCATGACTGCATACATGGTGTTAGATTGGTGTGACACAGGTTGAATCATAATTGCTAGTGTACTGTCGAAGTGTTTTTTCTGATAGTGTGACCTCCCAAAGGGTGACGCCTCCACTTTATCCCTGTCACTGGGATTTCATTCCGTGCGGAGAGAGTGGAAATCTTGATGCAACATATATCTGCTGCACCAGCTTCTGATCAACAGAAACCACCACCCATTGGAGGTAACATTGATTGGAGCTGTTTCTTAAACACATTTGCGATGCTCATCCACTAAGATGTGAAAGGCGTCAGAATGTATGAAAGCTCATAGTCCATCTGTGAAAGCGTGAAATGAAATGTCAGTTTGAAGGCAGTTAAATTCCTTCAAGTGAGGTTTATGCTGATGAGCTATGGGAGGCTGTGTGGTCCAGTGGTTAAAGAAAAGGGCTTGGTTCAAATCCCACCTCAGCCACTGACTCATTGTGTGACCCTGAGCAAGTCACTTAACCTCCTTGTGCTCCGTCTTTCGGGTGAGATGTATTTGTAAGTGACTCTGCAGCTGATGCATAGTTCACACACCCTAGTCTCTGTAAGTCGCCTTGGATAAAGGCGTCTGCTAAATAAAAACAAATGAGCCAGTTGGACATGCTGTGCTGTAATGTCTATACCTATAAAAGGTCATTTGTAATCCCGACCTTGATCTCTCTCCACATTCTTCCTGGGATCTCACTAGAGCCCAGCGTGTGAAGGTGCAACTCCAGCATGCAGGGGTCCTGTAAACCCGGAGCTGGATCAGGCTGGTGGAACTGGAATGGTTCCTCTGCCACACGTTGCCTTGTTCACATCCACAACATGTCACACTAAATTTCTGTTACATCTCTAGTTTTTGGTGCAACCGATTTAGATGAAGACCCATTAGTATTGCACCAATATGGAATATGATAATGGGTGGGTATCCAAATCACCCTCAAGAGTATATTCTGCATACTGCTAACAAGGAAGCACACTTTAGATTTCTGCTCTGGATCAGGGTAACTACCCCAAGCCTTTCTAACAGTATCATATTTGAAAGCTATGTAGTAAATACAAGTGCATGGCAGGTAGGATTTATGAAATTATTTTATTAGTTACAGCCTTTTGTATTTATCAGTACTGGAGATTGCACAGGCACTTGTTTAGATGATGCAGTTACTGTGATACACCTGACCAAGGTATTTTATTATCTTTGAACTGAGGCACATTTCCCTTCTTACAGCGGCTATGAAGCCACGCTGTTAACTCTTGTGCCCCGAGCAAGCAGCCTTAAAACCAATATGCTAACTTCCAGTCCATTTAATAGGTTGATCAATTTGACAAATGAGCAGCTTACACAAGCACGAGTGAACATTCTCGCTGGAAGACGTGTGCTGATCTATGAGCTGCCTGCTTCTCAGTTAAGAGCAAGGCCAGTCATATTTGTTGTTTCTACATCCAATTCCCTCTTTTTTATTTTTTAATCTCAGTAAAATCAATATTTTTCAATCTTTTATGACTTTATCTCTTGTCAGTAGAAAACCTTTACATTTTTCAACAGAGCATGGGTTTGTACATTTAATGCCAGGGATTGATATGCCAGAGGTTGAAGCCCTATTTCAGTCCACAGACAGGCACAGCCTTGATTCTGAACCGGAGTGAGGCCACAAAATTAGAAACAGCTGCAAACAAATGAGTCATGTGAAGAGCAGGCTAGTAAAATGAAAGTGTGTGCTACATATGCAATGTGTTTCTAGTTCTGCTTGTACTGCAGCACATTCGCAGTGATATACTGGAGGCCCTGTGTCTGTATTTGTCCATATCTCCCGGAAACTGCTTATGCAATTGTTATGAAACTTGGTATTAACACTAGTTATTGAGACTATTAGACTGTGAGGATATATGGGTGTGTGTTTCTGTTCATCCGTCCATCTGTGCATCACACTCTGTTCATCCATCCACGTGCTATAAATCAGTCATTTTAATATACTGGTCGGTACCATGATACTAACACCACCTCATTTGCTTAGCTAATGACTACAGGATCTTAAATACACTTCCACAATATTCATGAAACTATGCATTGCCATTTCTTATTCTATACTATTGTGTGCATACTGTTGATATATTGTTGGTCATGCACTTTTTCGTCATACTGCTGCTCTAATTTGGAAGTCACAGCCATGGTGAGGGATGTATGATACTGATACTTGTTTCTACTTTTCTATTGTAGTTACATAGTTACATTTCTCAGTAATGCCTTTTCCAAGTCAGCTCATTCGGGGAATGGGCTATTTGTTAGTGAGGCCCGATACCTGCTTCTGAAATCCAGACTCGAGCCCTGTAAAGCTGCTCTGACAGGGAAGATGAGTTGAACACTGATGTAAACTGCTGTGGTTCTGTATATGCCATGTGGCTCGTAGTTTCTACAGCCAGATATTTCACAACCTGAACATCTTATTCAATTCAAGATGCAGGTCTCTTGGGAGAAGTTAGTGATACCTAAACCATACACATTAAAAATCAATATGAAAAATGAATAATGTATGTTTTGTATTTGTGGATACATTTATCAACATACGTATTTGTTTCCCAGGTTAAAACTTTAACTGACAGTATGTTTTTCAGTGAGGTCTCTGAGCAGGTTCTTTTGAACATAAGAAATCTTGGGATCAAGGGCAGGTTTATCCCTTGCCAGTGCAAACTGGTAAACCTGAAACTAGAATGAGCTCATTTTTACTTCCATTAGCTACACAGGTCTCAAATGTGTAATTGTGAAAGAAACACACGTATTTCCATTTTAAAGCATGACATCAGGTACTACGTGAGGTAAAATACATTTGAAATGCCTTACTCTTAGAGGAAGTCTGTTACACTTGCAATTCCTGGATCATTTCCCTTCAGCAGTGTTTTCTGGGTCAAAGCCTGATGCTGTCTGGAAGCAGGTTAGTCTACAGGGGAAGCAGCTGCTGCTTGATTAATGACAGGGTTTGAAGGAGCAGAAGTGCAGCACTATCTGTAAGCAGGGCTTGCAAACAGATACCAGGCTTTAAAAGAAGACATTTAAATATATTCAGCTTATTCAAGTTTAGAGGAAGGGAAACAACTACATTAACTATTCATAGGGTTAGATTTGAAGGAAGCAGAAGATATCTCAGGAGCATCTGGTAAATAATTTTGCTTAAAGGGAAATATTTGAGGAGCCTCCTAAGGAACGAGTGCTCAGTCTGGACACAGAAGCGCTGTGGAGAAGTTCAGTTTGTTTGTAGACAGATACAGCTGAAGCCGGAGATCTCACTGGAGTCTTTGACAGGGGTTGAATCAATAACCTGCTGTGTACACAGATTCCCCAAAGTGTTGACAGCCTGTGCTTTCAAATAATCTGCTGCATTTACTGTTGCTAGAAATACTTCATTAACCTTCAATGACATAAATTGTCATAACCGCATTGTACCTGAAAGGTTACAAATATTTGTATCACATTTTTTCAAGACTGCTGTGGTTACACTGTAGGTCTATTCCCATACCCTTGAACTCCAGTGTCACAAAACCACTGCGCTCTGAACTTCATTCCAAGTGAAAGGAACAAACGGACAGTTCTCAATAGGTGCAAGAGCCTCAATGGACATCAACAAGCAAAGAGTCAGACCCAAGACTCATTCGATTGCCACTCATGGACCCCTCCGCGTGTCCTGCCTGTCCATTGTGCTGAGTGTTATTTACCCTGTCCACTGTGCGGAGTGTTATTTACCCTGTCCACTGTGCTGTGTGTTATTTACATGTTCACTGTGCTGAGTGTTATTTACCCTGTCCAATGTGCTGAGTGTTATTTACCCTGTCCAATGTGCTGTTATTTACCTTGTCCAATGTGCTGAGTGTTATTTACCCTGTCCACTGTGCTGTGCTATTTACCTGTTCCAATGTGCTGAGGTGTTATTTACCCTGTCCACTGTGCTGTGTTATTTACATGCTGAGTGTTATTTACCCTGTCCAATGTGCTGTTATTTACCTTGTCCAATGTGCTGAGTGTTATTTACCCTGTTCACTGTGCTGTTATTTACCCTGTTCCAATGTGCTGAGGTGTTATTTACCCTGTTCACTGTGCTGTTATTTACCCTGTCCAATGTGCTGTGTTATTTACCATGTCCAATGTGCTGAGTGTTATTTACCCTGTTCAATGTGTTGTGTTATTTACCCTGTGTTATTTACCCTGTTACCCTGAGTGTTATTTACCCTGTCCAATCTGCTGTGTTATTTACCGTGTCCAATGTGCTGTTATTTACCTGTTCCACTGTGCTGAGTGTTATTTACCTGTTCCAATGTGCTGAGCTGTTATTTACCCTGTCCACTGTGCTGTTATTTACCCTGTCCACTGTGCTGTGTTATTTACATGTTCACTATGCTGAGTGTTATTTACCCTGTCCAATGTGCTGTTATTTACCTTTTCCAATGTGCTGAGGGTTATTTACCCTGTCCAAAGTGCTGAGTGTTATTTACCCTGTCCACTGTGCTGTGCTATTTACCTGTTCCAATGTGCTGAGGTGTTATTTACCCTGTCCAATGTGCTGTGTCATTTACCTGTTCCAATGTGCTGTTATTTACCCTGTCCAATGTGCTGTGTTATTTACCTGTTCTAATGTGCTGTTATTTACCCTGTCCAATGTGCTGTGTTATTTACCATGTCCAATGTGCTGAGTTTTATTTACCTTGTCCAATGTGCTGAGTGTTATTTACCCTGTTCAATGTGCTGTGTTATTTACCGTTCAATGTGTTGTGTTATTTACCCTGTCCAATGTGCTGTGTTATTTACCCGTCCAATGTGCTGAGTTTTATTTACCATGTCCAATGTGTTGTTATTTACCCTGTCCAATTTGCTGTGTTATTTACCATGTCCAATGTGCTGTTATTTACCTTGTCCAATGTGCTGAGTGTTATTTACCCTGTCCAATGTGCTGTGTTATTTACCCTGTCCAATGTGCTGAGTTTTATTTACCATGTCCAATGTGCTGTGTTATTTACCCTGTTCAATGTGTTGTGTTATTTACCCTGTCCAATGTGCTGTGTTATTTACCCTGTTCAATGGGCTGTGTTATTTGCCCTGTTCAATGTGCTGTGTTATTTACCCTGTTCAATGTGTTGTGTTATTTACCCTGTCCAATGTGCTGTGTTATTTACCCTGTTCAATGGGCTGTGTTATTTGCCCTGTTCAATGTGCTGTGTTATTTACCCTGTTCCATGTGTTGCTATTTAGCCTGTCCAATGTGCTGTTATTTACCCTGTCCAATGAGCTGTGTTATTTACCCTCTTCAATGTGCTGTGTTATTTACCCTGTTCAATGTGTTGTGTTATTTACCCTGTCCAGTGTGCTGTGTTATTTAGCCTGTCCAATGTGCTGTGTTATTTACCCTGTCCAATGTGTTGAGTGTTATTTACCTTCTCCAATGTGTTGAGTGTTATTTACCCTGTTCAATCTGCTGTGTTATTTACCGTTCAATGTGTTGTGTTATTTACCCTGTCCAATGTGCTGTGTTATTTACCCTGTCCAATGTGCTGAGTTTTATTTACCATGTCCAATGTGCTGTTATTTACCCTGTTCAATGTGTTGTGTTATTTACCCTGTCCAATGTGCTGTGTTATTTACCCTGTTCCATGTGTTGTTATTTACCCTGTCCAATGTTCTGTGTTATTTACCATGTCCAATGTGCTGTTTTATTTACCCTGTCCAATGTGCTGTGTTATTTACCCTGTCCAATGTGCTGTGTTATTTACCCTGTCCAATGTGCTGAGTGTTATTTACCTGTTCCACTGTGCTGAGTGTTATTTACCTGTTCCAATCTGCTGAGGTGTTATTTACCCTGTCCAATGTGCTGTTATTTACCCTGTCCAATGTGCTGTGTTATTTACCATGTCCAATGTGCTGTTTTATTTTACCCTGTCCAATGTGCTGTTATTTACCTTGTCCAATGTGCTGAGTGTTATTTACCCTGTTCAATGTGCTGTGTTATTTACCATGTCCAATGTGTTGTGCTATTTACCCTGTCCAATGTGCTGTGTTATTTACCCTGTCCAATGTGCTGTTTTATTTACCATGTCCAATGTGCTGTGTTATTTACCCTGTTCAATGTGTTGTGTTATTTACCCTGTCCAATGTGCTGTTATTTACCCTGTTCAATGTGTTGTGTTATTTACCCTGTTCAATGTGCTGTGTTATTTGCCCTGTTCAATGTGCTGTGTTATTTACCCTGTTCCAATGTGCTGTGTTATTTACCCTGTCCAATGTGCTGTTATTTACCCTGTTCACTGTGCTGAGTGTTACTTACATGTTCACTGTGCTGAGTGTTATTTACCTTGTCCACTGTGCTGAGTGTTATTTACCCTGTCCAATGTGCTGTTATTTACCTTGTCCAATGTGCTGTGTTATTTACCCTGTCCACTGTGCTGTTATTTACCCTGTCCAAATGTGCTGTTATTTACCCTGTCCACTGTGCCGAGTGTTATTTACATGTTCACTGTGCTGAGTGCTATTTACCTGTTCACTGTGTTGAGTTTTATTTACCCTGTCCAATGTGCTGTTATTTACCTGTTCCACTGTGCTGAGCTGTTATTTACCCTGTCCACTGTGCTGTTATTTACCCTGTCCACTGTGCTGTGTTATTTACATGTTCACTGTGCTGAGTGTTATTTACCCTGTCCAATGTGCTGTTATTTACCTTGTCCAATGTGCTGTGTTATTTACCCTGTTCAATGTGTTGTGTTATTTACCCTGTCCAATGTGCTGTGTTATTTACCCTGTTCAATGTGCTGTGTTATTTGCCCTGTTCAATGTGTTGTGTTATTTACCCTGTCCAGTGTGCTGTTATTTACCCTGTCCAATGTGCTGTTATTTACCCTGTCCAATGTGCTGTGTTATTTACCCTGTTCCATGTGTTGTTATTTAGCCTGTCCAATGTGCTGTTATTTACCCTGTCCAATGTGCTGTTATTTACCCTGTCCAATGTGCTGTGTTATTTACCCTGTTCAATGTGCTGTGTTATTTACCCTGTTCAATGTGCTGTGTTATTTACCCTGTCCAATGTGCTGTGCTATTTACCCTGTCCAATGTGCTGTTTTATTTACCATGTCCAATGTGCTGTTATTTACCCTGTTCAATGTGTTGTGTTATTTACCCTGTCCAATGTGCTGTGTTATTTACCCTGTTCCATGTGTTGTTATTTACCCTGTCCAATGTGTTGTGTTATTTACCATGTCCAATGTGCTGTTTTATTTACCCTGTCCAATGTGCTGTTATTTACCTTGTCCAATGTGCTGAGTGTTATTTACCCTGTTCAATGTGCTGTGTTATTTACCGTTCAATGTGTTGTGTTATTTACCCTGTCCAATGTGCTGTGTTATTTACCCTGTCCAATGTGCTGAGTTTTATTTACCATGTCCAATGTGCTGTGTTATTTGCCCTGTTCAATGTGCTGTGTTATTTACCCTGTTCCATGTGTTGTTATTTAGCCTGTCCAATGTGCTGTTATTTACCCTGTCCAATGTGCTGTTATTTACCCTGTCCAATGTGCTGTGTTATTTACCCTGTTCAATGTGCTGTGTTATTTACCCTGTTCAATGTGTTGTGTTATTTACCTGCTCCAATGTGCTGTTATTTACCTTGTCCAATGTGCTGAGTGTTATTTACCTGTTCACTGTGCTGTGTGTTATTTACTCTGTCCACTGTGCTGTGTTATTTACCTTGTCCACTGTGTTTAGTGTTATTTACCCTGTCCACTGTGCTGAGTGTTATTTACCTGTTCACTGTGCTGTGTGTTATTTACTCTGTCCACTGTGCTGTGTTATTTACCTTGTCCACTGTGTTTAGTGTTATTTACCCTGTCCACTGTGCTGAGTGTTATTTACCTGTTCCAATGTGCTGAGTGTTATTTACCTATTCCACTGGCCTTGCAGCTTCTGTCTAATTCCAGGAGGCTCTCAGGGGTCACGGCCTGCAAGTCCAGCTGGCTAATTTAGCAGAGTATTGGTGCGAGTTGTTGATGCTGTTTGGTAGCTATTAAAATAAATAAATTATGCCTATGTTACTCCTCTCTTTTTAAAGCTGGAAATCCATCTGACATGAACAATTACAGACCAATTTCCAAATTGTCAGTTTTGGCAAAAATTTTAGAATCTATTGTCAGTAATCAACTGAAATGTTACTTGGATGCAAACAACATTTTAAACAATATGCAATCTGGTTTTAAGTCAGGTCATAGTACTATGACTGCAGCATTGAAAGTTATGGATGATATCAAAATGACTAGATACAAAATCTACATGTTTATCTCTGTTTATTGATCTTTCCAAGGCCTTTGATACAGTTGATCATGCATTACTCAATACAAGATTATTGTGTGCTGGTATTGAATTGCAAGCAGTTGGATGGTTTCAAAATTACCTTACTAATAGATCACAGATTGTCAAACATGCAAATATGATGTCCTGTTTTGTTAAATAAGGGTGTTCCTCAAGGATGCTACTAAAGAATTATCTTTCGTTGCTTTAGATAACAAAGTTATTGAGATATCTGGGTATCTGGTTGGATAGTAATCTTGATTTTAAGGTCCATATTAAAATTCATGATAGGCTTCTTTTATAGACTCTGATCTTGTATTTCTGCAGTTACAAAACAAAGACTAATTGCTTGTATATTCTTACCAGAAATTGATTCTGGGGACACAGTCTATAGCAGGGGTCTCCAACTCTGGTCCTGAGCTACTGTGGCTGCTGGTTTTCGTTTCAACCAATCTTTCAGTTATTTCATTGAACCAATTATTGGCTTAATTAGTCAAGATTAACAGGTGTTCCAGATCTTTAGCCACTGATGATATAAATACACCTATAAAACCTGCTGGATAGAGGCTATCCAGGACCAGGGTTGGATACCCCTGGTCTATAGATTTGCATCGCCCTTAACATTAAGCAAACTGGATCCTATATATCATGCAGCCTTGAGATATATTACAAATTCAAGTTACAGTAATCATCATTGTGTTTTATACAGTTTGGTTGGCTGGACCTCTTTGGCTTTGCGAAGGTTGAAGCACTGGTATATTCTGTTATATAAGGCTATTCTTTGTAAATTACCTCCATATATAAATCAATACTTTCTAGTCGCTTTTTGTAACTACAGTATTAGATTGCATACATTTTTGAATTTCACGGTTCCTAAAGTGTGTTCAGAGGCTGCTAAAAGATCATTTGCCTATTCTGCTCCTTGGTCTTGGAATGATTTACAATGTAAACTCAAGCTGCAGTCCCTAATAACTTTAGTACAATTTAAGAGCAATACTCAATTATCTACTTGAGAGTTGTGCTTGTTTTAAGTAGTTGAGTAGACTTGGTACTGTTTGATTGTTGACTGTTTCACTGATTGTTGATTGTATTATTATGATTTGTATTTTATCTGTGTTTTTGTACCGTGTTTTATTGTGTTGCTGCTGTCTTTCTTGGCCAGGTCGCACTTGTAAAAGAGATTTTAATCTCAGTGTGCTTACCTAGTAAAATAAAGGTTTATAAAAAAAAAATCAAAGCTCTCTTTATTTCAGTAGTGCCCAAAGGCTTGTTGAAGTTCATAAAGAACTGAACCACAAGGAGGTTTCACAGGGAAGTGTTCAGACAGACAAGATTGCACACTCAACATCATTAAATCACCCTGAATGTGGTGTGATACAGACATTTGACATTTCTTTTGTAAAATATATTACGGGCAGCAATGTGGAGTAGTGGTTAGGGCTCTGGACTCTTGACCGGAAGGTCATGGGTTCAATCCCAGGTGGGGGACACTGCTGCTGTACCCTTGAGCAAGGTACTTTACCTAGATTGCTCCAGTAAAAACCCAACTGTTTAAATGGGTAATTGTATGTAAAAAAAATAATGTGATATCTGTACAATGTGAAATAATGTATAATGTGATATCTTGTAACAATTGTAAGTTTCCCTGGATAAGGGCGTCTGCTAAGAAATAAATAATAATAAAATGACGTCCCATTAAAATTGTTTAATTATTCTTATTTAATTATATATCAAGGTCAGGTCAGCAGTAAGCCCACTGCTGTGGAGTGGATACAAGCTTGTTTTGTACTGCACCCTGTATGATATACAGTTGTAGTCAAAAGTTTACATCCCCCAATGGAAATCTCTCAAACAAAACATTTTTGCAGCAAAAGTTCTGCTTTTGTGGATGAGGAAAACAAGTTACAAGAAATACATTTTTTTGCTAAACTCAAAAAATGCTAATTCAAAAGAATTCATACCCTGACAAGGAAAATTTAATTTAACAGCTAGTTGAGGCACCTTTAGCAATAATAACCTCTTTTAAATGATTAGGATATTTGTCAATGAGCTTTTGGCATGATTCTTAAATTGTGCACAGCCTTCTTCAACTGATACCAAAGATTGTCAATCAGATTTATATTAGGGCTTTGACTAGGCCATTCCAGAACTTTGATTTTATTCTTCTTTAACCATTCTGAAGTAGATTTTGATGTTGCTTTGGATCATTGTTGTGTTGGAACGTCCAGCTGCACTTTAAATCAAGTTTTGCAGCGGAGGGTTCCAGATGATTGGCCAATAGTTTTTGGTATGGTATGGAATTACTGAACTGTACAGAGAAAGGTGGGTCAGCCTCGATGGATCGAACCCTGTACAGCCTACACTGTCAATGAGCAGGTTTCTGTATTCAGGGGGCCTGAACTAACTTTTTAGCTTGGAAAAAATACATTTTTGGAAATATAACTTCTAAAGACCTGGCATGTTCTAGTTGCTGATTTGGTGTTATTTGTCATGCTCTTATCTGTTAGTACAGTTCTGTTTTGCAGAAGGATGGTTTTGTTGTTCAGGGGAGTGATATTTGATTCTCAGTTTTTTTTTTCATATCAGGTTTGGTTCTTGCAACTCTTGCTCTTTTCTAACAACGAATTCAGTTATTTATATATTTAAAATATTCAATTTCTCCTGTGTTTTGTTCTAGCATCACTAAGTGATACAATACTCAAT
The DNA here is from genome assembly GCA_030684275.1 of Acipenser oxyrinchus oxyrinchus. Taxonomy (NCBI): domain Eukaryota; kingdom Metazoa; phylum Chordata; class Actinopteri; order Acipenseriformes; family Acipenseridae; genus Acipenser; species Acipenser oxyrinchus. The sequence goes on along the minus strand of CM060265.1, from coordinate 13,593,757 downwards.
GAACAAGGCCTCCAACACACCGAATGGTAGCTGTGCATAGTTGATTACCTGTTTAATATACACATATGGGCCTCAGCAGCGCCCCCTGTGGCTCTTTCTGTGTCAGTACCAGAAACTCACACAAAGGCTAGTCAGTCTGCTGTGCTTTACTGGGATTTAAACCCAGAATATCCATTTCATTAACGATCAGAGCACTCTTCCTTCTATTGTTTCATCTCCCTTTGTTCATTTTTATACACTTAAACACACCCCCACACAAATGCGCGCACACACACACACCCTCATTCATTCCACTCCATTAGGTAGTCTTCCGAAACAGCAGTGGAGCCCCTGTGAAAGATTATTTCTATTTCCCGAGCTGTCGTGAGGGCCCTGCAGATATAGGAGAAACTGGGACAGAAAGTCGAACGGAAAAGTTTGCCTTTAGATTATCTCTGGTCCATAAAGCTAGTGTTTCTTTGCTGCTGAGATACGTGCATCATCACGGCATGCTGCTTCTGCACTAGATTAATTTGATGGGTTTCGCCTGGAGTAGGGATGAGCAGATACTGAGAGATATAAGACTACAAAATGAGTCAAAATGACAGGGCTTGTATTCTATTTTACCTGAAAGCTGGACCACAGACAGTTTCTCCCCTTTTTTACCTTACCTGTATAATATAAACCTTAGAGACTGTACTAATGTGAGATACTTTAAACCAGCAACATTCTCAGAATAGCACCTTCTTTACCTGTTTAATGTCCTAGTATACACTGGTTTGCTGTTTTATTAGGACTTGTACCTAATATCAGTATAGTTGCCCTGATCACAGACTTGAAATGACATGGGGAATCTGAAAGCCTAGTTCTAATTTTAAAAAGCATATATGAAAATAGATATTATTGAAAAAAAAAACACCAGCACAAAACTCAAAACACGTGAGGGTGCAGTAGTTGCTAAGCGTTTGTTTCACTTTATAAACCTGGATCTTTTATCAGATATCAAAGGCTTTTATTCCTAAAGAGGTAGCGAAGGAAAGCAGCAGCTCATTATTCCAAGTGCAGTGTCGTGAGTGTTCACAGAGGCCTCTTGAGCTGCCATTAATAGAGATGACATGCCCAAGAACTGATGAGGTGCTCTGTGCCTTTAATCAGCAAGCGAGAGAATTCAATTCCAGGCTGCCATCACAGGGGCTCTCAGCTCTTCTCGTTTCAGAAACCCCCGCATTCAAAGTCATTTCTTCAGAGATAATTCCCTAAAATAAAAGAAGTGATCATTATCATCAATGATCAGTCCCACACTTACAGGACTTCTGCAGATCCCTTTCATCACATTTAACTGAGAGCCCCTATTTCCCCAGTCCTAGCCCAGCTTCAAATGATTTTAAAGGCACACTAAACAAGAGTGTACTATCCATTTCCATGTTCCAAGCCCCTTTTTTGCACTGAAAATTGGTTCTTTGTTTGTTTCTTTTATAAGTTAATGCGTCGTTATAAATGGGTGTTAAATTATTTATTTTCAAAGAAAAACTCTCCACACAACATATTCACTTAGATTGTACTTATGAAATACTATTGAACAAAAACATTTTCTTCTGTTTTGTTTTTAATTGACAGTTCCCAATTATTTTACCCTTGGCTTTCTCCCCCATTTAGTCCAATTACATTTCCTCACCAATGCCCCATAACAATCCAATTGCCTCTTTACACCCAGGCACTTGAGAGCGGATGTCAGTGAGCTACCAGCCCCTGGAAGACAAAAGCCAGCCCTGCAGGAGTCTGCTTCAGATCACCATGCCCCTGGCCAGCAAGGTCCGCTGAAACGCAATGAGGAGAAACAGCCAATGTGACGCTCTCGCTGGACTGTCCCACAAAGACCAACGACTTTACACAGCCCGTTTGGGAACATGGAGCCCTAAATGTATGCATACCTACTGGTCATGTTGATTGTGTTCGGAAGAGGAAATCTCATGACCAAATCAACTGGGCCTAATGGAGTCGGGTTTTGAAGACAGATGAGGAAGATACATACAATGACTTGCCTGAGGATTATTTTCCAGCAGTCTCCCTAACAAAATACCTAAAACAGCGAGTATAACCATACACTTTTCTAAAATGTAATCACTTATATATGTATATAATGTGTGTGTGTGTAATATATATATATATATATATATATATATATATATATATATATATATATATATATATATATATATATATATATATGTGTGTGTGTATGTATGTATGTATGTGTGTAGGCAATGTTTTGACCTGTGCATTCATCAGTGTGTTTGCTGTAATACATGCTGCTTACAAAGCTGCACATGTGACAGCTGTGTAGAGAGTGAAATTGTATGACATGGAAGATTTATGGAATTATATCATTATCAACTACTTAAAGACTATACAAACTCTATTAAGCAACTGCAGCTAACACAATAATTCCATAAAATCATACCTGTTTTTGCACTTCTATTACTACATGTCTCAAATGTGCAGTTCTGAAAGAAACACATGTTAGAGTAGCGAAAAGTTAAAGAAAGTTTTCATTTCACTGCCTTATTCTCAGGATATCTGTTTCATATGCACTTCCTGGTATATTTCCCCTCAGCTGTGTCTTCTGGGTCTGAGCATGCTACTGGCTGAAAACATGTCAGTCAATTGGGGAAGCAGCTGATTGGTTAATGACAGGAAAGAAGCTGTTGAAGTGGTGAGGTGAAATGGCCAAGCAAGTACAACACTAACTGAATGCTTGCAAACAGAGATTTCTTTAACCTAGTGTAGTACCAGATAAAAATACATGTTTACTCTGTTATGTGACAACTGAGACCTATATAACACCAGGTATGATTTAGCAATAGATGTGGAGTTTGTGTAAGGTCACTTTCAACACTGCTCTGTGGAAGGTGAGGCTGTGTTTGCACTAGGCGAGGTTAATTAGTGTGCTGGAGTTGGGGTGCCACAGTAAGTTGGGGGTGATACGGTGAGCCGCAGGGTTCTGTCACTCTCTGTGTGCTCCGATACCCTACAATGACCAACGCTGCACTGCTGAGGCTCATTAGACTGTGTTAATTACACAGATGCTATTTCATTAACGACCCCCGTTCAAAGGGAAGCTTTGCACTTCACTGGAGTCATGAAACCTCAATGTCATGAAGTATGAACCTCAGTGGGATTTTCTAAGAGGAAAGGAGCATAGACATAATTAGGAACAGTGTGATCAGAACAGGCATGTTTCATCAGACTACTTTAAAGTGTAAGTAGCTTCAATATCATTATCAATATTTGTATGATGTTTGCATTCATTCTGAGCAGCTCCTGAGCTCAGGTCAGAAAATACCCAACACCACAATATTCAATTCATTTCAATTATGAATGATGTATGAGAAATAACTATGAAGGATTTGTCAAATGTCCATCTCGTGCATAGAATACAGAGTATAATTCTAGTTAAAGGCCAATAAAGCTCTTTGTGTTTAGAGGTTCAAGAGTACGTCATTGTTCTGATTTATAATAACTCTTATCTCTTACTGGAACAGAAACCATTTTGCAGTTTGAGCAGACAGAACTGTTCAGCTTCACTTTGTGTAATAATATAATAAGATTTATAATAATAAGAGACAGCTGATACACAACATATTAACTTACTGTATGAAAAAGAAAAGCCTTGCGGTCCCATAGTAAATGTGAACAATAATTTGGCAGTTTTCCCATGGTTATATTATGCATATAGCTTCACCTGGTTTGAATATGCTTTACCATACCCCTCTGTGCTTTACCATGCTTACCTAGGCATACAGTATAGCTTACCCTGGTTTTAATATGCTTTACCATGCTTACCTATGCTTCAACATACTTTCACTATACTTTATTACACTTCTTAAAGCCTTGGTTTCTGTCTGTTTAATGAAATTGCAGCATACAAAATAGTTTAGAAAATATATCTAGCACTTTCCTTCACTGTGTATGTCTGAAATGTGCAGTTCTGAAAGGGATATGCTACAGTAAACATGCATTTTCATTCTAAAGCATGATATTTGGTACTGCCATTGGTTAAATAAAGTTTAGTGTGCTTGCCTTTCCTTCCAGGGTCTTTACTGCTTTTCTTCCAAGGTCATTTCACCCCAGCAGTGTCTTTGGGGTCAAAGCATCTTACTGTGAAGCAGTTGGTTGGTTACTGACAGGAAAGCCCTAACGTTGTTGAGACATTTTACTGTCCAGATGAGATGACCAATGAAGTATAAGGCAATCTGAAAGCAAGTCTTGCAAACAGAGATTTCTTAACCTAGTGTGGTGCCAGATATCGGGACATAGTTTATACCAGTGTTCATTTTCTTTTTTTTCTTTTTTTTATTTTTTATGTTACAAACTTGAAGCAATCAACCAAGTAAAATAATTCCAGGTCCCTTAAGCACTCTCAAGTTGTTTTGTTTATCAGTTTCAAAACATCAATGTGTAAATATCTCCATTCAAAAAATAAGAGTGAATGAAGACTGCTTTGAAAATAAAATCAAAATGAAAATGCATGTTTGTTAAAACATGTATTTCTATTTTAAGAATTCCTTTTATTCGCTATAAACACTTCCAGGAGAAACTGTTTTCCTGTTGTGAATGTCACCTCAGCTGCTAATTCCTCCCTGAGTTAAAGACTGTGTCTCTGTTCTTCAGAACTCCTACCTGTCATATCTGCCTTGCTGCCTCCGAGAAGCGTAATGGGGAGCTGTTAGTTCAGACCTGATAAGCAAGAGGAACCAATTTGTACATTGCAGCGCAGCCCCAATCTCCACTCTATCAAGCTTGCTTTCTGTCTCACTGTGCAGGGCTGCCACTCTGACAAATCTCCTACAAAACACACCTCGAGCTAGCAGCACTAACCCCCATGCTGCGGCTTTGTGACCTCACAGGGGCCTCATCCCAAGCCCAGTGCCAAGGGAGAAGCTGGTATCTAATGAGAAAATTGCATTCTGAAACCCTCAGACTGTGCAGAATTGCAGTGAGGCGCAGCTTTCATGGCTGATGAAGCTCACCGGATACAAAACTGTCTGGGCACGAATCTGTCTCAAGATTTTATTTTAAGTGAAAATCTCTCTTTCATCCTGAAACTCTCAGCCTTGTTTATGGAACTCGTCAGGATTTGTAAAATGAAGTGTGAATTCCTTATGTCAAGATTAGGGATAAGAGTCCAAGTGATTGTGATTTTTGCAAGATTGTTCCTGACTTCGCATATCTGGCCAATGTCCCTTTTTAGCTGGGAATGTGCTGATCCTGGACCACAAACACTACTGGATACCTATGCACATAACTTTATTAGGACCTGTACATGATACTGAGCACCGCTTCTACTGAGCACAGCCTTGACGTGACATACACTCCACAAGGTGCTGGAAGGTGTCTCAAGGGATCCGTTATATCCAGTGGGGAGTGGGGGCATTATTGTTTACGGACTCTTAAAGAGTCATGCTTTGGAGTACATAGATAATCAAGCCCATACAGTGGTGATGCAAGTCAAGGACAGGTGTAATTGTAAAGAATTATTGAATGTATTTCTATGATATGTTTTCTTTTCATATGATGCGTTGCTATAAAGCACCCTATCTATCTATCTATCTATCTATATATATATATATATATATATATATATATATATATATATATATATATATATATATATATATATATATATATATATATATATATATATATACAGTGGCTCTCAAAAAGTATTCACCCCCTTAGGCTTTTCCACATTTTATTGTGTTACAACATGGAATCAAAATGGATTTAATTTGGAGTTTTTGCCACTGATCAACACAAAAAAGTCCATGATGTCAAGGTGAAAAATAAAATCTACAAATTGTTCTAAATTAATTACAAATACAAAACAGAACATAATTGATTGCATAAGTATTCACCCCCTTGAGTCAATATTTGGTAGAGCACCTTTGGCAGCAATTACAGCCATGAGTCTATTTGGATAAGTCTCTACCAGCTTTGCACATCTGGACACTGCGGTTTTTGCCCATTCCTCTTTGCAAAATTGCTCAAGCTCCGTCAAGTTGGATGGGGACCTTTGGTGAACAGCAATTTTCAACTCTTTCCACATATTCTCAATTGGATTGAGGTCCGGGCTTTGACTGGGCCACTCCAGGACATTGACCTTTTTGATTTTAAGCCACTCCAGTGTGGCTTTGGCTGCATGTTTTGGGGTCATTGTACTGCTGGAAGATGAATCTTCTCCCAAGTCCCAGGTCTCTTGCAGACTTCAGCAGGTTTACCTCCAGGATTTCTCTGTACTTTGCTGTATCCATTTTGCCCTCTAGTTTTGTGAAGCACCCGGGCTATTGTTGCCATATGCACAGTGTCTCCCAGCTCAGCCGTGGAAGACTGTAACTCCTTTAGAGTTGCCATAGGCCTCTTGGTGGCCTCCCTGACTAGTGCCCTTCTTGCCCGGATACTCAGTTTTTGAGGACGGCCTGTTCTAGACAGATTCACAGTTGTGCCATATTCTCTCCATTTCTTAATAATGGACTTTACTGTGCTCCGGGGGAAATGTTCTTATATCCTACCCCTGATTGGTGCTTTTGAAGAACCTTATTCCGGATTTGCTTTGAATGTTCCTTCGTCTTCATGATGTAGTTTTTGTTAGGAAATGTACTAACCAAATGTGGGACCTCCCAGAGACAGGTGTATTTAGCCTGAAATCATGTGAAACACCTTAATTGCACACAAGTGGACTCCATTCAACGATTATGTGACTTCTAAAGATAATTGGTTGCACCAGAGCTTATTTAGGTGTGTCATAGCAAAGGGGGTGAATACTTATGCAATCAATTATTTTCTGTTTTATATTTGTAATTAATTTAGAACAATTTGTAGATTGTATTTTTCACTTTGACATTATGGACTTTTTTGTGTTGCTCAGTGGCAAAAACTCCTAATTAAATCTGTTTTGATTCTGTGTTGTAACACAATAAAATGTGGAAAAGTCCAAGGAGGGGAATACTTTTGAGAGCCACTGTAATTTGACAGTTGATGACAGTAATGCTGTCATCAGTTGGGATCACTCAGTGCTGAAATGCTAAATGAATGCACTCTCTGAGTTGTTTTGTGCGCTGAAATGTATAATCTTGTCATTCAGAATATATATGTTTTATGATTTCTCTTCCCCTCACATCAGAAGATCTCTTGACCTCCAACTGTCATCTGAATTTCAACACCAATGTTGAAAATCTCCACATATCTTCTATCAGCTATTGAATAAGTCAGAGTAAGCAGTCCTCCATATTCTTACAAAAGCATCATATTTACCATATATTATAAATCATTATAGATTGCATGTGATCTTTATTTAGAGGATATGAATAATACAAATTATTCTCTGGGTTTCAAATGTTATTATTATCTGACTGCAGTCCAGGCCATTCTAAAAGTATTCATCACCACCAGTTAGGCTCAGAGAGAGGCAGGCTTGCTTGCTTGCTTACTTACTTGCTGGGTGTCACTCAACACAAAACAGTTTACTGCATTGTACTGCACACAATGTCTGCAATTACTGGACTTTTGTTTGCTACTTTATGCACCAGCTTTAAAATCCGAACCTAATTGTTTTTTGTTTTGTTTCTTTCATACGCAGTCTGTTGTTTGTTAAGAGGTTCAACGCAGCCACGCTCTGCAACGGCTATAGAAACTGCTGCATTCGGTACGAAAGACAGTGGTGCTCAAACATGCTTCCATGTGATTGGCTCAATATTCCCTCAAACACTTGAATGTACAAGCCATAAAAATGAATCCAATTCTAACCACCATCAGAAATGTCAGCAGAGAAAGACCGCTACCTTGGCAACGACTACTATAGCTGTAGCTCTTATAGCTATTTCTCCAGGTCTGCTGAAACATGACATTATAATTCGTACTGAACACAAGAGGAATTGTGTTTGACCCTTTTTATGTTGTAAGATACTAATCTTATTGAAAGACTATTTAAAGATTTAAAGAGGCCTTGTCACACAGTGTTTATGTTCCAAAGGACATCACTCTACCACTATCATTGCCAAGATATTAACAGTTGAAAATCAGAGTTTAACATGGAAACAAAGTTGCAGCTATAATTTGTCAACATCAAAAACTTGATCTGACACAATTCTTAAGTAAACTATTAATTCGGCCGACCAGAGTAATGAAGGGACCCAGGGTATACCCTGAGAACATGCGCCGCACACCTGGGTGATGGCAGACCCAATCGGGGAGACAGACAGTTCCTAATAAAGTGGCCAGGCAGTGTAAGTATTCCTAACATGTCATATTGTCATATTTATTACTATAATGATATAAATAGATCTCAAAATGACTGTAAAATGCGGAGTTTTCAGTTGCAGTACTTTTGGTTTGTAAGGTGTGTTTGGGATTCTGTTATGCACACTACCCATGTTGGTTTTCATGGTGCCTCTGAAGGAGGATAGTTTTACAGTGTTATGAAGCCTTTAGGATAATGTTATGAATGCTACAATTCAAAAACAGCGTTAATTCCAGTTTTTAATGGCAGTTCTTCCTCCTGAACCTGTTCCAAGTGCTTTAATAGAGACAGGTTTTTGGAAGCTGGGCTTTATTCAGGATGGTGTCAAGCAACATTATCCCTTGTGATGCTTTACGAGTTGCTGTATAAGTCATTGATAATATTGTAGTATTTCCATTCCAAACAAGGCTAAAGGCTTGCAGTGCTGGCTTGGAAATACATCATTCAAAATAAAATCAAATTAAAAAACGGAGGTTGTTATTTGTAGACTGCATGCTGCAACAAGATGAAAACTGACCTGTAAACATGAGCAGCACCCCAGGAGAGTGTATTTTAAATAATGCATTAGTCTAGTATCTTACAACCTGAAAATACACATTTAAACAGTGATTCACTGTCTAGTGTTGACTGGACAGAGTACAGAGCAGAAACCCCAGGAGATGTGGAGAGTGTAAAACACATTTACAAGTGGAGGCTGGGTGGCACAGTGCCCTAACCTGGTCAGTTTCACTGTAATTTTGCCGTTTTCCATGTTTATTCCATGGTTATTTTCCCCTGGTTTGCCATGTTGAATATATGCTTTACCAAACCCCTCAGGGCTTTACAGAGCTTACTATGCTTTACCACACTTTCATAATGTTTTATCCCACTTGTTATGCCTTTTCTACAGTAAACATTTTTATAAAGAAATTACAATGTCTTTTGCATCAGGAGGCCAGGGTTCGAGTCCAGCTGGGATCACATGTGAATTAAAATGAAGCAAACTAAATCATTTCCTAAATCCTACATGTTTACCACTTCCAGTATTCTCAAATGTGCAGTTATGAAAGAAACACAAGAAAACACATTTATTTTCATTTTAAAACAAGATTTATGGTTCTAAATGAGGTTAAAGATAGTTCTCAGTTTCCATGCCTTAGGAAACCTCTCAGGAAATCGGTTGCACTTCCTGCTGGGTCATCTCACCTCAACAGTGTCTTCTGGGTCAAAGCCTGATACTGGCTGCAATAGGCGAAGCAGCTGGTTGAGTAATAACAGGAAAGAGCTGTTGAGGTAAAATGGTGAATCTATCTGAAAGCAGATATCATGTTTTAAAACACAAATACATGTTTGCTATGATGTGTTTCTTATAAAGGGACCGGTATAACAAATGGAACTGCATGACAGGTCAAAAGTTACTACAATCAGTGGACATTTGCCTCTTGAAACCACCAGATGTTGTCATGTAGAAAAAAAAAAACTATTTCAAATGTAATATAGAGCTAGAGGCAGGTATAAACAAAGTACTGTTTGAGGCTGTATAGAGTTTCCATCATAGGCACTCATAGAGTACTGTAGGTATTCCGCGAATGAGCAGAATCTGGATGAGCCTCCGCAGGGTTAGGTCCGTCATCATGAATGAAATAAACACAGCCCCCTCTGAACGGCCATGGAGTATTCTGTTAATATAACAAGTACAATGCTTGCAAAGGAAAGCATGTTTAAACCTAACAGCAGAATGCAGACAACTTTCCTTAGATCAAGCCCGGCATCCGCTGGGCAGCGAAGTATCATTAAAAACAGTGCGATTCGCCCAGTTATTCTGACAATGGATTTCAATGAATGCAAGATAGTGTCCAAAATGAAATAGTCAAAAAAATATTCACTCAGCAGCACCGAATATTACAAAGTTATTCGAAACCAGATCTCTGAATATTTGAAATATATCTCTTTGTTTCTTAGTCCTTCTGCTCTATCTGCTAGAACGAGGCCTGATGTTTTTTCTCCCCTCATTTCTGGGAAGGGTGGCATAGAAAGGGTTAACCCCCAGTCCCTGCATTCTTATCAGCTTTTGGAAAAGGGAAATGGCATTCAGGGAGAGAGCCAAGTGAAATGACTTAACATGCAGATTTATGCAAATACATGCTAATGTATGCGCACGGGAGAGCGCGGGAGAGAGCGGCAGTGCCGGAGGCTGCTTTGATTGGCACTTGCTGTGTTTATGTGCCGTGATCAGTTGTGGTTGTTTAGAAAGCTGAGCGCTGATTTGTATGTCCTGTTTTTACACAAACAATATATATTTACAGCATTAAAATTCATGTTCTGAAAAACGCATTGAGGATTGAGAGCAACCAATGTTTTTATTTTTAAAGATGATCTCCCTTATACATTATTTATATTCCAATACAATTCATTTTGTATTCCTGCTTAAATTCTGCATTGTTTTCAAAGATGTTGTTTAAATGGGCTGTGTGACAATGTTTTGATTTGAATGCTATTTTGTGATGTGCTTGGAATAAAGTTTGTTTGGGAGAAGAATATCTTCAATCCCTGTTGTTTCTGCTCCGCTTTCGATTGGTTTAATGTCACCCATGTTAGCACCATAGCAGTGTGCGCCTGTACTGCATTAGTCAAGGCTAAGAAGTACCAACACATTGCTATCTATTCACTGAAATCAATGCTATGGTGTAACAGGCAGTTTTGTGTGCTGCACTACCGTTACGGATGCTGGCCCTGTCTGAGATGCAGTGAAGATGGATGTAGATGAGCCCGCCTCTTTTGCATAGTGGTTTAGATGCTCATTTGCAGTGTGCAGGGTCGTCGGTTCATGCCCAGACTCTGCCCTTTTTCAACAAGTATATTGGAACGTCAACAAGTTATCCTCTCTTCTTACTAGCACTGACTGTGCAGATGTTCCACAGTAAACGTAGCACTGTACAGATAGGGTGGCTGTCTTAAAACAGCAACGCAAACTCCAAGGCATAGCACTGCAGGTCAGTTCCACCTCAAATCAATCATTGTCACCTGATATTACATTGTCTTTGGTCTGAATGAAAGGGTCACGCTAAAGGAACTAGGAGATGACATTATATAATGGGTCTCCACCTAGCGGCTGATGAGTTAATAATACTGATCTCAGCATCAGACGCGCACTGACCTCTCCATTACAGAGCTGGCTCTTCAGTTGAATGGTAACACATTTGCTTTTGAACCGTATGGTTTGTGTTTTCGAGTCCAGACCTCTAATTTCCATTCAATTAATTTGGCTGAGATGCCAATTCATTACAATCACAAAAATGAAATGACACTAGCAAAACGACATCACAATCCAATTATCAAACACTGGTCAACTCTAGCAGCTCCCTGCACTGAATCCTTGCTGAGGGTACAGGTCAGCAGTCACATATCCGACCCTATCAAATGTTGACTTCAGTGACAGTTAAACGCGCGTGACGCATACAGTATCTGATTATTTTATTTTGGCCTGTTCCAACCCTTGTCGATTTTTCAGGGAACACAAAAAAGATACAATATCAAAAATACATATCTGAAAAGACTGTGTTTTAAAATAAGTAGGCTTCCAACTAGGTGTACTGTATTGGTTTTGTTGATACAGTACTATATTTTCAACAGAAGAGGTATTTTAATTCAGAATGATATGATTCTGAAAATATTACTTGCCAAGAGACGACATGTGGATTGTAATACAGTAAATACTTTTAAATCTGATACACATTGAAGCAGTATGTGAAATTCCCCGTTAACGACCAAACACATGCACAGAACTGCGTACAATGCAAAAGGTAATGCAATTAAAAAAAGATTAAACAAAAAAACGACAGTTTCCAGAATTAAAACAGTATCCAAAGTCAGTATTCAAAATTGCAGAATATAGTGTCGATAAGGCCCTAATGTCACAGTTCACTTGCAAATGAAAATGCCCAAAAACAACTAAAGATCACAGATAAAAAAAAATACATCACAGTATCTAAAACTGTAATGATTAACTGTTACATTACCCTAGCTTGTCTCTTCGCTTTGTTTTGGCTGCATTTTCTTCATGTGAAATTGGAGGAAGCGCTGTGTAACTGTACAGACTGATTTGGCATGCAGAGAGAGAAAAAAAAACGCGGGCTGCGACGGATATTCAAATAAATTGTAACACTGAAGAGATGGGCTTTGTATCACAAAACTGATGACGGAGTCGGAAATCACGTATGACAGGTAAGTGCATGTGATAAAGAGAGAAAGGATCAATGCTGTAAATCTCCCTCCCAACTAGAAAGGGTGCTGTGTAAAGGTGAGGGTATGCTGCCTCCTAGATTTGCCACCTCGGTTGTAGGTGGAAACCGGAAGGTGACCATATTAGGAGGGGCGCGTAGCTGCAAGTACTCTGGACGATTCCATTGCAGTCAGCTGCGGGGCAGCCCTCTATTGGAGAAACCATGGCGACGCGTTGACTGCAGGGAGGAGTTTGCTGGGTACAAAGGGGAAGCAGCTACGTCAGTACCTGGGCTTTTGCGCTGAGAGAAATGAGCCACCAGCCGGAGCTGTTCTCGTTTTGTTTTTGTGTTACGTGCTGTCTGTGTTTGTTTTTACAGCGGAGGAGTAGGAGCGAGGGGCTGCAGCCACTGAGCCAGCACAATCCCCGGAGCACTTCCCTCACAGCACGGCACCAACCACTCACCACAATCCCTGGAATAACAGAGCACAGTTTTCGTGCACGGAGGATCGTGGATTAGGAGTGTTTTTCTTTTGTTATTTTGTTTCTTAAACTTTATTAAATAAATCACGGATATTTTGGGAGAATCTGGTTTGGACATTGTATTTATTGCACCACGTCACTCGCATCCTGTCACAGTTGGTGACCAGAAGTGAGATCCAGAATGGACGCCGCCGCGCTTGGAGCAATATTGGAGGCACAGGAGCGAAGACATCAAGAGGGAATGGCAACTATGATGGAGCGCTTGCACGCAATGTTCCTGGAAGCCAATCAGGGGAGGGAACCGGCGACCGAACCAAAGGTACCCTTACCGAAAATAAGGGTAGTAAAAATGTCGCTGGAGGATGATCCCGAGGCCTATTTGTTAGCCTTTGAAAGACAGGCAACAGCAGCACAATGGCCTCGGGATTGGTGGGCTACTCAGCTGGGACCCAATTTGATTGGGGAGGCCCAGGCAGCTTACCAAGCCTTGACTAATGAAGACGCCCTCAATTATGACCGAGTGAGGCAGGCCATTCTCCAGCGGCTGGATATTTTGGAGGAAACACATCGTCGCCGGTTCCGGGAATACCAGCGACCCCCAGGACTGCGACCTCGGGTGGTGGCGCAACAGCTGGTGGACATTGTGACCCAGTGGCTATGCCCCGGCACCAATGATGCAAAACAAATTACGGAGACAATCGCCATCGAACAGTTCATACAGGTGCTGGGGCCAGACACGCAAAACTGGGTCAGTCGCCACCGTCCCTCCACCCTGGATGCAGCAGTCAGATTGGCTGAAGGGTTCGAGGATGCCCTGCGTACCCCTCCAGTGGTTGCCATCCCGACTTCTGCCTCCAACAAGCCACGAGCGGCGGAACTCCCACCACCACGTCTCACCCTCACTTCCCCTGGACCAGCACTGCAACGTCACCCCATGGGTAGCCTTCCTCCAACACAATGGAGATCGAGGGCGACCCCCAGCGGGGTAAGAGCAGAGCACCCCTCCCCGTTGTCGAGCCAGCAACGGGACACGCAAGCTCCGTGGGCACCCTTTCGCCCCACTTGTTACCGGTGCCAGGAGGTCGGCCACCTCGCCAGGAACTGCCCGGCGGCCATGGAATGTGGTGTGGCCTCGCATTATGTTCTAACAGCACCAGGTAAGTCCAGGGGTAATAATTGGGAGGGGCCTTGTATTGTTAATGTACGGGTTGGTGATGTGAGCACCCACGCATTAGTGGACTCAGGATGTGGGCAAACTTTGATTAGGCGAGCTCTATTGAAGGGGGTACCTTGGTGGTCACGGGGGGTCGTGGTCATTTCCTGTATCCATGGGGATAACAAGGACTACCCCCTCACCAAATTAGATTTGACAGTTGGATGTCATACCCGCCGCGTAATCGTGGCTGTGGCAGAAAAGTTACCATATCCAGTTATTTTAGGTCGAGACTGGCCGCATTTTGACAGCATGATTTATAAAACGGTAAAGCCAGTCTCCGGTAAGACCATGGGAGCAGCAGGGGAAGCTATTGGGAATATTTTTCCGCTGCACACTGATCTGTTCCATTCTCGATTTCGCCCGAAAAAAACAAAAAGAGAGCGGAGGGTTGAAAAATGGGAAGGAACATTAATGAAACAAGGCTGGGGTTTGGTAGGGGAAACTTCAGAATCGGTCAAATGTAAGGGTAAGGGGATTGGGACTCAGTGTGACCTGCGGGGACAGGTTACTGAGACCCCCAGTGCTGAAGCTACTTTAGCTCCACTCGATATCCCGAAATTCTGGGACCGAGATGTGGACCTAGCATTGGAACAAAAGAACGATCCTTCGCTGGTACACATCTGGGGGCAGGTTCGGTCTATCGAGGGGAAGGATGTAGAGGATAGCCGGCCGCTTACATATCCCCACCACATTATTGTCGGGCACTTACTATATAGAGTATCCCAAGCCACGAGCACAAGTCAGATTGTAACACAACTACTCGTTCCTCAGTCTTTTCGACGTGAGATCATGCGGTTGGCTCACGATGTCCCCTGTTCAGGCCATTTAGGTATCGATAAGACTCGGGAACGAATATTGGCTCGATTTTATTGGATGGGAGTTTTTAGTGAGGTGGCGCAATATGTAGCGGAATGCCCGAATGCCAGCAAGTAGCGCCGGGCGGGTTCGCCCGCCCCACTGGTCCCACTGCCCCTAATCTCAGTTCCCTTTGAGCGCATTGCTATGGACATAGTGGGTCCATTGAGCCAGTCTGACTCTGGATATACGCACATTTTGGTAGTGGTGGACTACGCGACTAGATATCCAGAGGCAGTACCATTGAGATCCACTAGTGCTGCAGCAATTGCCAGAGAGCTAGTACACATTATAGCGAGGGTAGGGATTCCAAAAGAAATCCTCACTGATCACGGAACCAACTTTATGTCACAATGTTTGAAAGAATTATATAAATTATTGCAAATTAAGTCCATTCGAACCTCTGTTTATCATCCGCAGACGGACGGTTTGGTGGAACGTTTTAATCAGACTTTAAAACAGATGCTGAAGCGGTTTGTCAACCAAGAGCAGAAACATTGGGCTAAACTCCTCCTTTCTTGATGTTTGCAGTGAGAGAGGTGCCTCAGAGTTCGACCGGGTTCTCTCCCTTTGAGCTCCTGTATGGGAGACAACCACGGGGGATCCTCGATCTTGTGAAAGAAGGGTGGGAGGAGCAAACAATAACTTCCAAAAATATAGTGAAA
The DNA here is from genome assembly GCA_030684275.1 of Acipenser oxyrinchus oxyrinchus. Classification (NCBI taxonomy): domain Eukaryota; kingdom Metazoa; phylum Chordata; class Actinopteri; order Acipenseriformes; family Acipenseridae; genus Acipenser; species Acipenser oxyrinchus. The sequence goes on along the minus strand of CM060265.1, from coordinate 13,578,062 downwards.
TATGTAATTATGTTAAGAGACCGCCTTGAATTGGTTGGTCGTTTGGCACAAGAAAATCTAAAACTAGCTCAGCATCGCCAGGAGCAACAGTACAACAAACAAGCACGAATTCGGACCTTTCGGCCAGGTGATAAAGTACTGTTGCTACTTCCAACCTCGGAATCTAAGTTGTATGCTAAGTGGCAGGGGCCATATGAGGTGATACGGGGAATTGGTAATGTAAATTATGAAATTAGACAACCCGATCGCCGGAATAAGACAGAAATCTATCACGTTAATTTGCTAAAACCCTGGAATGAGAGGGAGGCCCTATTTGTAGCTGGTGACAGTTTAGAAGAGGATTTTGGTCCCACTGTCAATCCACCAGCTACAACTCATATTCCGATGGGGAACAGTTACTTCGGATCAGAACGTGAGCTCCACCTGGTGGTGGAAAGGTTTAGTGATGTTTTTTCTGACTTGCCCGGCAGAACTAATGTTATTTCTCATGCTATTATTACTCCACCAGGTGTCAAGGTCCGAGAGAGACCGTACCGGATCCCGGAGAGTCGCAGGGGTCCTGTCCACAAGGAGGTGGAGGATATGCTCAAGCTTGGAGTCATTGAACCTTCCCGCAGCGAGTGGTGCAGTCCGATTGTGATGGTGGGAAAGAAGGACGGCTCCACTCGGTTCTGCGTGGACTTTCGAAAGGTTAATGCCATCTCCAAGTTCGATGCATATCCAATGCCCCGGGTGGATGAGCTCCTCGACCGACTGGGTAAGGCGCAGTTAATTTCGACCTTGGATCTGACGAAGGGATACTGGCAGATTCCACTCACTCAGAGCTCAAGAGAGAAAACTGCTTTCTCTACCCCAGATGGCTTGTTCCATTTCCGGACCATGCCCTTCGGGTTGCATGGAGCTCCGCCACCTTTCAGAGACTGATGGACCAGGTCTTAGCTCCCCATCATCAGTACGCAGCCGCGTACATTGATGATGTGGTGATTTTTAGCTCCACCTGGAAGGAGCATATTGTTAGACTTTTAGCCGTCCTTCAGTCTCTGAGAGAGGCACGGCTAACAGCCAAGCTGGGCAAGTGTGCATTTGGCAAACAAGAGACCCAATATCTTGGCTACATTATGGGTAATGGTCAGGTGAAGCCGATCGCCTCCAAAGTCCAGGCGCTGGTGGAGACGGCAATCCCGAGAACCAAGCCACAGGTGAGATCACTATTGGGGTTAGCCGGCTATTATCGCCGTTTTATCCCCGAGTATGCCACCATAGTCAACCCCCTAGTTGAACTCACCCGAAAGGCTGCTCCAAAATTAGTTAAATGGACAGGGCAGTGTCAGGAAGCATTTGATACGATTAAAAAGCGACTCTGTCAAGCTCCTGCTCTGATTTCACCAGATTTCAGCAAAGAGTTCATCCTGCAGACTGATGCCTCCCACATTGGTCTGGGGACGGTCCTGTCCCAACAAGTTGATGGGGTAGAACACCCTATTATTTACTTGAGCAAAAAAATGGCTCCTAGGAAAATTAACTACTCCGTCATGGAGAAGGAGTGTTTAGCCATCAAATGGGCTACTCACGCTCTTCGCTATTACTTGTTGGGGCGTTCTTTCTCTCTTATCACTGATCATGCTCCTTTAAGGTGGTTACACACGATGAAGGACAATAACGCTCGGATAACTCGGTGGTATCTGGCGCTGCAACCCTTCCACTATACAGTGAAACATCGTGCGGGTAAGGAGCATCAAAACGCAGATTTTTTTTCAAGGGAGGGGGGCCCATTGGGGAATGTAGAGTTGGCCGAGTGTTCCTTCGGCATCACTCTGAGGGGTGAGATATGTGATAAAGAGAGAAAGGATCAATGCTGTAAATCTCCCTCCCAACTAGAAAGGGTGCTGTGTAAAGGTGAGGGTATGCTGCCTCCTAGATTTGCCACCTCGGTGGTAGGTGGAAACCGGAAGGTGACCATATTAGGAGGGGCGCGTAGCTGCAAGTACTCTGGACGATTCCATTGCAGTCAGCTGCGGGGCAGCCCTCTATTGGAGAAACGATGGCGACGCGTTGACTGCAGGGAGGAGTTTGCTGGGTACAAAGGGGAAGCAGCTACGTCAGTACCTGGGCTTTTGCGCTGAGAGAAATCAGCCACCAGCCGGAGCTGTTCTCGTTTTGTTTTTGTGTTACGTGCTGTCTGTGTTTGTTTTTACAGCGGAGGAGTAGGAGCGAGGGGCTGCAGCCACTGAGCCAGCACAATCCCCGGAGCACTTCCCTCACAGCACGGCACAAACCACTCACCACAATCCCTAGAATAACAGAGCACAGTTTTCGTGCATGGAGGATCGTGGATTAGGAGTGTTTTTCTTTTGTTATTTTGTTTCTTAAACTTTATTAAATAAATCACAGATATTTTGGGAGAATCTGGTTTGGACATTGTATTTATTGCACCACGTCACTCGCATCCTGTCACAGTGCATTAATTTGTTACATATATAATGGGGATTGAATTTATTCTTAATACGAGGGTGGTAAAACGTGACTGACGTGTATCTGGGTAACGGATATCCGAGTGCTGACTGTATATAATTGCCACAACTGCACCATAACATTGCTGTACTACCAAACCCAGTGGTTAGAATTTGTATGGGCACATGTATTATAAGACACTTTTACTGAAACCAGGCACTGTACACAGTAGATACAAAATCCTGACAGCTACAGTCAGGACTGGTCTCGCAGGTGATTGGCCATTACCTGCCAACTATGTGCAGCTCCCTAAACCTTTGGAGTTCCAGATAACTAAAGGGACAACAACTGACATTTACTTAAGCAACTGTTAAAGGGCTAATTATGCAACAAACAGGTTCATGGTGAAAAAGACAGAACACTCTCAGTTTCTATGGTAACCTTGGTAATTGCAGGCCTCACAAATAAACTTCAATCATCGATAGACAATTAAAGTTGCATATCTATAAAAAAAACATGCACTCTCTCTCACACAATAGCAGTATCTGCTGGCAGTGTCATAGGGCTGTTTTCTTTGTGATCATTTCACCATTACAAGCAAAAGCAATGATAACTACAACAGACTTGTTGCTCAAGAAAGGAAATGTAATTTGTCTCCAGACACCATTTAACAGTCCATTACTAAACTTGCATTTGTGAAGCATACAGGAATCTGCAGATGTTATTACATCAGTAAATTCATTTTCTCTTTCTGTCTCAAATTCACACATGATACGTAAGCGATTTAAAGCACCTTTCATTGTTCTCCTTTCAAAAAATTAAAGACTAGAGGCCCTTAATTTCATCTGATTTCATCTCTTACCAGTCAACAGCTTGAGGACCTAATCCCAGCTTGTTGTGCCCAGTGCAACCACGTTCCTGAATTCCACAAAGTGGCTATCCTGGCGACTCTACAAAGAGAATGACCCTCTTTAATCATCTCACCCACATCTGTGCCCAGAAATCCTGCCCAAGCTTTTTGCTCTGCCAGTGTTCCACTCTTAAGACAAGATGCCCACCTCTTTCAGTATGAAGCCCTCAACCATGTTGGCATTTATAAAACATGAGCTAGCTGGTCCAGTAACTAGAACAGACAGATATGTTGAAGCTTTATAAATGAGGCTCAATGTTATTGTGGCTAACCAAATAATTCCAAAGAAACCCTTCTTATTACAAAACATTTTGTTTGTTTGTTTTAAAGATGACATACTGCACTACATAAAACAAAGTTCTCAGTTAGCGTGCTTTTCCTTCCAGGAAATCTGCTAAACTTGCATTTCCTAGGTCATGTCACCTCAGCAGCTCACTTTCATCTAGACTGGGATCCAGGACCTCTATCTGTGCAGGTATGTGCTAGTCCTGTGGGCATCATGATCCAGGACCTCTATCTGTGCAGCTATGTGCTGGTCCTGTGGGCACCATGATCCAGGAAATCTATCTGTGCAGGTATGTGCTGGTCCTGTGGGCACCATGATCCAGGACCTCTATCTCTGCAGGTATGCGCTGGTCCTCTGGGCATCATGATCCAGGACCTCTATCTGTGCAGGTATGTGCTTGTCCTGTGGGCACCATGAGCCAGGACCTCTATCTGTGCAGGTATGCGCTGGTCGTGTGGGCATCATGATCCAGGACCTCTATATGTACCTCTATCTGTGCAGGTATGTGCTGGTCCTGTGGGCATCATGTTCCAGGACCTCTATCTGTGCAGGTATGTGCTGGTCCTGTGGGCACCATGATCCAGGACCTCTATCTGTGCAGGTATGTGCTGGTCCTGTGGGCACCATGATCCAGGACCTCTATCTGTGCAGGTATGTGCTGGTCCTGTGGGCACCATGATCCAGGACCTCTATCTGTGCAGGTATGTACTGGTCCTGGGCACCATGATCCAGGACCTCCATCTGTGCAGGTGGTCCTGTCGGCATCATGATCCAGGACCTCTATCTGTGCAGGTATGTGCTGGTCCTGTGGGCATCATGATCCAGGGCCTCTATCTGTGCAAGTATGTGCTGGTCCTGTGGGCACCATGATCCAGGACCTCTATATGTACCTCTATCTGTGCAGGGGTGTTCTGGTCCTGTCGGCATCATGATCCAGGACATCTATCTGTGCAGGTATGTGCTGGTCCTGTGGGCATCATGATCCAGGGCTTCTATCTATGCAGGTATGCGCTGGTCGTGTGGGCATCATGATCCAGGACCTCTATCTGTGCAGGTATGTGCTGGTCCTGTGGGATTCATGATCCAGGGCCTCTATCTGTGCAAGTATGTGCTGGTCCTGTGGGCACCATGATCCAGGACCTCTATATGTACCTCTATCTGTGCAGGGGTGTTCTGGTCCTGTGGGCATCATGATCCAGGACCTCTATCTGTGCAGGTATGTGCTGGTCCTGTGGGCATCATGATCCAGGGCCTCTATCTATGCAGGTATGCGGTGGTCCTGTGGGCATCATGATCCAGGACCTCTATCTGTGCAGGTATGTGCTGGTCCTGTGGGCACCATGATCCAGGACCTCTATATGTACCTCTAACTGTGCAGGGGTGTTCTGGTCCTGTCGGCATCATGATCCAGGACCTCTATCTGTGCAGGTATGTGCTGGTCCTGTGGGCATCATGATCCACGGCCTCTATCTATGCAGGTATGTGCTGTTCCAGTGGGCACCATGATCCAGGACCTCTATCTGTGCAAGTATGTGCTGGTCCTGTGGGCACCATGATCCAGGACCTCTATCTGTGCAGGTATGTACTGGTCCTTGGCACCATGATCCAGGACCTCTATCTCTGCAGGTATGCGCTGGTCCTGTGGGCATCATGATCCAGGACCTCTATCTGTGCAGGTGGTCCTGTGGGCATCATGATCCAGGATGTCTATCTGTGCAGGGGTGTTCTGGTCCTGTGGGCATCATGATCCAGGACGTCTATCTGTGCAGGTATGTGCTGGTCCTGTGGGCACCATGATCCAGGACCTCTATCTGTGCAGGTATGTGCTGGTCCTGTGGGCACCATGATCCAGGACCTCTATCTGTGCAGGTATGTGCTGGTCCTGTGGGCACCATGATCCAGGACCTCTATCTGTGCAGGTATGTGCTGGTCCTGTGGGCACCATGATCCAGGACCTCTATCTGTGCAGGTATGTGCTGGTCCTGTGGGCACCATGATCCAGGATCTCTATCTCTGCAGGTATGTGCTGGTCCTGTGGGCACCATGATCCAGGACCTCTATCTGTGCAAGTATGTGCTGGTCCTGTGGGCATCATGATCCAGGATCTCTATCTGTACCTCTAACTGTGCAGGTATCCGCTGGTCCTGTGGGCATCATGATCCAGGACCTCTATCTGTGCAGGTATGTGCTGGTCCTGTGGGCACCATGATCCAGGATCTCTATCTCTGCAGGTATGTGCTGGTCCTGTGGGCACCATGATCCAGGACCTCTATCTGTGCAACTATGTGCTGGTCCTGTGGGCATCATGATCCAGGATCTCTATCTGTACCTCTAACTGTGCAGGTATCCGCTGGTCCTGTGGGCATCATGATCCAGGACCTCTATCTGTGCAGGTATGTGCTGGTCCTGTGGGCACCATGATCCAGGACCTCTATATGTACCTCTATCTGTGCAGGGGTGTTCTGGTCCTGTGGGCATCATGATCCAGGACCTCTATCTGTGCAGGAATGTGCTGGTCCTGTGGGCACCATGATCCAGGACCTCTATCTGTGCAGGTATGTGCTGGTCCTGTGGGTATCATGATCTAGGACCTCTATCTGTGCAGGTATGTGCTGGTCCTGTGGGCACCATGATTCAGGACGTCTATCTGTGCAGGTATGCGCTGGTCATGTGGGCATCATGATCCAGGACCTCTATATGTACCTCTATCTGTGCAGGTATGTGCTGGTCCTGTGGGCATCATGATCCAGGACCTCTATCTGTGCAGGTATGTGCTGGTCCTGTGGGCACCATGATCCAGGACCTCTATCTGTGCAGGTATGTGCTGGTCCTGTGGGCACCATGATCCAGGACCTCTATCTGTGCAGGTATGTGCTGGTCCTGTGGGCACCATGATCCAGGACTTCTATATGTACCTCTATCTGTGCAGGGGTGTTCTGGTCCTGTGGGCATCATGATCCAGGACCTATATCTGTGCAGGTATGTGCTGGTCCTGTGGGCATCATGATCCAGGGCCTCTATCTATGCAGGTATGCGGTGGTCCTGTGAGCATCATGATCCAGGACCTCTATCTGTGCAGGTATGTGCTGGTCCTGTGGGCACCATGATCCAGGACCTCTATATGTACCTCTAACTGTGCAGGGGTGTTCTGGTCCTGTCGGCATCATGATCCAGGACCTCTATCTGTGCAGGTATGTGCTGGTCCTGTGGGCATCATGATCCACGGCCTCTATCTATGCAGGTATGTGCTGTTCCAGTGGGCACCATGATCCAGGACCTCTATCTGTGCAAGTATGTGCTGGTCCTGTGGGCACCATGATCCAGGACCTCTATCTGTGCAGGTATGTACTGGTCCTTGGCACCATGATCCAGGACCTCTATCTCTGCAGGTATGTGCTGGTCCTGTGGGCATCATGATCCAGGACCTCTATCTGTGCAGGTGGTCCTGTGGGCATCATGATCCAGGATGTCTATCTGTGCAGGGTGTTCTGGTCCTGTGGGCATCATGATCCAGGACGTCTATCTGTGCAGGTATGTGCTGGTCCTGTGGGCACCATGATCCAGGACCTCTATCTGTGCAGGTATGTGCTGGTCCTGTGGGCACCATGATCCAGGACCTCTATCTGTGCAGGTATGTGCTGGTCCTGTGGGCACCATGATCCAGGACCTCTATCTGTGCAGGTATGTGCTGGTCCTGTGGGCACCATGATCCAGGACCTCTATCTGTGCAGGTATGTGCTGGTCCTGTGGGCACCATGATCCAGGATCTCTATCTCTGCAGGTATGTGCTGGTCCTGTGGGCACCATGATCCAGGACCTCTATCTGTGCAAGTATGTGCTGGTCCTGTGGGCATCATGATCCAGGATCTCTATCTGTACCTCTAACTGTGCAGGTATCCGCTGGTCCTGTGGGCATCATGATCCAGGACCTCTATCTGTGCAGGTATGTGCTGGTCCTGTGGGCACCATGATCCAGGATCTCTATCTCTGCAGGTATGTGCTGGTCCTGTGGGCACCATGATCCAGGACCTCTATCTGTGCAACTATGTGCTGGTCCTGTGGGCATCATGATCCAGGATCTCTATCTGTACCTCTAACTGTGCAGGTATCCGCTGGTCCTGTGGGCATCATGATCCAGGACCTCTATCTGTGCAGGTATGTGCTGGTCCTGTGGGCACCATGATCCAGGACCTCTATATGTACCTCTATCTGTGCAGGGGTGTTCTGGTCCTGTGGGCATCATGATCCAGGACCTCTATCTGTGCAGGTATGTGCTGGTCCTGTGGGCACCATGATCCAGGACCTCTATCTGTGCAGGTATGTGCTGGTCCTGTGGGTATCATGATCTAGGACCTCTATCTGTGCAGGTATGTGCTGGTCCTGTGGGCACCATGATTCAGGACGTCTATCTGTGCAGGTATGCGCTGGTCATGTGGGCATCATGATCCAGGACCTCTATATGTACCTCTATCTGTGCAGGTATGTGCTGGTCCTGTGGGCATCATGATCCAGGACCTCTATCTGTGCAGGTATGTGCTGGTCCTGTGGGCACCATGATCCAGGACCTCTATATGTACCTCTATCTGTGCAGGGGTGTTCTGGTCCTGTCGGCATCATGATCCAGGACATCTATCTGTGCAGGTATGTGCTGGTCCTGTGGGCATCATGATCCAGGGTCTCTATCTATGCAGGTATGTGCTGTTCCAGTGGGCACCATGATCCAGGACCTCTATCTGTGCAGGTGGTCCTGTCGGCATCATGATCCAGGACCTCTATCTGTGCAGGTATGTGCTGGTCCTGTGGGCATCATGATCGAGGGCCTCTATCTATGCAGGTATGCGCCGGTCGTGTGGGCATCATGTTCTAGGACCTCTATCTGTGCAGGTATGTGCTGGTCCTGTGGGCACCATGATCCAGGACCTCTATATGTACCTCTATCTGTGCAGGGGTGTTCTGGTCCTGTGGGCATCATGATCCAGGGCCTCTATCTATGCAGGTATGTGCTGTTCCAGTGGGCACCATGATCCAGGACCTCTATCTGTGCAAGTATGTGCTGGTCCTGTGGGCACCATGATCCAGGACCTCTATCTGTGCAGGTATGTACTCGTCCTTGGCACCATGATCCAGGACCTCTATCTCTGCAGGTATGCGCTGGTCCTGTGGGCATCATGATCCAGGACCTCTATCTGTGCAGGTGGTCCTGTGGGCATCATGATCCAGGACCTCTATCTGTGCAGGTATGTGCTGGTCGTGTGGGCATCATGATCCAGGACCTCTATCTGTGCAGGTGGTCCTGTCGGCATCATGATCCAGGACCTCTATCTGTGCAGGTATGTGCTGGTCCTGTGGGCATCATGATCCAGGGCCTCTATCTCCGCAGGTATGTGCTGTTCCAGTGGGCACCATGATCCAGGACCTCTATCTGTGCAAGTATGTGCTGGTCCTGTGGGCACCATGATCCAGGACCTCTATCTGTGCAGGTATGTACTCGTCCTTGGCACCATGATCCAGGACCTCTATCTCTGCAGGTATGCGCTGGTCCTGTGGGCATCATGATCCAGGACCTCTATCTGTGCAGGTGGTCCTGTGGGCATCATGATCCAGGACCTCTATCTGTGCAGGTATGTGCTGGTCGTGTGGGCATCATGATCCAGGACCTCTATCTGTGCAGGTGGTCCTGTCGGCATCATGATCCAGGACCTCTATCTGTGCAGGTATGTGCTGGTCCTGTGGGCATCATGATCCAGGGCCTCTATCTCCGCAGGTATGTGCTGTTCCAGTGGGCACCATGATCCAGGACCTCTATCTGTGCAAGTATGTGCTGGTCCTGTGGGCACCATGATCCAGGACCTCTATCTGTGCAGGTATGTACTCGTCCTTGGCACCATGATCCAGGACCTCTATCTCTGCAGGTATGCGCTGGTCCTGTGGGCATCATGATCCAGGACCTCTATCTGTGCAGGTGGTCCTGTGGGCATCATGATCCAGGACCTCTATCTGTGCAGGTATGTGCTGGTCCTGTGGGCATCATGATCCAGGATCTCTATCTGTACCTCTAACTGTGCAGGTATCCGCTGGTCCTGTGGGTATCATGATGCAGGACCTCTATCTGTGCAGGTATGTGCTGGTCGTGTGGGCATCATGATCTAAGACCTCTATCTGTGCAGGTATGTACTGGTCCTGCGCACCATGATCCAGGACCTCCATCTGTGTAGGTGGTCCTGTCGGCATGATGATCCAGGACCTCTATCTGTGCAGGTATGTGCTGGTCCTGTGGGCATCATGATCCAGGGCCTCTATCTATGCAGGTATGTGCTGGTCGTGTGGGCATCATGATCTAAGACCTCTATCTGTGCAGGTATGTGCTGGTCCTGTGGGCACCAAAAACGAAGAGGAGAACTAATCCAGGGACCAAGCGCATGGTATATTGTGTTTGAAAAATGAAGAGGAGAACTAATCCAGGGACCGAGCGCATGGTATATTGTGTTTGAAAAACGAAGAGGAGAACTAATCCAGGGACCGAGCGCATGGTATATTGTGTTTGAAAAACGAAGAGGAGAACTAATCCAGGGACCAATCACATGGTATATCGTGTTTTAAAAACGAAGAGAAGACTTTTTCACTAATTTCGTTTGTAAAAATATGCAAAATATACATGATGCAAAACTAGAATAAATACCACTGAGTTTATTTACAGTATGGGTATACTTTATATAGGCAAATATTTGTTTCCATAGGAGGCTGTGTGGTCCAGTGGTTAAAGAAAAGGGCTTGTAACCAGGGTGACTCATTGTGTGACCCTGAGCAAGTCACTTAACCTCCTTGTGCTCTGTCTTTTGGGTGAGATGTAATTGTAAGTGACTCTGCAGCTGATGCATAGTTCACACACCCTAGTCTCTGTAAGTCGCCTTGGATAAAGGCGTCTGCTAAATAAACAAATAATAATAATATGTCCTGTTTTCCATCCATGTAAAAGTGGAACCTGTTTTTTGTTTGGTAAAATCAGAATTGTCTGAGAAGATAGAGCAGCTTTGTCGGTGTATCTGTCTAACTAAGGATAAGAAACCTGGGAGATGATGGGAATTGACATTAACACTATACCTGAAACAGACCCCAGGGGCCATCTGAGGATGCTGAACCAACTCAGACTGACAAGCAAGGTGCCCTCCTGCCTATGGCAGACTCAATAAAACAGTGATCTCAATTTATTCAACAAAAGCCTACAGTTTACTGGGTCAAATGCCCCTGGTATTACGATGCAATTCCAGTAAGTTCATTGTAGTAATTAGCCAGTGTGCAGATAATTACATGTATATGCAACAGCCTTTCGGGAATTAGCTCAGGGGCTGCCTGTTAACAGAGTTCCAATAAGCAAACATCATCCATAACTATTAAACATACAATACTGCTGACTTTAGAAACATTCAAAGAAACTTCAATACATTCAATGACAAGCGTCTCAACTCTTTTTCAATGTCGTCTTCTTTTTGTAGTATTTCTAAATAACCGACGTCCACAGGTTGTGTGGTAACTTTTATCTTATTTAAAAAATATGTCGGTATTACTACTTTTTGTTTTTCTTTTAGAAAAAACAATTGTTGTGTTTGCTGTCCAGAGATGAAAAAGGTTAACTCCACCTCCACCTCCACTGTACGTAGGTGATGTTTCATTGTCCAGCAGTTACTCCTTTTTTTTTTTTTTTTTTTTTTTTTCTCATCCATACTGACATTTCTTCTCTCCAATCCGCAAAAACGAACTGCCATGTCCAGCTACATCTAAAAATTATATATTTTTTCTATCCTTTCATGTGCTTCTGCAAATTCCCTGGCTAAATCTGTCTATGATCATTATCTATTGAACTAAACAAAGCAAGGCTGGACAGAGAAAGTTCCAGAAGGACGCTGTGGTCCCAAGACATACTATAGTTGAAGATGGCACAAGTTTTCGATTTGGTATTTTTCTTGCATCCTCATATATGTATTTGACAATTAATTGCAGCCCCGTGTGGTGCAGATATTATTGTATTGATTCATAAACTACTTGTTGTAGCATCTTTTCTCAAATACTTTTGTTATTTTAGACTTGGGCACAGAAATCAAATTCTCTCTTTTTATAGCATGAATGTATAATTTCTGTCCCATCACTCATTATCTGGCATGTTTCTCACATCTATGTGTTTCTAGGTAGACACTTACAGATTCTATGATATGTACAGATGGCCCTGTCTTTTATGCTGTAAGAGTATCTACACATGAGCACTTTAGGAAAGGGGACTGCGGAGCTCAGTGGTTCTGTCATCCAAAATGAGAAACAAACATTGTTATACCCAGGCTTGCTACTATTCAATTTTTATTTTTTTGTGAAATCGACGACTAATATCGATGTATATTTTTTAAAGAATTTACCATTTTTTTCAATCTTTAGTTTTCAATTCAAGCAGAGAATGGGTGAAATTAACCTTTATGCTTTAAAAAAAAAACTGACTGTTTATGCCATTGCGAAACCCCTTTATTATTCAACATGCATCAAAACCATGGTCACCAACGTTCTAATAGTACACATTCAATTTGAAATGACGCTTGGTCAATGTGGAGCTATGCCTTGTAGAGATAAAGATCCTACACAATGAAAAAATGTCTCAAATAAACCGCATAAAACATAGCATATAAACATTTATTACACCGACTTTTATAGCATACATTTACTAGTAAAAATATAAACAGAACAAAACAGATAGTTGAACAGAACTAACTTGCACTTATTAGTTGGAGTCAGAGCTCCCCACCCCCCTGTTCCCACCCTCCTGCTTCAGCACAGCTGGACTCAGATACCATGTCACCTCCCTCTACTAGTAACATTGAGCAGAATCGCTTCAAAACACAGAGCACGCATTAAATCATGAGGGAAACCAGCACTGGATTCTTGTTTTTTCCTGCGTTTTCACCAAGCAAGCTTCCATTGTACTTTTTAAAGACAATTTCTGAGCGCTATCCTTCATATTTTTATGACCTTGTGATTGCATGTGTTCAACCACTCTGTTTGCCTTTGCGGTGACTTCTGCTTTGCACAGTTACAGTAAATACCAGTTTACATACCAGGATATTTTCTTCATCTCCTGCCCCACATTTCTTTACAGTTTTCACTTCAAAGTCAGTGTATTCTGCACAATACTCATTTAGTGTTTTCCTCTTGCACCACATTTTTAAATATAACAAGTAACTATCACTGTATATATAGCAAAAGCTTACCTATACCTTGCCCGCTAATTTCAAAGTCGGCGCATTGAATGACAGACACTGTAGCTGGCAAATGAAAGTGCACAGTTGGTGCCGGTCTGATGATTGACAGGCATTTAAACGAATGAGAGCATTCTGGTGCTGCTTCAGTCAACGAGATCTGTCAGAACAGGATGAAATGACAGTGACATTGAAACTATACTAACAGACCACTGAGATGACTGACAGCGACCCCTAGCCATTCAGAGCGGAACGGAGACGGGACAGACAGTAAGTATAAAAACTAAACAAACTAGAGAGAATTTCTAAATGATCATTTTTGGTAAGAAAATAAAAAATAGCTTGTGGTTTTACCAATGTTTATCCTATATAAATATTTCAGTCAAACTCATTGCAGAGTCATGAACTTATGTTTTATTACACATAATACATAATACATCATTTAAATACATCATTTATACCGTTATCCAAGTCTTTATCATGTGTGTCACTTGGTACTATGCACAAGACGACACTTACGGCAAACTGGTCTGAAATGTGGTGTTTTGATTTGCTGAGATTGCATTTATAATCTATAACCAGGGGTTCACATAACTGATACGCAAGTACGCATGCGGACCAATAAAGAAAAATGCGGACTTCCATATTGTTCTCTAAGATGCAAATGCGTGCCATCAGAACAGTTTTAACAGGAAAGCATTTTAATTAAAGGCAGGGAGGGTGCTCACGGCTGGAAGGTGAACTATACCTATGTAACGTATGGATTATTCCAGGAGAGGGGGTGCCTCTGGGCTCAACGATCTCCGCGATAGTCTGTTAGTCTAGAGACTTGTGTTAGAACTGTGCTGGGCTTCACCCATACCCAGGTTCAGATGTTCAGACTGAGTTGTCGCATCATGTTTAATTTCCATCTTGGTGTAAGAAGACACCCTGCCTGGATCCTGTTTTATCCCTGTTGGATCACTATTTGATCCCTGTTGGATCCTGTTTTATCCCAGTTTGATCCTTGTTGAATCCTGTTGAATCCCTATTGGATCCCTGGTTGATCCCTGTTGGATCCCTGTTGGATCCCTATTGGATCTCTGCCCATCCCAAGCTGATAAACCTCAGTAGGATGGCAGTCCAGTGCCTTTGACAGGAGCACAAACTGAATGACACCTCAGGCCTGAGAGAGGGCTGATCGAGATGGGAGAAGACAAACGAAACGAGAGCACGGGCCTGCAGCTCAGGAAGCCAGCGGGCCCAGTCGATGGGACAGTGTGTGTGTGTTTGAGTATGTGTGTAACACTGTCACTGTGCAGTGTGGTGTGTGTAACGCTGTCACTGTGCAGTGTGGTGTGTGTAACGCTGCCACTGTGCAGTGTGGTGTGTGTAACACTGTCACTGTGTAGTGTGGTGTGTGTAACACTGTCACTGTGTAGTGTGGTGTGTGTGTGTAACGTTGTCACTGTGCAGTGTGTGTGTGTAACGTTGTCACTGTGCAGTGTGTGTGTGTGTGTAACGTTGTCACTGTGCAGTGTGTGTGTGCGTAATGTTGTCACTGGGCAGTGTGGTGTGTGTAACGCTGTCACTGTGCAGTGTGTGTGTATGTAATGCTGTCACTGCAGTGTGTGTGTGTGTGTAACGCTGTCACTGGGCAGTGTGTGTGTGTGTAATGCTGTCACTGGGCAGTGTGTGTGTGTATGTAATGCTGTCACTGGGCAGTGTGTGTGTGTGTAACGCTGTCACTGGGCAGTGTGTGTGTGTGTAACGCTGTCACTGGGCAGTGTGTATGTGTGTAATGCTGTCACTGTGCAGTGTGTGTGTGTATGTAATGCTGTCACTGGGCAGTGTGTGTGTGTAACGCTGTCACTGGGCAGTGTGTGTGTGTGTAACGCTGTCACTGGGCAGTGTGTGTGTGTGTAATGCTGTCACTGGGCAGTGTGTGTGTGTGATGTAATGCTGTCACTGTGCAGTGTGTGTGTGTGTGTGTGTAACGCTGTCACTGGGCAGTGTGTGTGTGTGTGTGTGTAATGCTGTCACTGGGCAGTGTGTGTGTGTATGTAATGCTGTCACTGTGCAGTGTGTGTGTGTGTGTGTAACGCTGCCACTGTACAACAGTGGCATCAGGAAGACAGCTGGAAGCAACACATTTCCAAGAAACAAAACAGCTCCAGTTTTTATGCAGCTCATTATATCACAAATCTTTTCCCAAACTTGCAGGCCTGTATTTCTTTGATGTTACTCTGCTAGATTCTGGCAGTGACCACAACTGTTTTCAGCTGATTTATTTGTTGGTCATTCTAGAAGAAAATGCCATAAAAAGTCCTTTTCACTTTAAAATGTGTTTATTTTTTCTAACTAGATGAGCAGCATTAACCCTTTAAAAATCATTCACTCTGATGAGTAGTATAATAAAACACACACAATCATACAATATGGTGTTTGATTTCCTGTGCAATCTCTTAACTGTTCAGATGCAGAACTGATATCAGTGAAGCTCTGTGTGAAACAGGATCAGGAACCAAGGAAGTGCAACACTATCTGAAAGCATGGCTTGCAAACAGAGATTTAACCAAGTGTAGTACCAGATATCAGGTTTTAAAATAAAAATACTTTTTTTAATATAACTCTTTCAGAAGTGAATTTTTGAGACCTATGTAACAAATGGAAGTGCATAACAGGTAAGATTTATGTAATAATTTTGTTAGATACTTGATTAAATAAACAGGCATTTTCAAAACAACTTAAGGGAAAGTGGGCAATGCAGCCCATCTCAAAAGAGAGACTACTGCCTCATGCAATCCAGCCCATCTCAAAGGAGAGAATATGTCCATGTCGCATGTCACAAAGTCATCTCTCTCCCTTGAAGAATGGATTTATTGATGTACAGTGCTTCCTCGCTGTAACGCAGGTCTTGGGGGGCACACAATACGAGCATTATAACCGAAGAGGACACATAACAACACACATCTATCTGACTAAAATACAAAATAAAATAACTCCCTCTTTATAACGTAAGTATACAAAAATGTAACTTTCCATGAATTAACCATGCATAAAGCACCATGTAATCAATGCTATATATTTTACAAAAAAAAAAAAAAAAAAAACATTCCCACTCATGGATCATTTTAAATAGCAGTTTTTAAACTATAAATAGCCTGGCTAAACAGCAGTCAGGAGTTCAGTTCGAAGCAACAGACAAGCAAACCAAGTGCGAGAATGAGAGCGGGTCGGGAGAGGGGAAGAGGGAATGGGCTCGCTCCAGGTCCGGCTGCCGGAGCGGGGCTGAAGCGTCTCGTCTCCCGGAGAAAGCTGCAGCTCCTCTCGCAGCAAAAAAGTAAATACATTAGGAAAGATAACCACGTGATAGGCCTAATATTTATTTAGTTATAAAACAAATGGTGAATAAGATGTCTGTGTTATAAAGTGCCAGTGCAGCTTTTCTTCAGTTCAGATACTGTATCAAAAGGGAGAGACAGAAATGGAAGTTAGGCTGAGAAGTTGTTTATAGTTTGAACAACACCGGTACTGTATTTACTGTAGAAATATTGCATGCATCACTAGGATAGGGAATTGGGGGACATGCTGTAGGAGCGTTATATCCGAGGCACGTTATAAGAGCTTTATAGCGAGGGAGCACTGTATTTATTTGTGTATGTATTCATTCTGTGGACGCCTGCTGGTATGTGTTCTCTTATTCACAAGGCACCATGTTGATAGCAGCTGTCATAAATACTTCCAATCATGTACTGTGTAGCTGACACTAGCAGTCAATCACACACACACACACACAATAAAAACCACGTTACCACAGAATATACAGCACAGGAGGCAGTCCAGATGAGACCCATGTGTCACAACGATCATAGCAAAGCTGATGAACACAAAATAATTACAGAATTGCAGGAAATCTCTGATAGTTTTAGCCAGTGGCAGTGCTAGCATGCAATCACACATTTTAACTCCCCTTTTTTTCTTTGCCAATTATCCCTTTTCACTCGTGATTTATCTGCCGTTGTGCTTGACTGTCAATCAATGACGTATCAATTAAGGGTTAAAAAAGCAATCTGTACACAACCAAGGGAATATTTTTAAAGCACATCAATACTATGTATATTAAAAGCACTAAATCATGTAATAGAATCTGAAGTACAGTAGATATCAGAGGGTTACAAAATAAATCAATGCTTTAATTGCAAAAGAACGGCATTGTCTTGACACCGCTAAGTGCATTTTTATTGTCCAATCGAAAGCACAGCACTACCATCAATGGCAACACAAGTAGATTTGCCTGTAATATTATAATTGTAATCTCACCAGTACTAACATGGTACCATAGTACTGCAATGAAATAGCAGTGGTGTGGACTGGTTAATACCATCGTGATACCAACATTACGTCAAAATGTGAAAATATTAAACAACGCTGAAGGTCCTACCAGCCAATCGGAGCTGTAGCTTTGTATTTATTACATAGACACAGCACAAAACCAACCAGACCCATGTAAATATACCCTCAGCCATGCTGTCACACTGCTGGACATGTGATTATAGCCATGCTGTTACACTACAGCCCCGGATGAAACCTGTATCACAATTGAGATAGACACAGGTTCTGCGCCATGGCTCAGTCCAAACACAGCATACCATGCTTACCTGTGCTTTATCATGCTTTTACTATGTGAAACTTTTATATTGTCATTGACGATTCATTGGCAATGTAAGGACCATTTTGGTAAGGGCACAGTTGAAAAGGACAGAGCAGCTCCTTTGTAAATAAAAGGGCTCCTTCACTTGTAGTGATGTGTGTATCTAACACTTAGACAGCGGAAATCATTTCTCATATGACCGGGGAGAGGAGAGAGGGGCAGCAGCAGATTTATTGGAGAGAAACGTGTCGGCAGTGAGGTCTGGAACAGGAGAGAAACGTGTCGGCAGTGAGGTCTGGAAGGCAGAGGACTGAAGTCTATCTGTCTCATATGAAACAACCACAGACAATACCAGCATCGTGGATATACTTTTCCTGAGAGGGACATTATTCAGCATTCCAGGAGAATCAAAGAACACGGCCTAGTTTGAATATAGCAACTAATAGGTATATTATAGTTCAGTTTATCTTCAATATTGGCTAAATTCTATATTTTTTTTGTTTTGTTTGGTACTTTGCTAAAAAATGTCTTTTTACATAATTGAACTGTAATATATAGAATTTGCATATAGAAACCTATTTTAGTAATTCGTGAATAGTCAGGCAAGCTATATATATATATATATATATATATATATATATATATATATATATATATTTTCTTTGGTGACACCCTTTTAACAAAACGATGGTTCGTTAGTGTGTTCGAGAGAAAGAGAGAAATGGATTGCCAATTAGTGTTAAAACAGCAGGTGCACCTTTTCCTGAGTTATTTCCAGCCTGTCTTTGTCAGCTCCATTGGCATCACAGCATCATTGGTCATCATTTTGTATGCATTAAGTGCAGGGACATTTCCATGGCAACCGCCTGGCACACTGCATCTCCAGGGAAACAGAAATGTCACGGCCGGAGTACACGGCTCACAGGGAGATCAGGGCTTATCTCTGGGAATCTGTTTATCTTTCTTATTTATTCATTTTTATCATAAGAATATTTGTTTAAATAGAGCTTTTAATTGTTTAAAAGATGACCGCACTGTGATGAAAATGTGAAGCTTTTTGTACATCCACAAACAATGGGATCCAGATAGAGAAAGCTGGAAGCACACTCCTTACCATGGTTAATAGTTAACTTGCTTGCCAACCATTACTTATTCAAGAGCCATCAGTACATATTAATCTCATTGCCTTCCAATCCTTTCTAAAATAGACTGTTAAAGTTACTGTTAAAATAATTCCATTAACTCTTTTTCACTTCCATTAGCTACATTGGTTTCATATGTGCAGTTTCGAAAGAATCACATGTTACATCATAAATGTATTTTCATTTGAAAGCATCTGGTACTTCATTAGGTTAAAGAAAGTTCTCAGTTTCCATGCCCTGCTCTCAGGAAATCTGCTGCATCTGCACTTCCTACAGTATGTCATTTCACATCAGTTGTGTCCTCTGGGTTATGTACATTTTCAGAGAGGAATACAATCATTTTAACGGCACATAACTGGTCTTCTGAAATTAATACCAGGGGTTATCAATGGTTTTTTAATCACGACACCTGCACAATCACTCTGTCTTTGTTCACACACCCCACACCGATTCATGATATACTGAATAAGGGTGCAATGCAGCGGGAACAGAACTGTCACTGATTCGGAAAACACAAAATCACCTGTCGTTGGGTCTCTGCTTTATTAAGCGTGGTTTTACACACTAAATAAGTACCATTATCATGGGTAAACTATTCATACTTATATGTAACATTTTATTTAGATTTTTTTTTTTTTTAATTATTATAATTACTCTATTATTAGAATGCTCACCGCACCCCTCTAGAAAGTTTGACACAATTCAATGTTTTTTTTGTTTTCATTTTTATTATGGGACAGATATTTTATTATTCCACTTTCATTTGTATATTGTTCCTCATTTTGTAATATGTCACTGAATATGTGTGAGTTAATGTAGGTTAATTGAACTGATTAGCTCTAATGAACTGCCGTGCATTTGGTTACTACGGCAACGGGGTCAAACAAATACTGGCTTCATGATTGGTGAATTCCTCATACTGTACAGTGATGTAACATGCGAGTCAGAGGCGGGAAGTTTAAAATGGTTGTTTAGATAGTGTTCATGTATTAGTTTGCAGTGTATGATTAACATAAAAAATGCAGACAGCTGACAAATCCAAAAAAGTTAAATTCATTTCAACAGAAGATCGCGTTCAGAGCTATGAAAAGGGGACGTTGCATGCAGATGGTGGGATTCTGTTTTGCTCAATTTGTAATTCTTTGGATCATCTAAGAAAAGGTACTTGTAACAGGGCAAGGTGCCCTGTACATTGTTTTGTTTATTTATTTTTAGAACGGGGTCCCCCTCCGCCCCTGTGTTATTTTGTATTTTATTATTATTATTATGGTATTTGTATTTATAGATGACGGCGTAGCCGTGGGGTTTTGTTTATTACTTTGGTGTTCGTGATTTTGTTCTGTTTAACTATTTATTTTGCTCTGTGAGCACAGTGTTTTTGTTTGAATATTTTATTTATTTTTGTTAAATAAAACGGCGCGAGCGCCTTTAACTGCAGTCCCTGGTGTTAGTTATCCTTCCTGCTTCTGGCCTGGCGTCAGACGACTCAGCCACCCTGTCACAGTACTATTGACAAGCATCTTGACAGCGCAGTACACAAAAACAAGAAAATCAAACTTGAACTTTAGGCTAAACAATTCCAGATTAAAGATTGTTTCAACAGCGACTTGAGTTCCAGTGTTAGAATGTGCATTTTAAAGAGTTGACTCAGTAGCTAGGCTAAATGTTAAAACGTTTCAGCCTTGGTTTTTGAGTGATGTTCTTGATGAACTATCAATGATAACACATTTTAGGCAACTTACATCTCTGAAGTGGCTGGCCAGCATAAGAGACACAAGTGGCAAGTTAGCTCGGTGGTCTCTTCAGCTGCAGGAGTTTGACTTTGAGGTAAAGCACTGTGCAGGCTCTGCAAATCAAGCTGCTGATGCTCTCTCACGCAATCCCATAGCAGACAGTGAGGAAGACTACAGCCATCCGGGGGACAGGATGTTACCTGCACTTGTCATGCCAATCTCAGAATCCACAACCCCATTGTTTCTCTCCTGTTCCAGACCTCAACCCCTAGCTACTGTAGCAAATACCATTGCTTTGCCACCCCTATACCGTGACACACTATGTGAAGCCCAGGCCAAGGATGAGTATTTAAGCCCCATCCTACTTTATGTCAAACATGGTGAACTCCCTCATTCGGACGCTCAACCAGAACGAATTCGAGGTGTAAGGCGACACTATGCTTTGGAGGATGACATTGTGTATCGTCTTGTAAAGGACCCTAACTCCAAATATGCAGAAACCGCTTGGAAGATTGTTATTCCTGCAGATTTACAGAAAAAGGGGTTAAATCTGCTCCATGATGATAAAACAGCAGCTCATCTTGGCTTCCAAAAAACACTTGAGAGTGCAGCAACGACACTTCTGGAGAGGGATGTCCAGAGACGTAGCTTAGTATGTCAGGACATGCAAAATCTGCCAAAAGGTGAAACCCGACAATCATCACCCCTTGGGTTTCATGGTGCCCAATCGCAATGGAGAACCATGGTGCAAAGTAGCCATGGACTTAAAGGACTTGTTGGACCTTAATCAAAGTTATGCAAATTCTTAATGCATTGTTCTTATGTACAATTAGAACAACACTTTGCATTTAGAGATATTAAAAAATATACTAACTCATGACATCATCACATTTCAACCTCCAGTTCTCTCAAGCACCGGAAGTTAGTCCAGTTATTAACTTCCAGACTAACTTCCGGTGCATGACTTGTGCAGCAGCAATCATGCTCTGGAGTCCTGCAAGCTGCTGTTCCCTTGACGCTCTGTAGATGGAAGCAGCGAGTACAACGGGTGGCCAATTCATCTTTACTGTTATTCAAGTAGCCTACTTATTATTTTTTTTATTGCAATGAACAAAAAAAGATACAGAAAGTAAAAATAAAATACAGAATAGTACTATGTACAGGTAGTGGAAAAAAAATGTTAACACCTGGGGTAAATGAGGGACACCATTCTGTTTCTGCTCCTGTTTCGCTAATGCAATTGTTATATGGTGTAATATACTTAGACATCGCATTTGCCTGTTTTCTTATATTGTTATTTACTGTATAGACAACACATGTATTTTTTAACGTGTCAAGCTATTTAGCTAATGGACTTAGGCTACTCCAAAAAGTAATGTGATGAAGTGTTTTTGTGGTTCATATTTACAGTATATTATTTTGCTAAATAGAAAGTATATTTTTACTGATGTGTAGGCTACTTGCACATTATATATTTTAAGTGATTTACGATTGCCGGAGCACAATTGCTTCTGCACAATGGTCAAAGTATCGGAAGTTAGTCTGAAAGTTAGTTACTGGACTAACTTCCAAGAACTTGAGAGAACTGAAGGTTGAAATGTGATGATGTCATGAGTTAGTATATTTTTTTAAATCTCTAAATGCAAAGCATTGTTCCAATTGTGCACAAGATCAATGCATTTAGAATGTGACGATCTACCTCTGGATGTGTTATTCGCTTAACTGTGATTAAGGGCCAATGTGCTCTTTAATGGGACCCTTCCCAAGAAGTCACCATGGGAATTATACCTTTTCGTAGTTGCAGTTTACAAGATGGATAGAGATTTTTTGCACTCTGCAAAGCAAATTCAAATGCTGTCATTCAAAAACTTGAGAATGAAGTATTCTGTCGTTGGCGAGTTCCCAAGATACTTGTAGCGGTCAATTGACCCCAATTTGTCTCCAAGGCTAGGAAGTAAGCTTGCAAGGAATGGGGAGTTCAACCCAAGTATATAAACCCATACCATCCACAAGCAAATTGGAGTGAAAGGATGAACCAGACCATCAGATTTATACTATAGTCATATGTGCAACAGGCCCACAGCCGTTGGGATGAGGAACCTACAAAGTTTGCCTTAGCAGTACGCAGTGCCATACAGGGCACAACAGGATACAGCCCAGAACAGCTAAATCTAGGGAGAGACACTGCCTTACCTATTGATAGAGCATTAGCCCCAGAAAATGTTCCAATTGAGGAAGACCCTGATGAACACTGAGAGGAACGGCAGAGAAGCTGAAAGAGTTCTATGAGTTAGCCAAGAAGAACATTCTCAAGGCTCAAGAGAAACAGAAAAGGTACTATGGAGACCAATCGAGTATAAAGTTGGAGAAGGCGTCCTGCTCAGAGCTCATCCCATCTCCAGCAAAGCAAACCATTATACAGCTAAGCTCACATAGAAATGGTTGGGCCCTTAAACAGTCACAGATAAGATTTCAGATGACTATGAGATCTCTGATTGTAGCGGTCAGTCGCTGGGTGCACAGCACATGCAGAATCTGAGGCCATGTTGTCATTGAGATGAAACGGATCGAAGAGACTTACATTCACCTTCCCAGAGTGGTGATGCACCAGGAGATTCTGAAGCAGCCACAAACTTATCTGGTACTGAAGAGTCGGAACCCACCAGGATAGCTTGGCAAAATCAGTATCAACTGAGAAGTGGAGCTCAAAAGGACTATAAGACTTTAGCCAAAGGATCACACGGTGGCAAATAGCTGTGTTTCTTTTCTTTTTGTTATGTCTTGCAGGTATTTGACCAGGCAGCTCCACATCTGAGTGGTCCAGAAGAAAGGAGTTGTACATAAGAACATAAGAAAGTTTACAAACGAGAGGAGGCCATTCGGCCCATCTTGCTCGTTTGGTTGTTAGTAGCTTATTGATCCCAGAATCTCATTAAGCAGCTTCTTGAAGGATCCCAGGATGACCAGAACGGAACACAATGAGGTCTTACTAATGCATTGTAAAGTTTTAACATTACTTCCCTTGATTTAAATTCAGCACTTCTCACAATATATCCGACCATCTTATTGGCCTGTTTTATAGCTTCCCATGAAGGGACATTATCGCACACATATAAGTGTGTTTAATTTAATTTCCAGAGTTGCCGTTATTATCTTTTGACCATTGTTAAGTTTGTTTAAAATGGCCAGTGTAGATGTATTAATGTAACCAGTTAGTTTGGTCTCTTGGTAAGCGACCCTTATGGAGAGGAAGATGTAGCCATATACCCTCTGTATTGATGTACGGCTAAAGTGTCCAATCCACATTAATGAGGGACAGGTTTTATGCTAGTAAGGCTACGTTGATGAGGAGTTCATGGGCGGGGAGTGACGAAATCGTGATGGAGAAGGGAATGTACACAGTGTACGCACTTTAGGTAAACTAATACTCTGATAGTATCCAGACTTAATGTTAGAGATTATCGCTATTAATAGAACAGCACATCTACGTTACATTCGCCACAGCCTGGAGAGATATCAGCTTTACTAACCTGGTACTACAACATGTCTGGTTGGTCTCAGAAAACACATGTTAGCAAACATAAGGTAGGAACCACACTGAAGTGTAACTGAACCAGATTAGAGAAGAAACCTCACTGGCCTCACATTAACTTTGACTTGCGTTTGAAAATAAACTGTGATTGCATGGAAATGCTTTGTGGACTTTGTTTTGTGGAAAAATAAATTGGACGGAAAAGAATATTAAGCCAGGTAAAGCAATCTGTGTGGTTACAGCACTTTGAAACGATTCATGTCAGATTTTCAATAAAAGTGTAGCTTCAATTCAGGATTTTTGCTTTTTTGTACTGAGTTTTAATTCTTTAGCGAATTGGATAAAGCAAAGGCAAAATACTGCATAGATGAAACGAACAGGTACTTGTAATCCTACTTTTATTCACAATGTCATCTCATTAACTTACTCCAACAGCTTATCGTTCATTTTGATTGTCCTTTCGGTAAAACGAACCCCTCGATATAACGAACAAAAGGCTTGGACCCCAACAGGTTTGTTATAGCGAGGGTGTGCTATACTCTAGAATATAATTCTCTTTCCCAGACTGCACAAGATGACTTCTCATGCACAAAAAGAGACACTTTACTCACAATAAAGGGGAACCTGAATTAAAAAAACATTTCCCAAATCTTATCCATACAGGTGATCCAGGAAGAAAGGAAGAAAACATCTTGGTAGCAGTGGTGTTTATCCTTTTCAGAGTTAGTAGACAAAACACAATATCAGCAATAATGCCGTTATTGTTAACAATTTTCAGTACAAGTCATTATTACAAAAAAGCTCAATAATTTCATGACAATCGATTCCTGTTCTAACCCCTGCCAGTTAAATATTAACTGGAAGTGGTGTTTAGCTGCGTCTACAGTAACTAATGAAACCCCAGCCAGTGTGTTTAAACTCCCTCCTAGCTAATGGAGGCTATGCAGTTGCTTGTGCCGATTCCTGCCCTGCTTGATTTATGTTATTACTTTCCATATTCCTATCACTGTACCATAAGCTCTACAAAGCTCATTATCATTAATGCGGCCGACTCCTAAACTATTAAGATGCCACTGATTAATACCAACTAGCACCTTATTTACTGACTCGAAAGCAGGTGCTTAAGTATCAGTCCCAGCTCCCGCAAATGTTAATCAACTTCCATGAAGGGTCCCCTTGTTCTGGTTGTCACGCTTGTTTGACAAATGTCATGTGTGAGTATGTTTATTTATCCCACCATCTGGAGTGATTTTATACTCATTTGCTTCAAGAGTGACAATGAGAAACGCCCTTTGTAAGGCCTCCCCACTATTAAGGCCATTTGGTTGGTCATTTTACTGGCATAATAAAGAGGTTTCACTGTATTTTAATAGGACCTATCCAGCACAAATATCAGTAGAAGACCAGTTTACAATATGCTACATTAAATACAATGTATTTGTTTTGTAGACTGCTCACCAAGTTATTCACTACACATTGGATGACTAAGCTATTTTGCTTTCCTTAAATCGGTTAATATTCCACATTTCTCGTAATCCCCACAATACATATATCAATGCTACAGGCATTATTTTCTTGAATAAATAGATATATTAAGAAATGTTCCCTGCCCCAGCAGATTTCATCAGTTCAGCATTTCTGCTTTAGCCAGGTGATCGAGTGCGGACACCGTTCAGCTTCCTTCTCAATCGGCAGTGGGTTGCTGAGGTGAGGTGAATCCCATTGGGGATTACAAATTAGGGAGCTTAAAGGGGGTTCATTAATTGGACACACTTAATAAAAATAAAAGAAAGAATACAAAAATAAAACAGCCAGCGTCATAACATAGGCTAGGTATGGCAGCACACATTCCAGACTTTCACACAGAAATACTGCTTTGAGAAGGTGGTCGGTTTGAACTGCAAAATCCAAAGGATCCAAAATATTTTTCATCTTTCAATGCCCAGTGACATCACAATAACAACTTCGCCAAGCTTTGAATTCAGAGCTCCCCACTGCAAAAAATGAATTTGTTAAATCTATAGAGCTGCAAAAATTAATTAATATATCAATTACTTATCAGTTGTTACTGATTTTGAAAAATATTTTGTTGTCGATAAATGCATATTTAATGAATGCATATATGATAATCGATTAAGAAATGAGTTAGCCAATTGCACCACTATAATTGTCAAAAGTAAATGGTTAATTATGAGTTGGTTAAACAGAAAACAAAATGATTCTTTGTGGATAAGTATAAAAATAAATAATAATGCTGTGAGTAAAGATTTAGTCTCTCTGTGTTCCTGTTTTCTCTCACTCAGTGATTATTTTTGCATCTCTTAAATTCACCTTCATTTTATTATTCATTTCTCAGTTGACCTTAATGCTAATGTTATGTTTTAAAGGGCATTTACTCCTACTTCCACTCTGAACTGTGGCTTAGGGGGTGTTTATTTGGGTTATTAAGGTTTTAATCCTCTACCCTTACCTTACTTGTGAATGAAGTGGTTTAAGTGGCCCCTCCCTGCCTCCTCTTCCTCACCACTCTCAGTCCTCTCCATTCATTTTCACCTTCATTTCAAATAAATGGAATGCACGACAGTTCAGTCAGGGGACTGCCAGTCTGCAGGAATGACCATGTAGTGTTTGTCTTTTCTTATCCTTTGTAACATGCATCCTTGTGTATACTTAAGAATGTGCTGGTGGATTGTAACCTAAAATAATTACTGAATAAACAAACCAAAGTGATACTTTAAGACATGCTGAAAATAACACCAGCTTTTCTCAGGTTGGATACCCTACCAAGGATGGTAATTAACAGCTCTGTGTGTGTGTGTTTTGTATTCATGAATATGTTGAAATCCTCTCAGGGAAACTTTTCATTATCAATAAAACATAGGAACAAAATATAACATCCTCATTCTATTTTTCACAGCCATTTTCACACTCCTCAGGCATAATTCTGAGAGCGCACGCCCAGGAGGATTTAATAATGAAACCGGCGACCCCAGAATTACTTTTCTAGAAACATATTTCAAGTGTGACTTAGACTGGGAGCAATACAAACAAATCTTGTGTTTTGAAAAAAGAGACCTTTTCTCTTGGCTCTCCATAGTAAAATAAAAATATACTGTACAGCAGAATTATGTATTTGATTATATTTCAAATGTAGTTCGAATGAGTGATGGCTCGTCGGGCAGGGCAGAGGAGGCACTGCCTACTCCATCATTTTAAATAAGTTCTTATTTATGTATTTATTTATGTATTTATTTCTATGTAATATGCAACATGTTTATTTTACGAGGAGGCAGCCACAATTCTCCACTCAGTCACCGCTGTACGTTCGGAGGAGCACAGGCAGCACGGTCTTGCCTCCTCTATAGTTATGATTAGCACGTCTATTAGCCAATCATATTCTTCCAACGGCTATCATGAAACCCGCGAGTAAAGCCATTTAAAATAATAGCCAAGCATGGCATGCTGCCCCTCCCCTTTTGCCTGTTTTAGCCAATCACCAGACCACATTGATGACCTCAGATGCTAACACTGACAAGAGTGAAAGGGAAGAGGCGCAGGTGGTAACAAAGGACATAGTACTAGCGAATACAAATACAGTAGTTTGATTTATTTAATTTTCAATAAATGTTTTAAAGAATAATTTAAAGTGCTGTTTTTTTTTTCAATTTTGGGAGGAGGTTTTCCATCAGCCACCTTTGCTTCAAGAGATACAGCTGAGTAATGCACCTGGCTCCAGAACTGAAGTGTGCCCGAGTTGCTTCTTTTATATAAAATAGATACGTTTTGTATCTATAGAACATTATCCCATTATTTTGTTGGTCATTTATTACGTTTAAGAAATTAAGTCGATAGGGCGTCCTTGATTTTTGTGTCCAGTGACGTGGTAGCTTCATATTCTGCAGTGTGGGGTAGTGGTTAGGGCTCTGGACTCTTGACCGGAGGGTCGTGGGTTCAATCCCCAGTAAAAACCCAACTGTATAAATGGGTAATTGTATGTAAAAATAATGTGATATCTTGTAACAATTGTAAGTCGCCCTGGATAAGGGCGTCTGCTAAGAAATAAATAGTAATAATATTCTACAGTGAGATACGTGTGACACATTGTTAACCTCCAGGATCACTCTGATAGTTTCATATTCTACAGTGAGATACGTGTGACACATTGTTCTTGTAACGTATATAAATAATGACATGAAATGCATGAGATAAGCAAGGCTATGCATAAGAGAGTGACATAACATGCAAATGAGTGTCTCACACTGTGCATGAGATTGACATGTCTGTAATGACCATGAGTAGCGCAGATCACACTGTCATGTGCTGCTTTCAAATTGCAGCTTTGCATTTTGTTAAGGTTGCTTGAAATATAATGACATCATTTATGACAGCATGATGATAAAAAAAAACATTAATGGGGGTAATAACTGCCTTTGAAAGTACTATTACTGTATTTTCGATTACCACTGTTAAAATAACCATCTATCCAGTATTTCGTATCACAATAGTGCGATTTTTAAACGTAAATGGTGTTTTTCAATCAGTTTGTGGTCCAAAATCTTTCTCCTAATTAAATTGAACACAAAGTAACTGACCTGATTGCAGCCTCATTATGTACTTACTGCTGTTCTTTAAAGTAAAACACTGAGAAGAAATACAGCTGACATCATAGATTCGGGGAATTATTTCTGTCATCAATCGATCAATCAAAACTCTAATGCACTCTTGCCCAATAGCTCAATATGGCATCTTAATGGGGAATAATAAACAAATTCATAAAAAGCCATATCTATTATGTAAAAAAGATGAAATGAAGACTACCAAATGCTGCAATAAACAGTCAATCCAAGATCAATGTAACAGAGCCCCCAACTCTCCCTCAATCTGCAGCCCTCTATACTGTAACACAGCCCCCAACTCTCCCTCAATCTGTACCCCTCTATACTATAACAGAGCCCCCAACTCTCCCTCAATCTGTACCCCTTGATACTGTAACAGAGCCCCCCAACTCTCCTTCAACCTGCACCCCTCGAACAGAGCCCCCAACTCTCCCTCAATCTGTACCCCTCTATACTGCAACAGAGCCCCCAACTCTCCCTCAATCTGCACCCCTCTATACTGTAATACAATCCTTATGTCTTTCAGCTATCACACAGCATCTCTGCTGCTGTTCTCACCAGGAGATTATTAATATCCATTTAATTTACTGTTTTAGTAACAGCTAGTTTATTTAATTGCCTCAATTTTTAAAACCAACATTTTGAGGAGAAGGAAAGGGGGGTTTAAATTGATCTCCAGTGCTGCTGCATCTAACACTAAATACCATTATTATTATTATTATTATTATTATTATTATTAATTTGGTAATAATAGTAATAATAATAAAATAATAGTAATAATAATAAAATAATAATAATAATAAAATAATAATAATAATAATAACAACTATTTTTTATAGTTTCTGCACATTTTCTTTTCTGCAGCAGGGAGCTGAAACTACCCTATTAGAGTCAGTTTGTTATTAATCACAGGTGTGGCGTGGCAGTATAGACCAGGCTGAAATCAGAGCGCACTGACAGGGGAGAGGTACAGACCAGGCTGAAATCAGAGCGCACTGACAGGGGAGAGGTACAGACCAGGCTGAAATCAGAGGGCACTGACAGGGGAGAGGTACAGACCAGGCTGAAATCAGAGCGCACTGACAGGGGAGAGGTACAGACCAGGCTGAAATCAGAGGGCACTGACAGGGGAGAGGTACAGACCAGGCTGAAATCAGAGGGCACTGACAGGGGAGAGGTACAGACCAGGCTGAAATCAGAGCGCACTGACAGGGGAGAAGTACAGACCAGGCTGAAATCAGAGCGCACTGACAGGGGAGAGGTACAGACCAGGCTGAAATCAGAGCGCACTGACAGGGGAGAGGTACAGACCAGGCTGAAATCAGAGGGCACTGACAGGGGAGAGGTACAGACCAGGCTGAAATCAGAGGGCACTGACAGGGGAGAGGTACAGACCAGGCTGAAATCAGAGGGCACTGACAGGGGAGAGGTACAGACCAGGCTGAAATCAGAGTGCACTGACAGGGGAGAGGTACAGACCAGGCTGAAATCAGAGCGCACTGACAGGGGAGAGGTACAGACCAGGCTGAAATCAGACCAGGCTGAAATCAGAGCGCACTGACAGGGGAGAGGTACAGACCAGGCTGAAATCAGAGCGCACTGACAGGGGAGAGGTACAGACCAGGCTGAAATCAGAGCGCACTGACAGGGGAGCGGTACAGACCAGGCTGAAATCAGAGCGCAATGACAAGAGAGAGGTACAAACCAACAAAAACTGCAGCTTCCAAGGGATCTGAAGAAGATGGGTAACAAAATAAGACCTTTCCTCATTATGACTCTCTTAGCACCAAAATAAAAGCCCTTCAAAGCTTTATAGACAGAAAACCAGAACCTTTCTTTTAACCTTCACCTTCAGCTGGGAGAACAGAATGAAAAGCATACGAGTACCTTTGTATAGTGACCACAAACCTCTCCCAATATGCTCTGTGGTTTACGGGTGGGGGGGTCGTTGGTTGCCTTTTCAGACCCTTTACTCAATAAATATGGAGTGGACGTGGACTCGCTGTGTCGAGACAACCCACACAGACACTCACAGTCCTATAACTATTATATACGGCTTGATAATTAATATACAAGTTAAAAGATGTACATGTTATTTGTTTTATATTCATGACCAACCTTTATTTAGTGAATTGTGTTTGTCATTGAGAAGAGGAGAAAAAAGGTTGATGAAGAGAATACTGTATAATGGCTGAGGTATCGGCCAATTGTGATGTCACTGTTTTGATGGACTTTGCATTTGAAATGAATCCCTAGAGGTGACTCAGGCGTGGTGTTTTAAAGCAACTGTACCAATATTCAGAATAAAGCCTGGTAGAAACTCAGTATGGTATTGCTGATGATATGAATTCAGTTTCTTGATGTGTTGTGGCACAGAGCAAGCAAAACATACACTCTGATTGGCTGAAAGATCCCCAGCAGTCTATAAAAACTGTCAACAACAAGCTTACTAACATGTTAACATATGCTGTTCATTTTGTGTTATGTAAATATTTATCTTAACCTGTTTATAAACTAATAAAATAATATACAACATGTTCAAAAGTGCCTTAACCAAATGTAACCACATTTTAATGATCTGGACGATTTGGAGTGGATAATCCTGAAGTAGAGTTTTCTTTCTTTAGTTTATAAAAAGCGCACCACATATAAACTATTACATATAGCACTGCTAGCTGACGGCTGACCACTAACAAGAACAAACAAATATATGAATAGTCTTAGCTAGTTGTTCGCACGTCACACATTATAGAAGTGCTCCTTAAAAAAAGAGGGACCGAATTTACTACCAATTCAGGAAAAGTCGTTTTTTCCGCGACGGACATTAAAAATGTTTTGGAAGCTGGGCAACCTAAATTTCAGGAAACTCAGGGG
Organism: Acipenser oxyrinchus oxyrinchus; assembly: GCA_030684275.1. Classification (NCBI taxonomy): domain Eukaryota; kingdom Metazoa; phylum Chordata; class Actinopteri; order Acipenseriformes; family Acipenseridae; genus Acipenser; species Acipenser oxyrinchus. The sequence continues at coordinate 13,546,649 of CM060265.1, read as the reverse complement.
CATATTTTCAAATCTTTTATTTCAGTCTTGAAACAGGAGTTAATAAAAGCAGACAGTAAAATGTCTGCCTCAATGCGGTACCAACACTGGCGAAACTAACATCCTATCCAGGCCTACTGCATTGGTAGCAAATGCATAATGTTTTGGGTTAATATTTGATCAGGGGACAATTCCGTGATTTAATTCAAGATATTTAACAAGCAAGGAAGAGGTCTGTGTCAGGTAAATGCAGCTACTGTAACCCAGCACCACAAAACACATCTAAATCCACAAATATATCCATGTTTATTTACCAAGGGAGGAGAGAAAGGGTAATAAGCAGACTGGTACATTAATAGACTGTAACAGGGGAGTTTGTTATGTGTGGGTATCCACTAATTGACAAGAGAGACACAGGTTGACATTGAAATGTAGCTCAAGCGTCCAGGTTTTATTTACAATTTAAGTGCAGTGGTACGTGGCTGCCACTAGGGTACCAACAATGCCATATTTAACACACTTTATTTTCAAATTAAACAAATTGTATTTACAAAGCCAACAAAACCCCATTATTTACAGGTGCAGGGCCCAATAACCAGCTTGGATCCAGTCCTGACCATTACTGGGGAAAAAGGTCCAATGGAAATGCGTCTTGGTTTTAAACTCTGTAACACTGCCTTTTGCATTTCTGTTAGCAGCTGGGAAGACATTTAGGAAGGTGTCTCACAAACCCTTTGTGGGTTTAGTTTCCATGTAATTGAATTGTGGGATGTTCCCATTTGCACAAAGATTATATTAAGCTCAAAGCTCTTCTGGAATGCAGAGCCTGTGCACAGATCTCTTTCCAGCTGTCATCGCTGGAGAGGGATTCTGAACTCAGTCCTCTGATTATGCTTATTTGCTCAGGCTCTGAACACTCCGCTCGAAAGCTGTGTCGCAAACCACCTCAATGATTCAAAAACTTTCTGAGGGCTGCCTTATGAATTCCTTATTTAAGTATTTAGAGGAATTTTCTTTTTGTTTTTGCCCAATCTTGTCGCCAGTGCGACCTCTTACCGATCAGAAAAATGTAAAGCCATGCTGTAGATTTTAATACTGTAAAGCCATGCTATAAATTTTAATAATGTAAAGGCATGCTATAAATTTTAATAATGTAAAGCCTTGCTATAGATTTTAATCATGTAAAGAAACAGACATGTTTCAACCACAGAGGTCAGAATTCTTTCCCATAGGCTCTCAACTGTAATGAATTGGCATCTCAGCCCATTGATTTGAATGGAAAGGCAAGGGCTGGACGCAAACCACAAACCAAACAGTTCAATTATAGGTATTACGCTTTAAAATAAAATCAAAACTACTATGACTGTGCTTGATTAGCTGCTTTTCATAGGTCAATGCGGGATTGTGAATGAAATGTCAAACTTTTTAGCTGTTTTACCCACTGTTTTGTTTTGTGTTCTTGTAATTATGTATCGGTGTGTGTATTATGTACTCGTGTGTGTATTTCATTCCACACTAGGGCTTCCATTGCTGGTACCCTAGTGGCGGCCACCAACAACTGCAAGCGCCTTTGATTTTCAATGAAACCTGGACGCCTCTGCAGCGTTTCAACTTCAAACCCTCTGTGTCTTGCTCTTCTCTCAGCAGATACACACATGGTAACAGTACACCCCTGTTACACCGCACTCAACATCATTCCAAGCATATTCACAGACTTCCTGTGCAATTATCTAATAAAATGATATTCTTCGCATAATCACAAACTATTTTATGTCCAATATTGGGACCTATTTATAGTTTAATAATACAGTTAGTTGTACGGATTGGTGGCTGTTTTGTAAGCTTGTAATTTGTATAGCTTTAGAGACTTGATAAGTTAATTTGTTTGTTTTGACTAGAAGTCTTTCTCAGTGTCTTTATTGTACAATATTTCTAAATGAAACTATATAGTTATAGACGACTGTGGCAAAGTGGCTGCTGAGTAGAACAGGTGCAGAGGTGATACAGTGCAGGAATAAATCACAAAAGGAAACTGTAATCCGGTTTGGAAAGGGGGCTTTATTTTATATAAATCCCGGTCTGGCGACCAAACAATATTCCTCCGGCAATACACACCAATGTGTAAAGCTCGGTAGGAAAATGATAATAATGATTTGCAAAATAAACAAATAATAACAAGTTATCCACCCCACAATAATACTAAACACAATCACCAGTCCGGGTGCATGCAGTAGTGCTCGTGGTGGGTGATAACAATTGAACAGTGACTGTGGTGTTGTTGTTCCGGGTAGTGCTGGCCCAAGGCGACAGCTCCGGAGACGTGTTAGCAGTCTAGTGAATTCACAAAACAAAAGACAATTACTAACAGTGCTATAAACAAACAAACACTCACAAATTCTTTTCACAGTTCACAAAGGAATCTCTCCCGGGCCTTCCAGTTCCGTATGCTCTGAAACCAAGCGAAGGAAAAGATTTACAATTCTCCGGCCCCTTTATGCTATTATGCATGACTCCTTGGTAAACGATTGCAGCTGTCTCTACTGTCTGCTGCTGCTACAACGTTTCCCTTCTGGGTCAATACGTTCCTGCAACAGAGTCTCACCTTCTTCCAGACTGACCGACTTCCCAGCCCAGGGAAAGAACTGTCAGGCCAGCCCGTCCAAAGCCTTTCTCTTTCACTGCTTAGCGCCCTCACAAGTCGGGAGGGAGATTTACAACCAAAACTCATTATATTTCTGTCACAATGACTCATATAGCTTGTAAACAACTTGTTTGATTAACTTGATAAGTTAGGAGATACAAAAAAAGCTTTCCCAAAACACACAGAACACCCACACACCAGCTATTAATAGATGAGCAAAACATTTGCAAGCACACATTGGTGTGATTTGTCGTGTTAGGCAAACAATCTAGTTGTTTGTAAACAACCACGTCAAGCAGTCTAAGCAGAGCACTCATGTCAAGCAGTCTAAGCAGTGCGCTCACGTCAAGCAGTCTAAGCGTCAAGCAGTTTAAGCAGTGCGCTCACGTCAAGCAGTCTAAGCGTCAAGCAGTCTAAGCAGTGTGCTCACATCAAGCAGTCTAAGCAGTGCGCTCACGTCAAGCAGTCTAAGCGTCAAGCAGTTTAAGCAGTGCGCTCACGTCAAGCAGTCTAAGTGTCAAGCAGTCTAAGCAGTGTGCTCACATCAAGCAGTCTAAGCAGTGCGCTCACATCAAGCTGTGCAACAGTGTTCAGATTTCTGCAAGGGTCATTTATTAGGTCTACCCTTGAGGAAGACATTTTGGTTTTGTCTGTGTTGCTGCTCTTTTTTTTAATTGTTTTTATTGATTTCTTTTTTTAAGAATAAAAGTCAGCTGCAAAACGAATGCTAATACTAATAAGTCTATAAAAATAAAACAGATAAAGAGAAGACATTAAAAGAGAGAGATAGAGACAAGACTGCACTGCAGTAGTAAAAAAAATCAGCCAAGACCAAAAAAAGAGTGCCAAAGAGCTACAATTCATTTTAAATGAGTCCCAGAGATCCTAACTGGCTGATGTAACTCAGAAATAGTTCACATATACATTGTAATATCAGAGTAGAGAACAAACAGTTGAATTTAGAACTTTACAGTAAATGGCTTTTAATGGACTTATTTATCTTGAAACCAGTTCATCCAGCTCCTCAACCAGCACCACGTCTCCTGCACTAGCAGGACCAGTCAAAAACCAGCAAACCACCCCCTCTGACTGGTCATTGCTAGAATCTCCCTCACAGTTACTCTATTTGGCTGTAATTACCAGATAATGAGTTTGTAATAGCAGTATGCGCCCTGTTCATCTCTCGTCGACTCTCAAGGGTTAACCCAGACATGTGGGCACTCGCCAGCTGATTAAGGGACTGTCTTTGAAGGGCTGAAGGCAACAGCAGTCACAGTCACATCTACAGCTCTGGATTTTCTGCCTTGTGTTCACAGATTAGACCGAGATCAAAGGGAGACACACTGAACAGCAGACTCTCTGCTGTGAGATTCCAACGCTCCTCTGGCAAACTGCTGAAGCCAATTGTGCTGGCTGTTTCCCCGGACAAAAACAAACGCAAGTACAGTCAAAATGCAACATATTAAATGTTGTGTTTTAAACATGAAACATGTTTCTAACATAACCTAGCCTGACCAGGAGCTAAATAACAAGGGTCTATTATGTTAGTTCTGATTTTTATTGTTTGTCTGGTCTAATTATATTTCATTTTGAGATCTTTAGGTAAGAAAACACTAAGGATTGTGCTGCATATGCACTGTGGGAGCTGTCCAGGTGATGAACGAGACATTGGTTGTTTCAAATCATGAAGGAATGATTAAACGAAACTTTATCTGCTACCTAATTGCATTGGGGGTAGTTTAAATAGCAGATAACCAGGTGATCCAATCAGGTAAGCCAGAACAGATGATTTCCCCATTCCCCTTCAATCTGCAGTAGTAAATGTGCTCGTTAGTCTTTGTGTTTGCCTTTGTTGGGATTTTGTTAGTGGTGGGTTAGTTTCTCTTGTCTTTATTAGTGTAGCCTGCGGTCAATCAGCATTAGTTTATATGGAAAAAATCAAGAATTATGACCTTCCAAATAATAACAATAACAATAATGGTTCTTCTTCAAAAACGTAAACACCTCTCACTACAAATTTAATGTACTTGTAATTTTCAGTGCTTCAGGGAGTTTCTATCAGGCCATGACAGCATTGCACAGCCTGACAGCTCCCCGAAGTACTGCAACAAAAGACAATAACACTTAGACACAATTATTTGATTATTGTATGGTAGGAAATGATGTATCCCCTACACCAGTGGTACTCAACTCTGGCCCTCGAGACCCATTCCAATCCTGGTCTTTATTCCAACCAAGTCCTAAATTAGTTAATTGCCTCTTAGCAGCTTCAATTAACTACATTAGAACCTGCTTGGAGTAAAAACCTGGACTGGAGTGGATCTCGAGGGCCAGAGATGAGTACCACAGACCTACACTGTGTCCTTTGTGCTTTGCATGCACCTGCTTGCATGATATTTCTCTTGTTTTGGAGGGCACTGTCCGTGTTAGTGGAATCAGTGTCTTCTCTTGCGACCCCTCCAGTCTCTGTACTGGTGTTTGGTAAATGGCACTATCCGTGTTAGTGGAATCAGTGTCTTCTCTTGCGACCCCTCCAGTCTCTGTACTGGTGTTTGGTAAATGGCACTATCCGTGTTAGTGGAATCAGTGTCTTCTCTTGCGACCCCTCCAGTCTCTGTACTGGTGTTTGGTAAGTGGCACTGTCCAGCAGCTGCATGAATTCATCTTTCAAGTAAACAATACATCATGTACCTTTTAATATAAGAACTGCCATTTCCATTCACATCGAGAAAATGGTATGTAGCAGCCAAAAACTCTTACACTTAAATTAAAAACATAAAGTGGCAAGCTATTGTTAAATATTGCACAGAACACCCCCCACAGAACACTCCCCTATTACAGAACGTCTGAACAGCCTCATCCAGCAGTTCATGTTAAACAGAGATAGGAGGCTACATGAATGGATTTAAAATCATTTATGTTAAGTATGTAAAATAGTTGGATATTCATGAAAACTTTCCCAACTGTTAAGTTTGTTTCAGAAATAGTTCATAAATATATTTTGGAAGTTAAACAAATAGAAATGTTTTCCCATACCATAAGAAACCTACAAGTATACATCACTGCTCCCTTAAATATGTACAATTACTACTTTTGATATATTTAAATGAAATCAGTCATTCAGTCTTGCTGTGAATGGGAGGCTTTGTGACGTTTGTCTATTGAAACTGTACTATGTCCTTTTAGCGCATAATAACATCTGAAATCCCCATATGATTTTCAATATGCGGCCATATTTCTTTCAATAAGGGTCAGCATTATAATAATAACATACTACCAGCACTCATGACTGTTAGGCTACAGCTACAGTCTTGAAAGGGTTAATCCTCCTGAGCCCACACCTGGCTGTCAAAACCCCTCACTCAGAACCAGCACGAGTAAATCATAGATCTGGATCAAATAAGCATCAAAGCCCGTCAGCAGATGCCTCGCATTGTCATCCTGACAATCATTTGTTCCATCACCTTCAAATCTGTCATCTCCGGAGCTGTCAAATTAGTGTCGGGAAGGGAAGTGGCTGCAACACACTCACAAAATCCATCCCAGACTGACACAAACACAACCACCGTGAAGCAGTCTCCCAGCTGTTCACATGTGTGCTTACGTATACGCACGTTCAGTCAGGACACTCATTTATTATAACAGACTAGACAACACTACTACAATATACATATATTACACAACACTCTTTAGCCTTTGGCCTTGTCTTGCTGCAGATAAGTTAAGAGGCTGGCCGTAGGGAAGCCATGGGCTGGGGGGCAGTATAGCTGCCCTCCCCCATTAGACAAATCCAAAGAAAGCAGGTGCTGGCTGGGGAGAGGAGACAAACTCTGGCACACAGCAGGGACGTAGTGGATTTAGGCAAAATATAAATCCTTTCCTTGCTGATTGGACATACTGTTTATCGAGGGAGGAATAAGAAACTAGCTATTCGATTGACGATTTAATCTGGTATTGGCTGATATTTAGGTGATTTGATCTAAGGTTAAAGTGAGTTCCCTGCCAGAACCATCACTTTGCTTAATTACTGCACCAACTAGCTGGATTCTTCTGTGTGTATCTCAAAACAATCTTCACAAATTCCATTCCAATGCGCTTCAATAATGTTTTTTTTTGTCTGTATGGACCCCTTTATAAAGTGTTTGTATCTGACATGATAATTCTCTGTCATAGTACACTGTTATTCATTATATATGTCTCAAATGTGCATTTTAAAAACAAAACCCATGATATCACAAACACGTATTTCCATTTTAAAACATCTGGTACCACACTAGGTAAAGAAAGGTCTCAGTTTGCGTGCCTTATCTTTCAGGAAATCTGTTACTGCCTCATATCCTAGGTCATACGCAGTGTCTTCGAAGTCAAGCATTTTAGTGTCTGCAAAGCATGTCAGTCAGAAGGGAAAACAGCTGGTTGGTTAATGGCAGGAAAGAAGGGGTAAGAGCAATTTACATCTCCAGATGAAATGACCAGGGAAGTGCAAAACTATCTGAAAGCAAGGCCTGCAAACAGACATCTCTAACATGGGTGCACTTGATTTGGTTTAAAACAAAAATACATATTCCTTAAAAACGACACTTTTGATGTGGAAATGGCCATGGTGTTACCATATCATTACATCAGCATGGGTTGGAGTGCCTTTGGAAGATTAAACATGGTTCTGAAAGGGAAACTACCCTTATGCCTCAAGAGGAAAGTCTTCGACCAATGTGTGCGGCCAGTGCTAACTTATGGATGCGAGACCTGGACCCGCAATGCAAAAATGACTCAAAAATTACAAACAACTCAACGGAGTATGGAAGGATGCATGCTGGGAATAACAAGAAGAGACAGGAAAAGGAAGGAATGGATAAGAGCGCAAAACAAAAGTATGCAATGTTATTATAAGAGCGAAAAAACTGAAATGGCAGTGGGCCAGACGTAGCAAGAAGAAAAGACCATCGCTGGACCAAGGAGATACTAGACTGGATCCCAAGAGATATAAAGTGGCCAAGAAGAAGATATCCAGGAAGACGGCAAGATAAAATAAGGAAACATGCTGGAGCATATATATATATATAAGCAGAGCAGGAAGGGGTTTAAAATACTCCCTGCCAAAAATGTGTAAATGTGTTTAATTATTGTTTGTTAATGTATTTAATTAATTATCACCTGCACCTGGCAGAGTATTTAAGGAAAGCAGTTGCTCTCTTCTGGGCATCTGCTGTGTGAAGTGCCCGACTGTGCATCGTAAGAGTAAGCAAACAGGAACTGTGTGTGCTGTTTCCAATTTGTGTTTAAAACTGTGTGTTTTTAGTTATTTGTCAGGTAAACAGCTTAGTGAGCTAGTCAGGAAACCTGCAAATGTGTAGTTAGCGCATCGAAGGAGCTAGGTGTTTATTTTGTTTTTGTTTATTTTTGTATTATTAAACGTGTGCGTAAGCGCTAAAAAACAAGTTTTAAGGCCGGTTCTATGGGCTTTAAATGGGCAAACGAACCTCATGTGTGGTCGTGTTACTATATATATATATATATATATATATATATATATATATATATATATATATATATATATACATATACACACACACAGTCACCTCCAAAATTATTGGCACCCTTGATAAAGATGAGCAAAAAAGACTGTAAAAACACAGGCAATGAGCTATATTTTATGCTCAAATATATGGGAAAACCATATTCTTTTATTCTAATACAATTGCTCAGAGAAAACGTTTTTTATTAACAAGTAATACATTTTTTTTTTCTCAAAAAGATAGGTGTCAGAATTATTGGCACCCCTTATAAATAAAATCAAACAAAATTAAATCTGCATTAACATTCTACTTCTTTAAGTTCATCTCAGTCTTAAGGAACTGTATTGTGGCCTTCCATGGCTTCCTGTTTCACTGGGGTATAAAAATGAGGTAACACGCATATGAAATCCATTTGTCATCCATCACCATGGGGAAAGGCAAAGAACTCACAAATGAAGAGACAAATGGTTGTTGACCTTCATAAATCAGGCAATGGGTAGAAAACAATAGCTAAAAAACAAAATATACCACTTACCACTATTAGGGCAATAATTAAGAAGTTCAAAACCATTGGAACAGTGGTAAACTTGCCTGGTAGAGGACTCAAGTGTATCTTGCCCCCACGCACAGTGAGGCAGATGGTTCGGGAGGCAAAGGGAAATCCAAGGGTAACCAAGTCTCCAAATCTACAATTAGACGCCACCTCCATGCCAATAGGCTATTTGGGTAGGGTTGCCAGAAAAAAAAGCCTTTATTGAGAGCAACCAACAAACGTAAGCGCCTGGAGTTTGTTAAACGGCACTGGCACTTCGATTGGAACCGGATGCTATGGTCAGATGAGACATTTTCAGATGGCAGTGCAGGATGGTTTACAATAAAACAAAAGTACATTCCAAAGAGAGATGCGTATACACACTCAGCTGGGACAAGGTGCATAGAGCACTTAAAAAATGAAGCTTCATTACCAACTGATGCGAAGCACGTCGCTGACGGCTTGATGTGTAATTTGATAATTGGCTTCAGTAATATGGATCCACGGATGAACAGCTTGGTGGGTGTCTCAATACAAAGTACAGCATATAAAGACAGAAGATTGGCGTTTAATGTCTTAATACTTCTGTTGACTTTTAATTGAATTTCCAGGAATTACTTCAGCGGTTTTGGTAACCTCGTCCCTGCTGCAAGACAATTATCAGCCAATTGTGATTAACTGCTTCTATTTCAGTTTAAACTAATGACAAGGAGACAGATGTTGCATGCATTACCATCAGTGTGATATTGGAGGTATCTGTGATGTCACAATGGATTCAACCATAACCAACAGAACCATTAATACAAATAAGGAAGTCAAGTGAAACGTTTCAGTTGTAGACCTGTAATCTACTCAACTCCAATGTATGACAGCCACAGGTGAATCTGTGTGTACCTCTGCCTTATCTACTGCATTAGGAGCTGCACCGAATAGGTGACTAGACGAGTACAAGAACGGGTGTGACCTCAGGTGGTGAGTAGCAGGGTACATTGCTTGAGGGTGAGTCACTGGAAATCAGGGGAGTCAGGCAGGGAGAGCCACAGTGCTGGGGAGGGGGACAGGCTGTAAGGCCTCACAGTAACACAGGGGCTGGGGTCTCCAGACAGTATTAGCCTAAAGAGACTAATCAAGGACATTCTAAAATATTATATTTATTGAGATTTCACTGCTCAGGATTAGCCCCATTGATATACAAAGTCTCGTTAACACAGGGTCAGCAGACCCATCCACAGGCAGTACATTAGACACAACACACACTACAGCAAGCAATACATCTTGGATATAATCACAGGCAATCATATAAAAATACCTGACTCAATGTGCTTTTACATCATCTAAAAACAATTACACTACGATAACCCAGCCAAGCCAATTGGTAAGCAGATCACAATGTCGTAAAAAGACTATTGAAATTGATGCTTGTTTAAAGGAGTGCAAACCAATGCATTTTCTTACCTCTTACTGGTACTAGCAACACCATCACTATTCTCTTTTCTTGTGTTGGTTCTCTACGTTGTATTCTTTCGAGATATGCAATGCTATATAGATGAAAGGTTGTTGTTTTTTGGTACATCATTTCATGTGTTGTAGTTCAAACACTCATTTTCATGAATTCAATAAAGCGTCCTGACACCCAACTGTTTTTGCTATAATTAGCTACATTCTCAAAGCTATTTACTACCAATCTGAAAAGAATAAGAAGCAACCTCATACTTTACAAGCCCCAAGTTCTTTATTTCTGCTGGGTGTAATTTTTTCCTCTCGCCCCGCAGGACTTGCCTGTGTTGTGTCCATTCTCTTTCTGCTCTGACGTCACCCACAAGCCATTTAACCCATGACAAAGTTTGTTATCCTGTTCATTTTTACTTGATTGTTAAAATATGCTGCTTGGTGGTGCCTTGGCATACAAGAAGCTATAAAACTCAGTGGTTGTTATTTCTATTTCAGCCCAGTAGTTAAGGGTCAAGCATGGAAAAGGCAAAGCTCATTACATACTCCCCTCACGTCCCACCAGCACCGTGGATAAGCAGTAAATGAAAGGTAGACCCAATTCCCAAAGCTTCCTCCACTCAACCTATCAGTATGCTGTGTGTGTGCAGGGTGCTGAATTTATTACTCTCCACAAACTATGTGCTTGATGAGCCAAATCCACATTCAGAGCTTGAAATTGACACTTACATTCTTTTTTAGAAAGTTTTCAGTCTCTCCTGCAACTTAAAACCTGTTAACTCATGTGGCACTCAGGTGCTGGGCTGCGTGTCCTTGCTGCATTCAAGCCATTAAGAAAGCAGCACCCAGACTGTGAACTGCCTAGGGGAGTTCACTACACCACAACACCTTACAGTAGCCATGCATTTTCTCTGCCATGCACATCCATTCCTCGTATGGGTCTGAAATGTGGAGTTTTCAAAGAAACACATGTTTTAGCAAGTATTTGCATTTGAAAACATATCTGAGACTACACTTGGTAAAAGAGATTTTGGTTTGCAAGACATGAGTTTAGACTTTAAATATTTATTATCGCTTTAAAATAAATAAATGTTTGCCTTATTGACTGTTACATTTAGGAACCTGGCAGCCGGCTTAGTTTGTTCTAGTAAATGATTGCACACAATGCATAGAGCTTTAAGACATCTTTAAAATGTCTTCAAAGAAAGATATCAGCTGCAACAAAGATCTATAATAGTTTTGCTGAAGATCGCTCTTTCTAGTATCAGACGGGGCCATTTCACGTGTCTGTTTGTGACAGAGAGCGAATGAATCCTAGTCAACAATCTGCCTCCCAACCTGTGAGGGCGCTGTATAACAGGAACAGTGTGCACTGGACTGGATGGTTTGGCAGTTCATTCCAAGGTCAGTCGGAAGTCGGCCATCCAGAAAGGGGGTGGAGCCACAATACCAGAAGTCATCGCCTTACTGCGGTAGGATTGGTGGATACGTGATTGCACTCGCTACCAAAGGGGGCGTGACTGAGGGTATATCAGAGGATGTGGCCGAGCAATCTGTTCCTTTGTTATGGTTATGAAAAGACCTGTAAAGGAGTGCAGTGAAAATATAATCGTAAGTGTTTTGTGTTGTTTTGTATCTGCTAAACTGTTCCATTTCTCATTTGTAGATGGCTAACTAATCCGGGAGCTGTCGCTACAAAGCCAGCACCCACCCCGGACCACTCTACACCATTGTTCTCTAGTATTGTATTAATTCACCACTTGCACTAGGAGCACTCACTGTTGGACTTGTGATCATGTGTGTTTATAAAGTGTGTGTAATTATTGTTATTTCAGGACTGAACCCCATGGTTTACCTGTGCAAAACACATCATTGTGCAGAGCCAGGTATTATTATTTAAGAGTTGCAAGCACAGAACCTGGCCAAATAAAGAGCTGTTTTTCACTGTGAACTGTCTTGTGTCTGTTATTCCTGAGCACTGCATCACCACTACACCTGGGCACTGCAAACCACTGCTTTTTCTGCTTTAATAAATATGTTTAATCATGCAATATCTGGAAATACCTATTTTTAAACTGAAATGCTGTGAAACAAGTCATTCTTTAACGTGAAAAAAATACAGCCCTACTGAGATTCTCCAGAGCTTCACCTCAATCATTGCCTCAAACACTAGGCTGGGGCTGCTTTGAAGTGGATTCTGGAGGCAGGTCATTTGCCAGCGCTGGATGAAGCTGGAATATTACTGTAATGCGAATTCATTGAAGAGGCGCAGCTTTCACCGACACCAGTACAAAACTGAAAAATGCTCTCAAATGCCTTCTGAAGGGACATACATTCTCATTATCCACCTCTCCGGGCGTTTCAGTTATGGAAAGGACTGGCATCTTAATAACCATCATGACAGGGAGGCTTGTCAGCGGGATTATGTGTAAATAGATTTATTTTCCCTTACTGTGTTAATGGGGTAGAATGACTACTAATTTGATGAGTCAAATATTTGAGGTAAAAATAGTCAAATAGGTTGACTGGGTGTAACTTAAAAAAAAATCTGCGAATAAATCTGTCTTTGATAATGAACATACTGTTTAGTAACACTTCTCTGTTTGTAACTACATTTTACAACTGCTCGGAATGTTGTAAGAGTAATTAAAGATGAAAGTTAATGTGTTACCACCACAGCTGTACTTCACTGTGTTTCACAAATACTTCACAATCCTGTGACGTGCAATCAGTCGACTATCTTTTTCAGTATTCTAGTGTGTGTGTTACGTGTAATTCTGTACTGTTGTTTTTTTCTCATTATTTATCCTGTTTATTAACTAATGTACTGTTTTAGCCTCGGGCTGCTTCTGAAAAGACTGTATTTCTGAAGTGCATTCCAGTCCACCTCTATGGGATCTCTTTCTACAATATATCAAGTTGCAGAGGGGACAGAAATGACAGCTGCACATACCAAGTGGGCATTTTTCACCACCTCACAGAAGAAAATCCAGTTGTTAATTTTTTGCTGTAATAGTTCAGCCGGTGAATAGTAACTCTGGTAGAAAATGATCTATGTAGAAACAACACTACACACATAATAGTATTTTAAACAGGAAAGGAATGCAATATTCTCCACCAAAACAATGCATGGCTGTTATGGTTCTTCATGAATTATCTTGGTTATGTCTGTGTTTAGGAAGAGAATGTTTTAGTGCAACTCAAAAAGAATTCCCTGATTGCACCAGTGTTACCATTCTCATTCAAAAAGACTACATCAGTGTTCTCATTGGTAAGCTCTGATGTACTGTGCTACCATGAAAAGCACCTGTGATTGAGGCATTTATTGCATTTCATTTCTGTATTTGGAATTTGACCAATTCAGATATATTTGGTGTAATATTTAACAAAATACAACCTGATAATAAACCTGAAATCGTCATAATATCAATGCTTCATTACATGAGGCACATATTCCTGTTCGACAAGGGTGATTGAGAGAAAGAGAGGACTCTTTAGGGCTAGTTAGATAAGGGAATTAATTTCCATCTATTCTGGCAACCCAGGAATCCAGGCACAGCCATGGGTCCTGATAACCTAATCATCTCCCTCGGTCATTATCATCATTGCCACAATCACGGCAGTGTAAATATGAAGGCCTGCCTCCTGTGGGGAGCAGGCCCGGCCGCCTGCCTGCCTGAGCTCTGTTCGCTACGCATGAATGTGCAGTGTGGTTGCCTAGGAAACTGTGACTGAAAACGCTGCCTTGGAAACTCTGCCAGCATGCTTATCCGCTATTCCCCCCACCCACCCAACACACACACACACTAACACACAAGTGTGTGCACCTATACAAGCAAGAGCCTTACACACATTGTATGTGTTATTGTGAGAACCTGAATCATCTCTAAGAATGTGGCCATAGAAGATGCTTGAAGAGCCCCGCGATGGACCAGGAGAACATGCCCCACACCAGGGCAATGCCAGAGAGGCCCGGGGTATACCAGGAGAACATGCCCCACACCAGGGCAATGCCAGAGAGGCCCAGGAGAACATGCCCCACACCAGGATGATGCCAAATCTGGTGAGGGAGAACATGCCCAGACCAGGGCAATGCCAGAGAGGCCCAGAGACCAGGAGAACATGCCGACACCATCATAGCATAAGAATACCCAATCCATATCGTCATCAGACAGTAACTTAATTGTATATAATGCATGTAGATTTCAATAGAAAGTTTAGGGGTAGCTGTATAGGGTCAAGGTTTGCCAAGCTACACTCATGTGAACAGTGCTAGAATGCACCGGCCTCAAAGCCAGTTTCCCTCTGAAATAAACTCACCACAGCTTACATTTACAAGCATAATGAATCCCGTTAGCTTGTGCCTGGGCAATCCCATTAAAACACTAATCAAAGCTATTTTCACAGCGGCTGGGGAGGTTTTATCGGTTTTTCTACCAAGGCATCCTGAGTACCTTGGGACTGAACCAAATAAATTAACACTGGAGACACCAAATAATTGAGAAACCCTGGGACTGTGTATACAACAGAGGGAAAGCAGCAATTACAGAAACATAATCAGCAGCTTTCAGCCTTCACATTAAACTAGCATTGTTGGTTTCACAAAACAACATTAGCAGCGCCACATCATTAGAAGGATCCTGGACAATAGAGAATAGCTAGTCCCACTTGTAATGAACTTTTAAAACCCCCCACTTAAATCATACGTTACTAGCATCGCTATACCACTATGGGTGTGCCACCACTTCTCTCTGTGCTAGCTACCATGTGGGAGTGAGAGCTAGCAGAGAGCATGGGGAATGCAGAAGCACCTGCTCTGTAATGGAAATTTAACTAAGCCTGATAAGAACCTTTATCTACATTATATCAGTCGTATGCATTGCATGCATTATCTTTACTCAGACAAGTAAGACAATCTTATGTATAGCCTTGGATTCTTGTCGGTGAATAAATGCAGCTTGATTGATGAAAATTGGGAGTTCATTCTTATAGTTATCCTACTCAACAACATACAGTTCCAGCAGCCCTTAACCCAAGGGGAAATTTCTCCCCACACGATAGCCCCCAACAGTCATTTACAATCACTTTTTCTCTTCCACCTCCCTCTTTCACCCTCTTCTCATTCCTCCTCTTTCAGGAGTCACACTTCACCATGCTGCCCGCTGGCTTCTCTACCCCATCACTCCCTCTTTCACCCTCTTCTCATTCCTCCTCTTTCAGGAGTCACACTTCACCATGCTGCCCGCTGGCTTCTCTACCCCATCACTCCCTCTTTCACCCTCTTCTCATTCCTCCTCTTTCAGGAGTCACACTTCACCACGCTGCCCGCTGGCTTCTCTACCCCATCACTCCCTCTTTCACCCTCTTCTCATTCCTCCTCTTTCAGGAGTCACACTTCACCACGCTGCCCGCTGGCTTCTCTACCCCATCACTCCCTCTTTCACCCTCTTCTCATTCCTCCTCTTTCAGGAGTCACACTTCACCATGCTGCTCGCTGGCTTCTCTACCCCATCACTCCCTCTTTCACCCTCTTCTCATTCCTCCTCTTTCAGGAGTCACACTTCACCACGCTGCCCGCTGGCTTCTCTACCCCATCACTCCCTCTTTCACCCTCTTCTCATTCCTCCTCTTTCAGGAGTCACACTTCACCACGCTGCCCGCTGGCCTCTCTACCCCTCCCCATCTCCATTCCTGTTCTAATTTGATCCATCCTTTCTCTCCCTTTCCTCACTCTCTTCCTGCTCTTGTATATCCTCTTTCTCTCTCTCTCTCTCTCTCTCTCTCTCTCTCTGGATTCGAGAGCGACAGATTGGGAGAGCTGGGTTACTGTTGCATTTTGTTGTCTAAACCATCAGAACAAATTTTGCTCAGTTTTTATTTAAACATACAAGGGGCTATTCTTAGAATCCCTGTCTTCATCCCTCCCACACTCTCACTGACTCAGATGGCACAGCTACTGTCTCCTAGTATATAGCGTCTCTCCAGGGCAGCAGTTATTTCATCAGTTAATAGCTATTTGTGTCCTCCTATGTCATTTGGTATAATACAGCATATACAACATTCAGTGTTGGTTTAGCCCAGGGCTGTCCAATGAATAGCTCTTGAGTCATATATGGCTCATTGAGATCCAAAAGATAGCTTGTTTGATTTAGCGGTAGAGTATCCCATTTAAGGCTGTTAAGGGAAATTGGTCGCCTTTGGTGGAAAATGCATATTACGCATAACACTGAAGCAGAATCTTAGTTTAATCTAAGTTATTTACTACTATTTAGTTTGCTTTTGATTTTGATTAAACTAACACTATTTCGGGTTCCAGTCTGCAATGTTTAGATTTTTTGGTTCTTTAAAAGGCTGCTGCTTGTCAACATGGCTCTTCTAGTCATCTCTAAACAGCTCCCTTTCAGCCAATAAGAAAAATACGAATTCAACCCAAAATATGCACAAGCAGGCTTACCTGACCAAAAGCATGGTGTGATCTGAAATGGGATACACAATAAACACTGCACACCCTCAGCATTAGCTTGGAAGACTGTACAGATGTTTACTGCTCTATTTAATGAGCTTCACAGTAACTCACGAGACAAAGAAACTAAAGTAGATACTAAAATTGTATTTAAAAGTTGCTCAAATACAGTTCTAATGTTAATCATTTCTAACACTTTAAACTTCAAGAAACATTATAATTTTAATATAGTAACAAAGCATTGCAAGTCCAATTATTTAACTGACATTCATTTTATCTAGGGGAAACGTCATTTAAAACAGCAACATCGGTACATAACAGCATTAAAACCCTTTTTGTAATCTTTACAAAATAATCATACAAAACAGGGTTAACACCCCCCACACCCACACCCCTCCCCCACACCCCCACACACACGATGAACAGAAATATTGAATACAGCTGAACAAACTAGACTAAACAAACTTTGTTATGATCGTTTTTTAGAATTACAATAATTATTTCAGAGCTGTAAAACACTCAGCAGATAGCAGTTTATTTTATTTTAGCATAACCACAGGCCTCTAAAACTAGGCCAGCAGAGCAGGAAGCAGACAAAGCTACTCTGGCTGTCTGCAGCACCAATAGACATGGACAGCCTGCGGCCTACCTACCTACCTGGGGCCTGTGGCGTCTTGTGGCACTGGGTGCCCACAGCACAGGGATGCTGACTGGGGTCTCCAACAGGGCAGCTGGGTGCAGCATGCTTTGACAGGCCTCGGAGCTCAATTCAGGGATGAAGAAACAAGCAGAATGAGGAAGACACTGCAAACGAGGACAAACTAGTCTGTGGCGCTGAATAAATCACAGTGCCAGCACTGAAGTGAAGAAAACTGGGTTTCTTCAGCCCCACTGGGCCAATCCTCATGCATATCCTATTCCACAGAAAATGACTACGATTTCAGCCCCACCACTGAGAGATGGATTTATTTTTAAAGTGCCATGACTCAAATGCCTGTTGCTCTTAGATGTCTCTCCAAAGTGCCAGTCAAAGGGACATGTTTACAAATCGGCAGTTTTGTGAAGGCAGGACCAACTGGTAGCCATGACAACAGGGGGGCAATACTGGAAATACCCATTTCTGACAAAACTAACCAGATATTTGTGATTGTCTGAACAAAAACAATCGCACACAGTAATGCATGAATCCTCTATACCACCTGACACCCTATAACACTTTCATTTAATATTGCTTTCACTTTGTCAGGTAAAACTTAATAAACAGACAAGTAGACAAACACTTTGTTTCTTGTCATAAACACATTTACAGAGTATCATCTATACACTCCATGTAATAACTGTCAAAGGGGGGAAATGAACAGTTTTAATAGCAATGCCTTGTCTGCTATTGTAACAGGCAGAGGCTGAGCACAAACTGCCTAGTGATTCAAAAGAAGTGTCCTGTCCACTGTGCAACAGGGTTGATTCCCCTGGACCAGCTTCCATGCAATGTACAGTGCATGTCGAAACACTGGCTTACACACTCCAGAGGTCCCACAGAGATTTTAATTAAAGTCCGTAGTGCTCACCATTACATTACAGTGCTGCTGTTACAGACACTACCAAACCCTGTGTGCCAGACAGGTTTATTTTTTGAAACTTTTCATTTAAAAAACAAATTGGTTTTTTTTGAGAAGGAAAAATCAAATTCAGGTTCAATTCTAACAAACTCCAATTGTAATTCTACTTTCTTGCAATATGTTAAGGTAAGGAAGTGAATGAGTCCATGTACAGGTTAAAATATTCATATAAACTCGAACGTTTATCGGATTACAGCCCAATGCAATCTGAAACAGGAGGCTCGGAGTGTATGACAAACGTTTGGTGAAGATTGATGCAAAATGAAGGCAGCTATCTTGTTCACCCGGTATAGCGTGACATATGAGTGGACAGACACGCACAATCAACATATAGGGCTACCCATTTTTTGAACGAGGACCCTAAAAAAGGAAAAAGCTTTTTTACAAAAAGGATTCTGATCATTGGAGCATTAGAGCAGTATTTAAGATACCCTCAATATTAACCCACGATCACAATCTAGAAACTTTGTTTAAAAAAGTGGAACTTAAGTATTTTCAGAGACAGCTTCAATTGCTTTTCCCTAGTATGTCAAATCCTGAATTGATAAAAATAAGGATTTATCAGTGAGAGAAATGTTCTCATCTCCTCGCAACGCCGTCACAATTTTGCCCTTTCAGCTCTCACCCCTCTCTTCCAGTTCCTCAGTAATCATTCATCTGCAGCTGGTGAAGGAATGCATCAGAGTATGGGTTAACATATCAACAGCTTATTAACTGTTTAATGCTATGTTGGTATCGGTCAATTAACAAGCCAGGAGTTGGTTCAGCAGTGAAAGGGTTAGGCCTGCCACACACACACACACATCGTGCTGTCTGTGTGTGTGTGTGTATATCTCTCGCTCCCCCTCTCTCACATTGTGCTGTCTCTGTGTGTATCTCTCACTCCCCCTCTCTCTCTCACATAGCACTGTCTCAGGTGCGTCTATCTCTTGCTCCCCCTCTCTCTCACATAGTGCTGTCTCAGTGTGTGTTTATCTCACTCCCCCTCTCTCTCACACATCACTGTCTCAGTGAGTGTGTATCTCTTGCTCCCCCTCTCTCACACAGTGCTGTCTCAGTGTGTGTATCTCTCGCTCTCCCTCTCACAGAGTGCTATCTCAGTGTGTGTATCTCGCTCCCACTCCCCCTCTCTCTCTCTCACATAGCGCTGTCTCAGTGTGTGTATCTCTCACTCCCCCCCTCTCACATATCACTGTCTCAGTGTGTGTATCTCTCGCTCCCCCTCTCTCACATAGCGCTGTCTCAGTGTGTGTATCTCTCGCTCCCCTCCTCTCTCTCACATACCACCGTCTCAGTGTGTATCTCTCGCTCTCCCTCCCACACAGTGCTGTCTCAGTGCGTGTATCTCTCGTTCCCCCTCTCTCACAGTGCAGTCTCAGTGTGTGTATCTCTCGCTCTCCCTCTCACAGAGTGCTGTCTCAGTGTGTGTATCTCTCGCTCCCGCTCCCCCCTCTCACAACGCTGCCTCAGTGTGTGTGTATCTCTCGCTCCCCCTCTCTCTCTCACATATCACTATCTCTCGCTCCCCCTCTCACACAGCTGCCTCAGTGTGTGTATCTCTCGCTTCCTCTCTCTCTCACATATCACTATCTCTCGCTCCCCTCTCTCACACAGCTGTCTCAGTGTGTGTATCTCTCGCCCCCTCTCTCACGTATCACTGTCTCAGTGTGTGTATATCTCGCTCTCCCTCTCACATAGCTGTCTTAGTGTGTGTATCTCTTGCTCCCTCTCTCTCTCACATATCACTGTCTCAGTGTGTGTATCTCTCTCTCCTCTCTCACATAGCGCTGTCTTAGTGTGTGTATCTCTTGCTCCCTCTCTCTCTCACATATCACTGTCTCAGTGTGTGTATCTCTCGCTCCCCTCTCACACAGCGCTGCCTCAGTGTGTGTATCTCTCGCTCCCCCTCTCACACGGAGTGCAGTCGCAGTGTGTGTATCTCTCGCTCCCCCTCTCTCACAGTGCAGTCTCAGTGTGTGTATCTCTCGCTCTCCCTCTCACAGTGCTGCCTCAGTGTGTGTATCTCTCTCCCTCTCCCCCCTCTCCCATAGCGCTGCCTCAGTGTGTGTGTATCTCTCGCTCCCCCGCTCTCTCACATATCACTTTCTCAGTGCATGTGTATCTCGCTCTCAGAGTGCTGTCTCAGTGTGTGTATCTCTCGCTCCCCCCTCTCACATAGTGCTACCTCAGTGTGTATCTCTCGCTCCCCCTCTCACATAGCGCTGCCTCAGTGTGTGTGTGTATCTCTCGCTCCCCCTCTCTCACATAGCGTTGTCTCAGTGTGTGTATCTCTCGCTCCCCCTCTCTCTCTCTCACATATCACTGTCTCAGTGCATGTGTATCTCTCGCTCCCCCTCTCTCACACAGTGCAGTCTCAGTGTGTGTATCTCTCGCTCCCCCTCTCTCTCATATCACTGTCTCAGTGTGTGTATCTCTCGCTCCCCCTCTCACAGTGCTGTCTCAGTGTGTGTATCTCTCGCTCCCCCGCTCTCTCTCATAGCACTGCCTCAGTGTGTGTGTGTGTATCTCTTGCTCCCCCCTCTCTCTCTCTCATAGCACTCTCAGTGTGTGTGTGTATATCTCACTCCCCATCTCTCTCACGTAGTGCTGTCTCAGTGTGTATCTCACTCCCCATCTCTCTCTCACATAGCACTGTTTCAGTGAGTGTGTATCTCGCTCCCTCTCTCTCTCACATAACACTGTCTCAGAGTGTGTGTATCTCTCGCTCCCCCTCTCTCTCTCACATAGCGCTATCTCAGTGTGTGTGTTTCTCTCGTTCCCTTGTGTAGTTGTAATCTGCCCCTTATCACCTTATCCAGCTCTCTGCTCACATTCCCACTGCATGCGTCTGTATCTCACATCAGCGTCAATCAGCAAGGATCAGCCAAGCTCCCAGACACTCTGTCCCAACACTTGTGCGTAGGAAGGTAGTGCAATGCCACAATATATAACAAATGATTCATTTAGTATTATACAACGAGACACTGCTCTCCCATTACTTTCTATTGACACAGAATTTCTCCATAATGGAATGGCAAATAACAAACGGCTGTGATCCCATACTAAATTCTGACAAAAAACTTTTGTAAAAAATGATTTGTGTTTATTTACAGTTATAAGGCCAGAAGATTTTTTAAATTGGTGTTAACATTTCAGACAAATTACTTTTCCAAAATGAACAACAAACAGCATAAGACACACATGGTTATATTTTTAAAGCATTTACTCCAGTCTTGAATTACCTTGAAAAAGGTAAACCGCATTTAAATTTTACTAGAAAAAAATAGGAGTTCATTTAAGACTCGAGAAAATGACTTGAAAATTATTTGAGCTCTAAGTAAATTGTAAGTCACCCTGGATAAGGGTGTCTGCTAAAAAACAAATAATAATAATAATAATAATAATAATAATAATAATAATAATAATAATAATAATAATAATAATAATAATAATAATAAAAATAAATAAATAAATAAATAAATAAATAAAATGGCTTCAGTGTTTATCTTTATTGGGTGCATTTTTCCTTGCTGATGACAATTTGGAGTAAGAGCTTTGATAATCTAATGCATGGTCTTCCTTAATGTAGTCTTTTGGTCTACAGAAGTATGTAACTGACTGAACAATTGGCTGTTTAGAGACATTGCACAAATGTTTTTATCTTCCGCTCATGTACTGGTATCAACCCAAGGCATACTCCTCAGCTCCACTCCCAACATTGACAGAGAGGCAGGCATGAGCAGAGGAAATACAAGAATCATTTTTAAAATATTAGGAAAGTCCTCATAGACTAGCGTTAATGCTGTCGCTGTGGGCTGTTCTGAATAATAACAGAGATTCTTGCTCAATGAATGCACTCAAACACTGCTCTTGGGGCTTTTCCACAGCAATAGCATTATCCTTTCAATACAGGACTGACCAACTTCAGCCAACCTCCACTGGTCCATTCTGGACACTAAATCTATTCAAATATATAATCTGGTAAGAATTGGTAAGAGAATGATAAGTCACTGGCAAGTATGGTGAATCACCGGTACTATTGCATTCGTAAGGATGGTAAAAAGGTAAAGAACAGCAAATGCATACGAAGGGAAAAGCATGGGCAATTATTATATATACTGTGCTCTGCATATTGGATTTCAATAGTTCATTTGTAATGGAACATAGGCAGATAGGACACAAAAATGGAGGCTGTCATGCAACTTGCTTAGTGATCACTTTGATCTGTTTTTAAAATCGAAAGCCTCAAGCCATCTTAAAGCACTAGAAAGTTTAATTGAGGGATGAGACCTTGTTACATTGCTGCCAAGAGGGCAAGACTCAGAGATGTATCTGTAGGGAAGCTGGATAGCACCCAATCCATGACAAGTACAAACGAGAGATTAGATCTTGTGCTGGGACTCCCCCAAAAGGTAGTTAAAAGCTCCCTGTTAGACAGGTGGTATTATTGCCATGAAATCCCTTTCGGCAGGTTTTATATTTAGAGAAAGTGCTTTTAAGCGAGGGCAGGTGTGCACTAAATCCCTAATGTTAGAGCAATTGTAGGTAATGGAGTTGAAAGGACAGCTGTTTGAGGCAAGCACAAGGCCTGATGTGAGTTGACATGGGATCAGGTGAAGATTTATTGCAGGAGAAGAAACACATCTGAAGAAAGAGGACATTCTCTAACACGAGAGCTGGCAGCTTTATTAGGGCCACCCCAATCAGGCTAGGTGGAGGGCTTGTGTAATCTGTAGGTTAGAGCTAATGAAAACCAAGGCTACGTCTGTTTAGGCTGATTTGTATTTCCAACTCTGAGGTCGAGAAATGAAATAAGCAAAAGGAGAAGTAAAAAGCCTGATGGTCTGCAATGGTAATGTAGACAGAGGCACTATAATGGGTGTTGGTAGCACAAGGACAAGTATACGACTACTGGTAGAACGGGACCACGGTGGTAACATTTTCATATTTTGACATGCCAATGATTTCACAATGGTAAAAAAACAATGCTATTGCAACATATCTGTACTAGACACTGTGCTACTTCCCATTTCTGATTGGACTGCTATAGGTTTTACTCAGTTTTCTTGATACTCTGGTATTACAGAATAATGCGATTTTTCAAACTTTCTGTAAGGGTAAAAAATTGCTGCAGTAAGCAGATAAAAGAGAAAGGGAAAAGAAATAAAAGGAATACAGCAGATGAAATGAAGCCAAAAAGAAAGGCTACTTTTGCAATGCCACATTAAACTTGAAATGGTGTTTCATGATAAATTTTTATAAATCTTTGTTGAAGCATTTTGAAACCTGATAATCTAAAACACCATTCCAGGATTTGCAGGTATCATTGTGTTACAGAACACCTGCAGCTTTTTCAAGAAACGCATAGAGTTATCTTTGCTGTGTCCCGTGCTGTCTGTATCGTATTGTTATATTTTTAAACATATTGGCGGCACTTCTGAAATGTTTAATCACAAAGCATGGGTCATAAATTCACTGAGAAAGATAATTTATTTTCTTAGGATCACAGTTTATCCAGATCACACTCCCTCCTGTAGCAATGCCGGTTTTCTGTTCCCGTAACACGCCTCTCACTGCAATCACAGCACCTGCAGTGTTGCAGCAGGAAGCAGGATCTGGATACACTGCGATGTTTAGAGGAAAAATGATCTTTTACCTGGCAAATGTTCCCAAAAAAAAACTACATTCAACACAACAGGCTAGTTAATCAGTTCCAGACATCAGTTCCAAAGTTACTTCTATGGGTTTGACGTGGAGCATGCCATTCCACTAGAATTCCCTGTTGATGTGCAGGTTTGGTAGTACACTGAATACTGAGGAGCAGTAATTAGCATGCAGGGGCAGCAATCCCATGTAAACAGGTGCACTGCATGTCTGAGTGAATTCCACCATTATGCTACATATTGTACATGGGACTTTTAGTAATCCTTATACTACTACTGGCATATCCTGTACCACCCAGCACGCGTGGCATACACATGTTGGGAATATGGCAGATCATATGCAGAATATTTAGTGGATATGGACTTTATATTATGTTAAGTATTCTACATATAAAAAGAAAAGAAGCAGCACTTTGGAATACACATGGATTACAAATATGTGCAGTTCCCATAAGCACTGACACCTTCTATCATTACAATGTGGTTCCTCTATAAATGCAATACATGGTGAATTTGATTCAATGTTTTAGCAACTGGGAGGGAACCATCAAGGTTTTTGTTCTTTTGTTGTTTGACTCAACTATTGAGCAGTTAGAACCGATCTGCTGTAAAAAAATGTTTCTATGATACAACAATCTGTTGTCAAAGAATGCCATGCAGATTTGAATAAAGATTCTCTGAAAGGGTATTGGTACCTATGACTTTATTATTGTTCATTATTACAACATAGATAATAAGTACACCCAAGTGGTATATAAAACAAAGACACTGTTGAATGCAATGCAGCAATCCGTCGCATATATAACTGCGGTGGGACCAGAGTAAGGGCGGATATGTAACAAGGCAGAATCCTGTTTTAAATACCATTATACACAGCTGTAACAATTACTATATTCACCCGATCCCTTGTTTAGAAAGCTACAGGGTGTTAATGCTTGTGACAGGGTAGCTGTCTGCTGTGTGGAATGTATCCATTCGCTGCTGAGTGACAGGCAGGAGATCGAGACAGAGGTTGAAGTTGATACGCTCCGCAGGCGAACAGGATTTATTTACATATCAACACACTGAACAGCTCACGTGACACTACCAGCAACGGCAACGCATGGATCACATACAACACCGTGTACAAAAACTTCGGTAGGATCTACAATATCTCATCTAATCTTCTCTGTTCAATAATAAACTAACATTGCTGAAGAGGTTGATAATGGCAGATAAACGGCTTGGGTGGATATGTGAAGGATGGATACGCGATAGATTAATGTATCTGCTATTGTATACTGACTATCACCAAGACCTTTTGAAGCAGAATCCTATCCCGGTACAATGAAATGTTACAAGGTTTCAGTTCTATTGGGGTAGGAGTGACGTTACTGATTCAATGTTATGGTCAGTTCTATTGGGATAGGAGTTACTGATTTTTTTGACCATTGGCCCCATGAGGTCCAGTGAGGTCAGCAGGCCACAGACCTGCTAATGAAGTGCAGGGTATTTAGTTTAGTACAATTGATTTAACTAATGTAACCGAGGAGCAGTGTGTTCTGCTCCTTGAATATTATTATGTAAAAACTGCTATTTATTTATTTGTGTATCTTCATATGCTTAAAGTTACAGTGGCTCTCAAGTATTCACCCCCCTTGGACTTTTCCACATTTTATTGTGTTACAACATGGAATCAAAATGGATTTAATTAGGAGTTTTTGCCACTGATCAACACAAACAAAGTCCATAATGTCAAAGTGAAAAATAAAATCTACAAATTGTTTTAAATTAATTACAAATACAAAACAGAAAATAATTGATTGCATAAGTATTCACCCCCTTGAGTCAATATTTGGTAGAGGCACCTTTGGCAGCAATTACAGCCATGAGTCTATTTGGATAAGTCTCTACCAGCTTTGCACATCTGGACACTGCAATTTTTGCCCATTCTTCTTTGCAAAATTGCTCAAGCTCCGTCAAGTTGAATGGGGACCTTTGGTGAACAGCAATTTTCAACTCTTTCCACATATTCTCAATTGGCTTGAGGTCCGGGCTTTGACTGGGCCACTCCAGGACATTGACCTTTTTCTTTTTAAGCCACTCGAGTGTGGCTTTGGCTGTATGTTTGGGGTCACTGTCCTGCTGGCAGATGAATCTTCTCCCAAGTGCCAGGTCTCTTGCAGACTTCAACAGGTTTTCCTCCAGGATTTCTCTGTACTTTACTGCATCCATTTTGTCCTCTATCTTCACAAGCTTTCCAGGCCCTGACACAGAGAAGCATCCCCATAGCATGATGCTGCCACCACCATGCTTCACGGTAGGGATGGTGTTCTCAGGATGATGTGCGGTGTTAGGCTTGCGCCACACATAGCGCTTAGCGTTGAGGCCAAAAAGCTCTATTTTGGTCTCATCAGACCATAGAATCTTCTTCCACTTGGTCTCAGAGTCTCCACATGCCTTCTGGCAAACTCTAGCCAAGATGTGATGTGAGTTTTTTCAACAATGGCTTTCTTTTTGCCACTCTCCCATAAAGGCCAGTTTTGTGAAGCACCCGGGCTATTGTTGCCGTACGCACAGTGTCTCCCAGCTCAGCCGTGGAAGACTGCAACTCCTTTAGAGTTGCCATAGGCCTTTTGGTGGCCTCCCTGACTAGTGCCCTTCTCGCCCAGATACTCAGCTTTTAAGGACGGCCAGTTCTAGACAGATTCACAGTTGTGCCATATTCTCTCCATTTCTTAATAATGGACTTTACTGTGCTCCAGGGGATATTCAATGCCTTGGAAATGTTCTTATATCCTGCCGGGACAATGTAAACTTTCAACTCTGCCAGCCCAACCAACTCTACATTGAAAGGGTGGTATTGTCACATGATTTAAATGGAATGAGGAAGGCTATTCACTGCTGGCACCTAGGATTCTAAAGACAAGCTCAAAGCAGCTCAAAAAGCAGGTTAAAGCAGATTTCGACAAGAATTACTGGAACCCAGAACCACTCAGAATGAGTGCAAACACCATGCAATAGCAAGATACATGAAAACAACATGTGAAGCTACTTATTGGAATATTTTAAAATGCTGTAGTGCCGTTATATAAACACTGAAAGAAAGAAAGAAAGAAAGAAAGAAAGAAAGAAAGAAAGAAAGAAAGAAAGAAAGAAAGAAAGAAAGACACTGACCTCCAAGCAAATGCATACTGTCAGTTTGATCTTCTGCCTGTATAAACAGTGTGCTTCACTGATTATCAATCTAAATAAAGTGCCAAATGCAATATCAACCCAGCCTCACTCGGAGGCAAGCCTGGCTTTATGAGCTGTGGGCTGCTCGCTTTTTATTTCTACGCGTCTGGTAATGATACCGTTTAAATGTAAGAGCTGAGTGCTCTGCACTTGTTATTAACTGGACGTGCCACAGCTCAACCTGGAACACTTCAGCAAAGCTTGGAGCTTCAAACAAAGAAGGGAATACAGAGATCATTACAGGGGTCCCATTCCCTTTTATTAATACATACGTATGCCTTATGGGACAGTGGTGAACATAATGTGGAATCTCCTTTCATTTCCGTGTTGCCTTGTGAGCTATAATAGTGCTGGTAGATAGACATGCATCACTACTACTGCTGCAGTCCCACAGTGAAAGCATGATAAAACACATGTAAGCATGGTGAATCACTGGGAAACACAAGAATATCAGTGTATCCAATTCCCCAAATCAAGGCAGGTCTTAAAGGATCCCCATGAACCAGTATCAACAACGTGGCTACAGAACCCTTTCAACACCCTCACCACACCGCCTAAAAAGGGTCTCCTACCCTCCTTGTCTCCAGTTAATTTCCAGCTGAGTCCTCTGGGCCAGGTTTCTGAGTTCGAGTCCCTCCTAATCCTTCTCTGTTCTAGGCTAAATAGACTCAGGTCCTCATTCTTTAAGCCCTGGGATTACTCTGCTTGCATTTCACTGGACTCTCTCCAGGGCTCCCATGTCCTTATTGTATTACAGGATGCAGGGACCAGAACTGAAAACAGTATTCCAAGTGCAGCCTCACCAGTACATTATACAAACATGGTAAAGAGCAATAGAAGCATATGAAAAATCTAGAAGCTGCAAATATACTCTGGCGAAGTTTTACAAGGGGTAGTAGTACTGTGTGTACTCAACTCTAGAATGACAAAGCAGGTTTTTGTTCCGTAAAACTACATTTTTGAACCTGTAAACAAACTGGAATACAAACAACACCTGCCTTCTTGTGAGACTGATTGCACATTAACTATGGAATAGTTTCCCAGGAATCATATTATGCCTTTTCATACAGTTCATACTGTATTAGCTCTTATAAAAGTGTCCCATCGAAAAGAATAGCAAAGTGTAATATAGCATAGTGAAAGCATGGTTCAGCATAGTCAAGCACTGTAAAGCTAAGAGAAGTATGGTAAAGCATATTAAAAACATGTCAGACCATGGTAGACTATGTTAAATGCACCACGATCATGGGAACAGCAATGGGAAACTGCTGTGAAAGTTTAGTCTGCTTAACCTTTGGAAAAGGGAAAGTCAAGGAAAGTGCTTGGGGAACGTTTGGATCAATGGTTTTGTTTCTGCAGCCATTACTCCACACCAGGGAGGAAGGCAGTCTTTATTAATCTGAGGCCATCTGTTGAGTTAATCTTGATGACAGGCCCGCTATGGGAATGCACAGGAGGAGATGGCTTCCAGAAACCATGCAAACACTAGCTGCTGTCGAACACCAGACTGTGCAGGGAACAATACGAAGTGAGAAACTTGCTACTGCTCAATTACAATCTTTGCTGAAGCACTGGTATACATGGCAGATCAGAAACTGTACAGAATGTGCTCACTAATTTCAGTGTTGCTGCCACACTTGAATGTCAGAATGATTTATTTACAAATATGTAAGTTCTTATTAAAAACTCTGACATAGCTCCCCCCAACCTGAATACTCCCCTCCCCTCTCCCACCCCGCCCTCTCTCTCCTCTCCTCCCGTCCCATCCCGCCCTGCCCCTCCCCTCTCCTTCTGCCCCTCTCCTCTCCTCTCCATACTGGCCCTGGAGCAACTAATCAGGATTCTGCCCATACCCCATTGACACTTGTCATACTGTGCATTTACCACAGTTTACCATGTATATACTTTATCATACCTCTGTGTGCTTTACCATGGGTTTACTATGCTTTATTACACTTTTATAAAGGATACTGCAGTAAACATTTTTAAATGAGTGCGCCACCTCTACAATAGTAGTTCTTACCAGTAATAACTCCCTTGAATTCCCCTGCTTCAAAACATGATTCGATATTCAAACACAGCTACAGAAGAGCCAGCCCTCAGGCGGCACAGTGTAGTTTAACCTATAGCAGTGTCCATGCGCTCACTGCATTGAATGCCTGGTGTATGGGTTACCTGGACCCCTGCCACAAGGCAGTGTTACTTAGTGCTGTTGTTACAAGAGCTGTCTGGACTCTAGACAACCTAGCATCACATTCACTTCTGGGATTCCCTTGAATTTGAAGGTTGAAATCTAAAGAGATGGAAGCAAGAAAAGTCAAATAAAAATAGAAAAAAAGTTTCCTTATCAAGGAGGATTTTGGATTTAGTACAAGAATACAATTGGCACAGCAAATCCTATTGCTTGTATTAGACTTGAGTGATGCTGTGGCACTGATTCAGCGTTGCATTTAATAACTTTTTCAAGTTCGTAAAGATCACAGAAATGTTCGGCTGGCATTCAAATTAAGGTGTATGCTTTTGGAATTGTGTTATAAAGATACAAAGGAAAGTTATTATGGGTAGGAAATGTTTATATTAACTTTGTATCGATGTCTTTTTCAGACATCCTGGTGACTTTTTTAAAGCTCAGAAGTTTAAATCTCCCTGTGTAAAATAGCCAATTAAATAGCATACAGGATCAATTTCCTTACGCACATAACTTTGATTAGGATAGCGAAGTGAAGGCTTGTTAAACTATTTATTTTACTTTGTGTGAAATTTAAAATCAGTAGCAAAAAAGTAATTGGAGAAGAGAAAGGTGGAGGCGAACACAGAAGATTCCAAAATCGTTAGCCAGATGATTATTTTTCCACTGAATAATTTTGATGACAAGGCAACATGTCTGATTTGCTTGCAGTGCATCGGTTGCAGTTATGAAAGATTATACCACCATACAACGTCACTATGATACGCTGCACAAAACAACGTATTCTGAGTTTACTGGAAATTAAAGAAGCTATGGAGTCTCAACAAAAGGAAAGGATTTTTTTAACTTCAAGAAGTCATGGAAAGTGCAGAATTATCTTGGAAGAAACTAACTCTGGTGGGATTACAATAGAGGGTGCACCAACAGGGGATTGTCCTGCCTGGCAATGTGTGGAAGCTATAAAAAACAAGACGCTTGGATATATAGTGAAAAGTGCTGAATTTAAAGTGTTAACTTTACAATGCATTAGTAAGACCTCTTCTAGAATATTGTGTTCACTTCAAAAAAGATATTGCTGCTCTAGAAAGAGAGCAAAGACGAGCGACCAGAATTATTCCGGGTTTAAAAGGCATGTCATATTCAGAGAGGCTAAAATAATTGTCTATTCAGTCTTGAACAAAGAAGACTATGCGGCAATCTGATTCAAGCATTCAAAATTCTAAAAGGTACTGACAATGTCGACCCAAGGGTCTTTTTCGACCTGAAAAAAGAAACAAGGACCAGGGGTCACAAATGGAGATTAGAGAAAGGGGCATTCAGTACAGAAAATGTGAATTGTGAGAGTCTGGAACCAACTCTCCAGTAATGTTGTTGAAGCTGACACCCTGAGATCCTTCAAGAAGCTGCTTGATGAGATTCTGGGATCAGTAAGCTACTAACAACCAAAACGAGCAAGATGGGCTGAATGGCTTCCTTTCTTATGTTCTTATAAGAAGGTACATTTCAAAGTGGTGTTGTGACAGAGCGAGAGCTCTGCCTGTAAACATTGTGCTGGTGTGTGTTTTTGTGGTGGTTGGCAGGGATGGGGTTAATTCCTGTCCCGCGTTCCCTCTGAGCTTTTTAGATACAGAGAAACTTGCTATTTTGACTGAGAAAGTGTAAATTATCAGTGAGAAACCTTCAGCCACGCATTAACACTTGTAATATATTTGTGTTGCATTATACAATATTCCAACACAAGTATCTCAGTAATTTTACAATTTACTTTAAATTTAAACAAGACATTTATTGTGGCTCTGCCTCTGATTTTGAATCATCCTCTGATCCTATGCAGCCCTGTCGGTTGTTATCATAGATATAGACTGCATGCTTAACTGGTGGCCTGCATAAAATTGAATTATACTACTGCATAAAACACTAGCATGTGCACTGCCTTCAATTGTAACCATCTCTAGGTCTACTAATTGTTCCATTCCTGGGAATACCAAATTCCAATCCCACTTTTTATCAACGTATTAATAATTAAATATGGCATTTGAACATAAATATAATGTTGGTAGTTGAAATAAGTAAATGTAATAAAGAGTCCCCAATCAGACTCTTGTTGCTGTAATAGTAAGTAAAGCAACTGAAGACACTTCAAACCTGTCATAATGTTTATAGGCATCACTTGGCTCATTGCTGGCATTAAAATAAGCAGGAAAACCTAAGAATTATATTACAACAGTTCAGAAAACCAAATGTCCAGAACAGTTGTGAGAATCTTATTTACAGTCTTCCACTGACACGGTAGTTCAGTCTGCAAATAAAGGTGTTTAAAGACCTGTTTAGCTTATTGCTGGCATTTACAATAACAATAAAAATATGAAACAGTTAAGTAACAGTCCAGCAATGTCATGTGAGAGTAATCCTATGTACAGTACTGCACAAATTAAGTTTAGCGTTTTACTGGCATTATAATAACCAGGATAAAATATGAAACACTGATAAAGGCGTGTTGACTGACTTTTTGCTCCAAAACAGGTGCACTGCTAGGTATTACCCAATTGTAATTTAAATAGCGCCCCTTTTAATGTAAACGCATAATTAATCAATTGTTCCTTTCCTAATTCTGCAGTGTTATTTACAAGATTTAAAAAGAGGCGTGTCTTCAGACAGAATGTCTCTATGAAACCAACAGTGTGTAGTGACTACATCCGGCTTTACACAGTAAAGTGATCAATTTCCTTTTAGGATTATAGCTAGAAAAATAGTTTTGAGCCCATTTCTTCATCGTCAGAAGAATGCAGTGCCTTATCCAGGGCGACTTACAGTCGTAAACAAGAATACATTTCAAGGATCACAGTACAAGTAATAATACAATTAAGAGCAAGATAAATACAATGACTTTGGTTCTAGCAAGTACAAGTATGACAAAATACGATTCAATAACGGAGCAGATAACAGTGTCAGTGATAGTTACATCAGGATATAATTAAATACAAAATACTACAGATTAAATAACACTTGACAGATTACAGTACAAACCAACGCTCAAAATGTATATTTTCAAACACGGCACAAAGCAGTTGAGAGAAATTGGAATATAGCAGTGTGGCAAAGTGATGAGTGGATACAGGTGAGTGCAGTGCAGGTACGAATCACACAGACAATTACTAACAGGTGCAAGGGTGTTTATTGATAAATGACAATGTCCAGAGCCTTAAATGCAAATACCTGTAAATAATAATGTTGGAAGTGATTACAGTGCGTGTATCACTTCGGTTTTTGTAAACTCCCACGGGTTTGACCCGCAACCAAAAAGTCCAGTTTTATCACCCACACAAAACACAAAGACACAGACACTACGGTGCGTGATTTAAGTGTTTGTGGTGAAAAGACAGTACGTTGTGAAACAGAGAAGTGCTGGTGTCCGGATTTGTTGCTGGCCTGCGGCTGCAGCTCCGGATAGTGTTAGTAGTCTTAAAACGACACAAACAGAACAATGTTACAAGACAGACTAACAAATACAACACTCACGGTTCTCACAAATTGCAGGGTTTCCTTTTGGTTCTTTCTAACCATTCACAAAGGAACAGATCACGTACGCTACTCCCCTATTTATATCCTCGCTCATGACCCCTAAGTTAACGAGCGCATCCGCTCCTCCAATCCTCGGATGCCATGCCGTTTACCGCCGGGGTCATTGAGTTTGGATACAGTAGCTCTGTCCCTCTCCTAAATGACCGACTTCCACCTACCCTACAGAATAAATTGTCGTGCCATTTAATTAAGGGTACTCTGTTCCTCTTACACCGTGCCCTCACAGGTCGAGAGGGAGATCTAACACCAAGAATCATTTGATCCCTGTCACAAGCAGTTATTGTTCAATTCGCAAATGTGTTTGTGCCTCGCAAAACTGCATGCGCATTCATTACCAATATAGCACAAATGCACAAAAGAGAGCTAAGCGAGAATGCGCAGAATTGGAATACAATAAGTAACCATTAACATTACCCCACCAAGCAGCTCCTATAGGTGTACAGTGTATCATTATTCCTCATACTCCCCCAACCTGCACAGGAATCCAGAATCAAACCTCAACACACATGGGCAGTAATGGCACGAACAGCAGCATGCACATACAGAAACAAGCTACTGAATGGAGAAATGAAACAATAGCATGCATGCATTCCAAATAGAACTTAAATAAACTGAAATATTAGATTGTAACGACTTGCTAGGATAAGTGTCAACAAGAAGGAGCCGAAAACACTCGTCCATTTAGTATCCCTTACTCATACTCCTGCTGAAAGTCCCCCCCCAACTGCCCCCAACTCACCATGCCCGCTGCCCTTACCACACCTGTATGGCACAGGCAATGGCATTGAATGCAGACTGAGCATGTGAAAGTATGCCTCTGATGTTAATGAGAAGTAAATAACACTATAAAACACCTGTGTCCTTATACTGTAACTTGTAGAATTACCTGGTTCAGGGCTTGAAAAGGAAAGGGAGCCTTTGGTGAATGCAACTACAGGATTATTTTACGGGTTGAGCCCTCTGGACACTGCAATGTAAACTAGCCCCACACAGTACTTCAACAAAACTAATGTTGCTGAGGGTAGGCATTTAGCTACGCGCATTTTATGGAACCATTCTGTGCATTGCAAAGCCCTATGCGCTTCTCCCAAACTTTGCCATCTTCATTCAAATTAGGTCTTTAGAGTAATTCAAATAATTTTGCGCTTAAGCATATGAAATTTGTCCACATGCATATATTTGCATCTAATGTTTATCATTATCATAGGCATTAGCATGGTTAATAAGCTAAATAGTTAGAGGGCCATCAGAGATTATACGAACTTCAAACAAATTTGCCTACCAGGAAGCTGGGAAGCGAGGTGAGCTATCGATGCCTCTGTATTTGTGTTCTTGATTTTGACGAGTGTCTCGAATATAGGAGTACATTTGACCTCTTTAATGAATCTTAATGAATCTCTTCTTTTACTTGCTTGTTTTCTATTACGTTCCCATCCATTTTCTTTTCGTTTTTCTTTCTCAGTAGCCTATTAGCCGTGATCTCTTGGAAACTGTGCCAGTGACGACCTGCAAGTGTTGTCCATCCATAATTAAATACTCTACTGCAACTACTACCTGCTCGTATCCAACTTTGCTCTCACAACTACAACTACGATATTGCAATTGCTCTTAAACTGCCCTTAAACTGATTCACGCAGTGGAAATACAAGCTTGATCGATCTGTAGGGGTTTTATACTACTGTATAAGGGTCTATTATTAGGCTGTGTGGTCCAGTGGTTAAAGAAAAGGGCTTGTAACCAGGAGGTCCCCGGTACAAATCCCACCTCAGCCACTGACTCATTGTGTGACCCTGAGCAAGTCACTTAACCTCCTTGTGCTCTGTCTTTCAGGTGAGACGTAATTGTAAGTGACTCTGCAGCTGATGCATAGTTCACACACCCTAGTCTCTGTAAGTCACCTTGGATAAAGGCGTCTGCTAAATAAACTAATAATAATAATAATCGTTGTTGTTGTTGATTAAATTATACAAGTATTTGTTTAGTATTGTATCTGCTGGCTCGGTCTATGTTACATACCGTACTGCAGATGTGGACGGAACCTTGAATAACCGCTGGGTGTTTCCATTGCTGTACCTTGGAAAGCTCCTGTGTTCAGTGCTTGAGTGGTGTGCATGGAGTTAAGGCTTGCTTTTTAAAAGCGCTATTTTGTGCCTCGCAAAACTGGTTTTGTACTTGGCGCATACTTTCGAAAATGGCAGAATCACGCAAATTGTCAACCACTCCCCCCATATTGCTCTTTGAATACATTATATTTGTGCACATAGCAGAACGGATTGTGCCATGCAAAAAGAAGTTCTGAATATGGCACTTACCATACTGAATATGGTACTATTTTTTATTTGTACTTGTATTTTTTATTTGTACATGTAATTACAAGTACAACTTCTTTTACGCATACGAATATTTTTGAAAGTGATCTCCCTCCATACAAAACCAACTACAGTACATCTAAATCAGTGTTTCTCAACCTTTTTCTTAACAACGCCCCCTAAGGATCAGCTGAGCTTAGTCATCGCCCCCTTGCCACAGAAAATAAAAAATTAAGAATTATTGCCAATTAACAATGCCGTTTAATTAACATCAATTATTAATTATATTTAATTCCACTAGGTCTGAGAATTACAGAGAAATTCATAAAACAAAAATAATTAAACCCCAGTCACTGGCATACTCAGCATGTAGATACATACATAAAATGCTTACTATTATGGAATATTGTGTGTGTGTGTGGGTGTGCAGGGCAGGGGGTTGTTTGGGTGGTAGGGGCAGGTTACAACGTGCTCACCTACATACACGTCAAATTAGATGAACTAATCAGATATGTGTCACACTTGTTTAACTGTTACTGAAGTCAAATTCTATGAGGTTGGATATGTGAGTGCTAACTATGTATGTTAAGGGCGAAACCCGGTTGTCTGGCGAATCTAGTTTTGCCCAGGCCAATCTAGTTTTGCCAAGGGCTTCTGGGCGAATCCTGAAGTTACCACTTTTTTTCTGTACTCGCCCGCATCCAATCGGGTGAATCTAGATTGCCCCAGAACTTGAAAAAGACGACTGGGTGAAACCTGTTTTTTCAACAGTTTTCACTGAATTTTGGGGCTAGCCGGGCGAGTCTAGTTTCGTCCAAAGCTTCAACATCGATGCTGAGCCAATCTAGTTTTGCCATTACACTCTCCCCTGCCAGCTTCCAAGTGCGTGTCGGGATACCTGCCTCGCCTCCACTTAAAACCAATGATTAGTGTATTGGAGAGGACAGCTGATATTGCCTGAGAATGATTTGAAATGCTGCTGTCTGCTTATTGAGGTTTCAAAGCAGAGTGCTTCACCTCCAGTTATCTTAAGTTACTTGCTTAATGTAGCAGAGACAAAACACAGATTTAATATAACAGAATGAATCCAACTCAATGAAGATGCTTCACAGTCTAACGGCACCCAAGCAGGGAAATCAAAGGAGGAAAAACATTCTCAATGTTGTTTTTTTGTATGTTTCAGTCAAGTAGTTCTGAGTTCCGTTGTTCCAATATTGAGTTATCATTTCAGAATGTGATGATTTATTGAATTGCAGTTGAACAGACAGATAGGAAGTGGCACGTAGGGCCACCTCCCCCAAAAGACAAGGCCTCCAAACTGTGAATGGATACAAATAATTATATGAATCAGTCAAGAAAATAAGTGAGGCAAGGTTGGATAGTAAATACAACTTTATATATTTTGTTTAAATTTAGCTGATACAGCATACGTAAATAAATATTGACTTATATATTTTGTTTAAATATAGCTTATACAGCATAAGTAAATAAATTAGTAACATAAATAAATAACAAAATGTTTTTGAAGTTCATACCCTATAGTTAGCAAAGTTTTTCTCTGTCTCTGTCTGGTTTGCCGACTGCTGTATAATCCAGTTTATATCCCGCCCGTCATATTTGTTTACATCGTCAAGTTGAATTTGTTTGAATTTCAGAAACTCAGAAAACAGTGACAGTGACGCTTTAATCACCATGTTAGTGTTTGGAGTGTCTTTCTTTTGTAATATGTTTTGTCATTTATTTTCTGTCAACTCACAGAATCAGTGTTCAGCCATTTTCTCTTGTGAAGAGTGCAGGGGAGAAAGGCGTTCCTTTGAAAAGGGGCGAGGACTGACAGTGATGTAAACCAATCACATGACAGACCGAGACTATTGACCAGTGGTGTAAAGACATACCATGTTTCTTAACCTACTGTATGACATTTGCTTTGCAGTTTATTTTATTTTTCTGGATATTTTTTTTTACTTTAATACAGTGTTACATATAATTGCTTTGATAACGTTTTGCAATTGAACGAATAATTGAATGCTTGTCTGAATTTTGAACTGATATCCAATCATGAAAATACACTGTCACATGATTTCAATGAAATTTTGAAGTCTCTTCAATGGCTGCCAGTTAGGATTCTCAAACCAGCCCTGGTGTACTTCTGGCCAGCAGCCTCTCCTTTGATGCCCACATCTCCTCTGTGGTCAAATCTGCCTTCTACCACCTTCAAAACATCTCCAAAGTCCGTCCCTACCTTTCCCTCCCGGATGCGGAGATACTCTGTCATGCATTTGTCTCCTCTCGACTTGACTACTGCAACTCTCTCTATGGTGGTCTTCCGACACACGCCATCAACCAACTGCAGCTAGTTCAGAATGCCGCCCCCAGGATCCTTACCAGATGTAAAAAACGTGATCACATCACCCCCCATCTTGCCCAGCTGCACTGGCTACTTGTAAAGTTCAGGATTACTTTCAAAATTCTCCTGCTCACCTACAATGTCCTTCATCACACAGGTCCCGAGTACCTCTTCAACCTGCTGAACACTATGTCCCTGCCCACAAGCAAGCAAGTTCTTTGGAACTCTCCCCCAGCCTTGGTGCGTGATGCTCCCACCGTCACTCGCTTTAAATCAACTCTCAAGACCCACTTGTTCTCTCTTGCTTTCCATGCTCTTTAAACCTGGTATCTGTTATTAACTGTTGTGTCTTTGCTACTTCTAACTTTTTTAAATGTATTATGCATTGTTTTTTACTGTATCTTGTAAAGCACTTTGTGAGGGTGGTCCACTATGAAAGGCGCTATATAAAATAAAGATTGATTGATTGATTGTTTGATTGATAGAGAGAAATAACTAAATATTGGAACCTAGAAACACAGTGATAAATGAAAATGACATTTGAATCTACTAACTCTTTCATATACTGCAGCTGTTCTGCTCGAAACCTGCTGCTTTTAAGAATGAGCAGGAAGCTTCACACCAATATTTGCTGATGGAAGTGGGACCTAACCAGGCTTGATTGATGGGAGGCGAGACAGGGCTGGTTTCTGTTATGACTCACAGCAGGTGTTGCGATTGTCAGCCGTACCTTGACCTCCCAGACAATGAGGACCAGGCCTCTGTTAGCAGCTGGAGCAGCACCACTCACGTCACTCTCCACAGGTCTCTGAGTGGAGGCATGCCTCACAGACTGCAGCTTCTCATCCAAGCCTGCTGCCCGTGACTGGAATCTGCCCTGTATTACCCCAGTGGGACAGCATCACAGATGGTTTCTTAAATGCAATACTACCCAGAAAGCGTCTGTAAATGACTGTAGAGGTGTATTCAGAATTGGGAATGCATGGGTCTGTTTCATGATGTACCATTGTATGTCCTCCTAGTTGTAGAATATTAAGGAGGGGAAGGATTTGTTTGTTTATTTTCCAGTTGAACTTGTTAGTGGTTTTCTTCAAGTGATCACTATTTAACACTCAATAGGGCTGGGTTTAGAAATACTGAAAGAAATTTCCTAAGTTCAATGACACACGTTTCGACTCTCTGATGCTGTTCCTCTGTACTGAAATGCCAAACCATACCAGCATTGTTTAA
The DNA here is from genome assembly GCA_030684275.1 of Acipenser oxyrinchus oxyrinchus. NCBI lineage: Eukaryota > Metazoa > Chordata > Actinopteri > Acipenseriformes > Acipenseridae > Acipenser > Acipenser oxyrinchus. The sequence continues at coordinate 13,507,915 of CM060265.1, read as the reverse complement.
TGATTCCACTGCAAACAATATGAAGGGTTATTTTTGTTTTGGTATTGAATGTTGAAATATACAATTGTAAAATCTCTATTGAAAGTCCAGTTTTTAATTTTTTTAAAATGTTAATAAAAATCGTCCTCGCGCATATTTTGCTACACAGGTATTTATTACATAGTATTATGTAAAAAAAAAAAAAATCTAAATGTAAATGGATCTTCTTAAAATCTCAAAACACAAATACAAAATATATTTCATTAATTCTGGGTTTTCACACTTTAACTGAAAATGATTTCCCATACTGTATTTATTGCACCTCAAGTTTAAGCTAGAGTGAGCCCTGTAGTGTGATAACTAACAACAGCGGTCATTCAGTTCCGTTTAGCAGCCTCGAGTTCCCATCTATCAGAGCACAGACTCCATGCAGGTGTGTAACACCAGGGGTGTAATCGATGGGGTAGCTGTGTGCACTAAGCGTTGCCTGGGATAGTAGGTGATACTGGAGCTGAGATCAGTGCTGATTGAGCCTCGCCTCAGGTGTAATCGATGGGGTAGCTGTGTGCACTAAGCTTTCCCTGTGAGTGTCTGTCTGTAAGCAGCTGCAACGTAGAACTCTGGCCTCTCCTGTGTTACACTTCATGAGAAATGAGCAATGCAGTGTTATCAGCACAATCATTAAGTATGTTAAGGTCAGTTGATTCCTTCAGTAAACATAATTACCCCCACAATTAACATGTGTGAAAATACAAAATGAATTAACTAATGGAAACTGACACTTGTTTTTTTGTATTATGATCGAAGGTTTGAATTGTTGCATTTATTTAAAAATAAATATATAGTAAATATATACAGTAGGGGCAGGATGTGTACAGTGCAGAGGCTCTGCACATGGGTGCAGGTGTATGTGGGTGTCTGGTGATGGAAGTTGTGTTGAGTGATTGAGGTGTGCAAATCTGGTTCGCCCATGCCTTTAATTTGGGCAAGTCTAGTTTCGTCCAAAGCTTCAATATCAATGCTGGGCCAATCTACACTCTCCCCTGCCAGCTTCCAAGTGTGTGTCAGGATACCTGCCTCGCCTCCACTTCTGACAACAATGTAGCAACTGTGTGCTGGGTTTCCAGCAGTGGTGTTGAAAAGGCAGGACACCAGGGCTGGTTTTAAAGGTGGTTAAAACCACTCTTTTTATTAGCTCTTTCTCCCAAAAAGTTTCGCTCCTCCATACGCGCATACTCGTCTGTAACCTTTTCCCAAATAATGTGTTAGAAGGTAAATGTACCGGTATGTCCTGCACTGAAGCAGGAGGCGATTAGAGAGGAGTTAGCTGACTAAGCAGTGTTGTTCTCGCTTGTTTGATACGTCGCAAGATCTTTTTATCACGTCTGCTTGCTGATATTAAAAATGCCTCATGCAGTGGATAATAATAATAATATGTAATATATATTGCCATCATTTCATAGGCCTCAGAACTGGTGGCGAAGCGTTCTGCTTTACTTAGCGAAAGCTCCTTGTAAGTACAGTACTTCTATGCTGCACTTTCAGTCAGCCTTGTAAGGTCGTATGAAGGAATTAAGTCGACACTGAAAACACGTCAGTCATGGGAAAGAACTCATTGGTTCTCAAATGCGAGCCAATGCGTCTAGCTTCTGAGAGGTTGAGATCTTATAAAGACAGCAAACATTTACAATTTACAAAAGAAACAGTCACTGTCTAAAAAAACTAAACGTTTGTAATTGTTTTTCCTACAAGGACTCAACCTCCCAGAAGGAACCTGTTTCAGATGTGTTCCTTCAGCAGGAAGCGCAGCATGGAAAAGAATGCAAGAGACGTTGTCCAGTTTTATTGATAACAACTACTATAAAAGAAATTAAATACATGTTTAACATAATGTGAGCATCTTTCATTTAGGAAAATTGGGTGCCTACAAAGTGATGGTAACACAGAGTAGATACCATTTACTGGAATTATTTTGTTAGCTAAATGTAACGTTACATTATATTGCTGTACAGTGAAACCCACTAAAAAGAAATGAAGGATTACATTTTATTCACTGTGCTGGTATCTGTATTCTCCATGACATCAGTACCTTTATCAAGTTGTGTTTAGTTCATAAATTGTAAAACTCCTTTTTAGTTTTTACTGAATAATCCTTCATGTCTCTGCCCTCAGTGATGGTGTTTGGGCTGAAGCAGGCTGCTCATAAGGCCTTTTTCCATCCAACTTTTAAGCTCTGTAAAACTTATGCGAATAAGAAAATATATGCGACAAACACTATGGAAAATGGTTTAAGTTGACTTTTAAGAAGTCTGAAAGCGCACTATAGAATAATAGCTTTGAGCATGCCAAATGCAGTTCATTTAGGTAGATGTCTATTGAGGCTGGCACAGATTGAATCAAATCTGGTAGAGCTCTGGCGAGTACAAAGACTGAATTCAATTATAGGAGGAACACCTTGGATTAGGGGGCAGCTTTGTGCTCCCAATACCATCACTCACTCATAATGCGACTCAGGAAGCGGTGACAAAAGAAAGACATTACAGTATCTAGGTGAAAACACACCAAGGGAGTCTGCATTGAAATAACAGCCAAACACATCAAGGGTTCTGTATTGAAATAACAGCCAAACACATCAAGGGTTCTGCATTGAAATAACAGCCAAACACATCAAGGGTTCTGCATTGAAATAACAGCCAAACACATCAAGGGTTCTGCATTAAAATAACAGCCAAACACATCAAGGGTTCTGCATTGAAATAACAGCCAAACACATCAAGGGTTCTGCATTGAAATAACAGCCAAACACATCAAGGGTTCTGCAGTGAAATAACAGCCAAACACACAAGGGTTCTCCATTGAAATAACAGCCAAACACATCAAGGGTTCTGCAGTGAAATAACAGCCAAGCACATCAAGGGTTCTCCATTGAAATAACAGCCAAACACATAAAGGGTTCTGCATTGAAATAACAGCCAAACACATCAAGGGTTCTGCATTGAAATAACAGCCAAACACATCAAGGGTTCTGCAGTGAAATAACACCCAAACACATCAAGGGTTCTGCATTGCCTGTTTCAGAGGCGTTGTCACTTGATGTGATCATTTCAATTTGCTCTTGTTACCTGACCTTACATGTCGGTACAGTTCCCCAATAAGCGAATGTTACAATAGAACACAGACATGCGGAGGTTGTATATTTTATTTGAAATCTTATAGTTTTATTTTCAGTATAAAATAACTGTTGCTGAAGTTTGTAATGGATCTCTAGCGGCTGATGAGGTGAATACTATACTGACATCAGCAGAAGACAGGCTCTCAACTAGAGAGCTGGCTCTTTAGTGGATGGCTAAGATGCTCCTGCTCTCTTTTCAATTTAACAACATGAGATTCCAAGCCATTACAAGTGCTTTGGAAGAACAGATACATTGTCAGTAAAAGATTCCAGTAACATTTTATTGCAGTTATGTTCTGTTGTAACATTGTTTACCATGGCTGGTTTGCCAAGAGGTTAATTGCAAAGACATGGTGCATCCCTGGTCTTAACAGGATCATCTAACCAGCCACTTCCCAACATTCCTTATCTTCTTTTTTAATGCATACCAGAAAAGGACACATCAGAGGCAGTAACAGAAAGGACACTTTAAAACTTGAATGCAGATAAGGGATGATAACATCAAAATGCTTTGGAGCTCAAGATTTCCAATCTCATCTTCTCAAATATCCAACACACAAGACTGGTTGCATTTACTTCCCATGGAAATGGGAAATGTACCGCCCTGGGTAAACTCAATCTGTTCTGATCTTAATTGAAGGAGAAATCCCCAGTCGAATCATATAAACAGACCAAGGCTTTGAAATGGCCATTTTGTAGAACCGAATGTCATGGGAGAACAAGAAGGACCTCAGTCATATTATAGATCAGCTCCAAATGACCTCAGTCATATTGTCCCGGAAGAGGGGGAAGCAAGTTGTTTCTGGGGGTGGCCATGGTGGAATGTCTGGCAACCCCCAATTCTTCGTGGCTGGCAGCTCCCTCTTCCGGGCTTCAGCCACACACTATCCTGCCGCGAGTGCGGCTGGGGGAGCTGGTCTCCTGACCTCCACCCCCTTCTTCATGGCCGGTAGTTCCCCTCCGTGGGGCTCCGGCCACCCAATTTCCGGCAGCGAAACTGCTGCGAGGGGAGCTGGTCTCCTGACCTCCCCCTCCTTCTTTGTGGCCGGCAGCTCCCCTCCATGGAGCTCTGGCCACAGGGTTTCCTGCCACGGAAATGCGGCTGGGGAGCTGGTCTCCTGACCTCCCCCCCTTTCTTCATGGCCGGCAGCTCCCCTTCATGGGGCTCTGGCCACAGTGTAGCGACCCCAGGCGAAGCAGAGCGCCCGGCGACCCCAGGCGAAGCAGGACCCTCGACGACCCCAGGCGAAGCAGGATCCCTGGCGACCCCAGGTGAAGCAGGATCCCTGGCGACCCCAGGCGAAGCAGGATCCCTGGCGACCCCAGGCGAAGCAGGATCCCCGGCGACCCCAGGCGAAGCAGGATCCCCTGCGACCCCAGGCGACGGCAGCAGCAGCGGACCCTCGGGAGGCGACGGCAGCAGCAGCGGACCCTCGGGAGGCGACGGCAGCAGCAGCGGACCCTCGGGAGGCAAACTCGGGAGGGGAGCCCCTGGCCATAGAGGTGGCAGCGGGAGCTCCACTTCTCCTTCGTACCCTGTACCCTGTGTGGAGAAAAAGGCAGCCCCAGGCGATGCGGAGCAACAGGCAGCCCCAGGCGATGCGGAGCAACAGGCAGCCCCAGGCGATGCGGAGCAACAGGCAGCCCCAGGCGATGCGGAGCAACAGGCAGCCCCAGGCGATGCGGAGCCACAGGCAGCCCCAGGCGATGCGGAGCCACAGGCAGCCCCAGGCGATGCGGAGCAACAGGCAGCCCCAGGCGATGCGGAGCAACAGGCAGCCCCAGGCGTGCGGAGCCACAGGCAGCCCCAGGCGTGCGGAGCAACAGGCAGCCCCAGGCGATGCGGAGCAACAGGCAGCCCCAGGCGATGCGGAGCAACAGGCAGCCCCAGGCGATGCGGAGCCACAGGCAGCCCCAGGCGATGCGGAGCAACAGGCAGCCCCAGGCGATGCGGAGCAACAGGCAGCCCCAGGCGATGCAGAGCAACAGGCAGCCCCAGGCGATGCGGAGCCACAGCCAGCCCCAGGCGATCCAGGCGTGGCATCCCTGAGTGGAGCGGGCGTGGCATCCCTGGGCGGTGCGAGGCTGACATCCTTGGGCGGTGCGAGGCTGGCATCCTTGGGCGGTGCGAGGCTGACATCCTTGGGCGGTGCGAGGCTGGCATCCTTGGGCGGTGCGAGGCTGGCATCCTTGGGTGGTGGTGGAGGCAGAGGCAGCTCCTGCTTCTCTCCCTCGGGTGGTGGTGGTGGAGGCAGAGGTAGCTCCCGCTCCTCTCCCTCGGGTGGTGGTGGTGGAGGCAGAGGCCGCTCCCGCTCCTCTCCCTCGGGTGGTGGTGGTGGAGGCAGAGGCAGCTCCCGCTCCTCTCCCTCGGGTGGTGGTGTTGGAGGCAGAGGCAGCTCCTGCTCCTCTCCCTCGGGTGGTGGTGGTGGAGGCAGAGGCAGCTCCTGCTCCTCTCCCTCGGGTGGTGGTGGTGGAGGCAGAGGCAGCTCCTGCTGCTCTGCTCCTGGCAAAGGCGGCAGGGCCTCCTCCCCTTCTGGCTGCGAAGGTGGCCGGGGCTCCTCCCCTTCTGGCGGTGACGGCGGCCGGGGCTCCTCCCCTTCTGGCGGCGACGGCGGCCGGGGCTCCTCCCCTTCTGGCGGCGACGGCGGCCAGAGCTCCTCCCCTTCTGGCTGCAGCCGTGAAACCAGCAGGCATGCTCCCTCTGCTGGTGGTGGTGGGAGCGACACGTCGTCCTCCCAGGGCGGTGGAGGCAGAACCAGCAGGAACTCTCCCTCTGCTGGCGGAGGTGGGCGCGACACACAGTCCTCCCACGGTGATGGAGGTGGCACCAGCAGGAACTCTCCCTCTGCTGGCGGAGGTGGGCGCGACACACAGTCCTCCCACGGTGATGGAGGTGGCACCAGCAGGAACTCTCCCTCTGCTGGCGGAGGTGGGAGCGACACACAGTCCTCCCAGGGCGGTGGAGGTGGAACCAGCAGGAACTCTCCCTCTGCTGGCAGGTACCTGGGCTGTGGATGTTCGGCTTTCCCCCTCTTGGGCTGTGGACGCACCGACTCCCCCCTCTTGGGCTGTGGACGCACCGACTCCCCCCTCTTGGGCTGTGGACGTTCGGGCTCCTCCCTTTTAGGCGCAGGACATTCGGGCTCCTCCCTTTCAGGCGCAGGACGTTCGGGCTCCTCCCTTTCAGGCGCAGGACATTCGGGCTCCTCCCTTTTAGGCGCAGGACGTTCGGGCTCCTCCCTTTTAGGCGCAGGACGTTCGGGCTCCTCCCTTTCAGGCGCAGGACGTTCGGGCTCCTCCCAATCCAGGTCCGTGTCTTGGAAGACCTCCAGGCAGTGGTGCTCCTCATGCCCGTACTGCATGCAGTTGGTGCACCACTCCTCTTCCCCTCGTTCCAGCTTTCCTCTCTGCCTCCTCCTCCTCCTCACCTCTGTTCGTGTCCCTTCCTCCTGCCATATGGGGAAGGTGCCAGGGGAAATGTGCCATGGCTCCCCACAATTGAAGCACCACTCCTCCCCCAACAGGCAGGTAAGGCAGACTTGCTGCGGCTTTTGCTGCTGCAGCGGCTGCTGTCTCCTCATCCTCCTCTCTCCTCTCATCCTTCTTCCTCACCCTTTCTCCACACAATAAAAAACGAAAAAAAACGAAAAAAACTGCAGTACCCTCTTCTGTCGGCGTCTTGGAGGCGCTGGTGATCCCACACTGGACACCACGTGTGACAGGGTGACTGAGCGGTGACGTCACGGCAGAAGCAGGAACGGACAAACACTGACACCACCAGGCAAGTACTGCAGTTTAAAGTTGGCGTTTGCCGTTTTATTTGATAACAAAAATAAAATAAATATTTAAACAAAAAGAACACGTGCTCACAGAGCAAAAATAAAAGGTTTAAACAAAAACAAATCTCAAACACAAAATAAACAATAAATAATAAATAAACCATACAGGTCAGGCTGGGCAGTCGCTGTATGTTATAATTTAATTTAGTTTCGTTTTCACACGACCGCTCCGCTCTCGCTCTCTCCGCTCCTACAACACCCACCCTGAACATGGAGAGCTGCAGGCTTTTTATACCGTGGCCGAGGGGTTTAACTAGCTGGCAATTCTCTCATTACCCCTCGGCCACAGTCTGCACAGGTAGCATGACTATGCGTGACTGCCAGCTAATTCAATAATCGCCAGCTGACAGTCATGCATTTCCACAAGGATTTTAAAACAAAACACGGCTACGCCATAAATACATTTTTAAATAAATACAATAAAACAACCAGCGATTCGCCGTCATATACAATCAATAAATCATAAAGCAAAACAAATACAAAAGCACACTGCACAGGGGCGGAGGGGAGACCCCGATCTAAAAATAAATAAACAAAACAATGTACAGGGCTGCTTGCCCTGTTACATAGTGATATAGTGATACTTAGCACAATTTCTGCTGTGATAGTGATATAGTGATAGTTAGCACAGTTTTTGCTGTGATAGTGATAGTTAGCACAGTTTTTGTTGTGATAGTGATAGTGATAGTGTGGCGGAGTGTCCCGCCCCTATTTATTATTATTTATATTATTGTTTGCGGCGCGGGTAACAGCGCAGCGTATTTCTTATTGTTTGTATATTTAAAAACCCTATGAAGATGCGTGGCTGATCAGCTACTGATTATTTAACTAGCTGACAGTCACGCATCCTTACCAAATGCGTGCAGACTGTGGCCGAGGGGTAATAAGATAATTAACAGCTAGTTAACCCCTCGGCCAGAGTATAAGAACCTGCAGCTGTCCATGCTGCGGGGTTGAGTATAGAGAGGAGAGTACGGGGAGCGGAGAGAGAGAGCGAGGAGAATATAACAAACAATTGCTATATACTAAGATATACTTGTTTCTGTTTATTCGTTTGGCCCTCGTGCCCTTTGGTTTCTGTTTTGTTGTTTGTTTAAATCTTTTATTTTGTTTTGTTTATTAATAAATACGCTGAGTGCCGTAGCATTCAGCTTCACCCGCCCATCCATTGTTTTGGTTCAGTTACTTCCTGGTCCGTGACGTCACCACACCTCACCACTGCAAGCCATCCTGCCACAGATAGTTGGCACAGTTTTTGTTGTGATAGTGATATAGTGATAGTTAGCACAGTTTTTGCTGTGATAGTGATATAGTGATAGTTACACAGTTTTTGCTGTTTGGTACTTTTTAAAAGCTGTAGAAGTGTTCTACCTCATTTGACCAATACTTGTACCATTTTTTCATTTTCTTTTTCAATTGCCACTGAAATAATTTTATAAAACAATGTATGTAACCTGTATGAACCCTTTATTGAAAAGTCATTTTCACTGTTACATGCCCCAAACAGTGAGCTACACTGTAAATCAGGGGCATATTATATAAAAAACTAAATAGTATGTTGTCTGAAAATAAGGTTTATATAATTGCCTCCTCTGCAGTGACTAATTTAAGTAGCTAATGCCATTAGAATAAAAGTCATCTTATAAAGTTCACCACTGTAAATGTGCCCAGTAATTTTGTAGCTTTCCCATGCTTTCCATGGTTAGTCTATGAATATGCCATTGGTTATCATGGTTTGTCATGGTTTTTTTTAATATCCCTCTGTGTACTTTACAATGATTGCCATACTGAAAGCTTTACCATGCTTTCAGTATGCTTTAAAATCATACAACCAGTGCTCATAGACTTACACGAATATGACAGAGTCGTGGAACACAGACATAAAATGGTGTAAAGATAAGACGTTAAAGGAAAAAGGTTTTGAGCACTCCAAACATTTCTTATTTCTTTGAATGCATGTGTCCCCTGTGGTTTGAATGCATGTTTCCCCTGTGGCTTAAATATATGTTTCCCCTGTGGTTTGAATGCATGTTTCCCCTGTGGTTTAAATATATGTTTCCCCTGTGGTTTGAATGCATGTTTCCCCTGTGGTTTAAATATATGTTTCCCCTGTGGTTTTCTAGTTTTCAATATAAACTTGCCCAAGGCAGGTCACACCCTTATGGAACAAACATATATTTTTAATATATGGTAGAAAAGTATGATCCTTATACTTTTTATATATAGAAATTGGCCCATTTTTTATATATTTAAAATATATGGGTTACATTTAAAATATATTTTAGTCTGTAATCCATATATTTATTTTATATGGACTACAGACTAATGGAAATATATGGTGCACATATATATTCAACATATAAAATAAATATATGTTGTGTTTCCCAGACGGTGCTCCCTAACAATGAGGTGTTCCAGAGCACTGTCAGAGCAGGCAGGTGTGCAGACTCAGCAGGGATCGTGTTGGAGCAGCTTGTCCCAAGCTTGCCAGCCAACCATATTAGGAGACTGTGGCAGGCTGGCTCGCAGTGGTGAATTGTGATGACGTCACGGACCAGGAAGTAACTGAATCACAACAATGGATGGGCGGGTGAAACTGAACGCAACGGCGTTCAGCTGATTTTATTAATAAACAAAACAAAATATTTAAACAAAACAACAAAACAGAAACAAAAGGGCACGAGGGCCAAACGAATAAACAGACAAACAAGTAAGTGGCGTGCTGGCTAAACCAGCATGTTTTAGCAATTGTTTCTATGTCTTCTACACGCTCTCTCTCCGCTCTCCCGTACTCTCTACTCCAACACTCCCCCTGCAGAACGGACAACTGCTGGTTCTTATACTCTGGCCGAGGGGTTAACTAGTTGTTAATTATCTTATTACCCCTCGGCCACAGTCTGCACGCGTTTGGTAAGGATGCATGACTGTCAGCTAGTTAAATAATCAGTCATGCATCCTCACGAGGTTTTTAAATATAAATATAAAAAAACAATAACAAAAGACGCGGCGCTTTTATCCGCGCCGCAAACAAATACAAATAATAATAAATAGGGGCGGGACACTCCGCCACAGAGACTCATTCATTTGAACTCCTTCACTAACAATGTCCTGTTTTGGATTTCTGTCTAGAGAGCAACGGAAAGTGAAGATTTTGTCACAAGAGCAGAGGATGTAATAAGGCCTGTCCTGGCTCAATCCTGTTTTGGTTTTAATAATGCCACGCGCTCCAGAATTTAGCAAACTTTTTGGGGATGATCGACTTCTGTAGCAGCACACCATAGGAACCCTCTTCTGTGATTAGTATTATAATCACATTTCAAAGTCTGTCACTGAGCAAACATTTTCTATGATGAAGCTGCCTGTGTTACTGACAGTGCAGGAGTTTCAAACGAGAGCAGCTACAGTGTGAACCGCAGTGCTTTCATTTGGATTGTTAAGCGTTGCTTGTTTGCCAGGGGAATATGATTTATTGTGATGAGGCTCCCGGTAGTGTGTTGTTGAAAAAAGTTCACTGGTTAGAAAGCATGATTGAGCAAGCAGAGCTAGACTCTTTAACTCTTTATTTCTATAACAGATCAGGTGCCAGACAGCCAATCAAACATTACCATGAAGTCTGGAATGTGAATTTTAGTGAGATAGCTCATGTTTCATAAAAATCATTTTGGATGAATGACAATCCTATGGGACTGGAACCACCATGATTTGTCAAATCTGAAAAAACAACAGGAATCCCATCGCATCCTATTAATAAATTAAAATGCTATAGGACTGTATTTAACCTACCTGACATGCTCTCACTTTACCTGATCCTCTGACAGCCAATGTGAAGAACAACTCACCAATCTCACTTAGCTCAGCACACTCCACTGAAAAGATATTTAGTGCACAGCCATGCCTGCCTTCAGGACTTTCAGCATTTAGATTAGGTAAGAATCCATTCTCCTAACTCCTGGGTTTTGAATTACCAGGACACGTGTCAATAGTTGGGGAAATGGGAGCAGGCCCTGCCAGACAAGATGTGACAGAGACCCTCAATCTGTCTCTTCTTTCACTATGATTACCAACAGGAAGCGAGCGCCCACCAATCACAGGGTGAATCCTGCTTTTCTATTCATCTTGCATTGCCTTTCAGTCTTTTAGATTTACAATCAAAAAGCATTATTCTGTAGTAGGCATCCATTTACAAAATAGGATTCAATTCAAAGTACAGCTATGACTATGAGTTTTGCTTCATCCTATAGAATTAACACATTTTGCTTCAAAGTCAGATAAAACCTGCTTAATAATATTATGTTAACAAAAACTGATAAAAATGAAAACATTTAAATTCTGTACTATTATGGCTTCCAGTAGACTTTTGCAATATAATTTTGTATTTTTTTTGGATTACATGATGTTAAATAAAATATCTAAATTATGTTCATAGTTGTTGTTATTTCTTTAAATTCTAGTTGATGCAAAACTTTTGGCCAGAGCTGTACATTTTCTTTCAGCTGAAGTTAAAGAATCCTTTTTGAACTCTGAACTTTCATCCACCAATCAAGAAGCTCTATTGCAGGGCTCTAGCACATAATGATGACAGCAGAGTATTTCGAAAAAATGAAACAGAAGCAAAGCTGTTAAAAGAGAAATACATCTGCAAACAATAAGGCCCTGTTTTCCGGTTTCTAATCGCATTGAAACATCTAATCGGATTATCAGGCATTAGTTGACCTGTCCTGCGCAGACACGCCTTCCCAGAGGGTAGTGCCCTCTTATCACTGTTCTGTGGCTTAATTATATAAGTGCATTCATTTTACATTCATTCTAGCTCATTTGTGGATGTAACGTCCCTGGCAAAGAATCCATTTAGCATATATTTAGTTTAATTACAAAAATATTAAAGTAGCTGTAATTCTGAATAGATGCCTTTTGAGCAATTTTCAGTTTGATAAGCCCTACACACACACAAAAAAAGCAAATACTGGCCATAACAGAATCTCGATTTTGAACCCCCCTCCCCTTCTTGGTTCTGTAATTCATTTAACCTTCTAAGTTCCTCTCATTCAATCAGCCTTGAACATCTATTTAGGAGCTCCTGTACCCTCAGCATCACAGCTTGACTCGCAGGGGTATTGATATTTGTATTTAAAAGAAAAATTAAATATTTATTTTCACTTTAAGCTCTGGAGGTCTCAGCTCCGCAGCAATCTGCTGGGGAAATCAATCGATATGCTTTGTGGTCCCCTCATAATATTTCATTTGGCTTCAATAAATATTTGAGGGGTTGCTCCAGCTGAGGCACTACCCTGAGAGAATAGCACTGTCAGGTAACGCTCTGCCTAGTTGTAATCAGGAACCTCTAAATACACCTGCAAATATGATCCTTCCAGACAGGAGAATCACCACAAATTCAAGTCAACATTGGATTAAGGTGGTAACTCCCCCACTTTACAACAATCTTTACAATATTTGTATACTTTTTAAAAGCTGCTGTAAGGATAGCTGCAATCCTGTCGATGGCAGATTTATCACACTGTAGGTGTATGTGTTTATAAACATAAGCAGCTGAAGAAGAACTGTTTGGGTACCAAGTGCCAAGCCCTAGGTGTCTTTGTTTAGTAACTTGGCTGTGCTTTGTAGGAACAATTCAATAATTGATCATTTAATGTTTATCTGGGTTGATTACTTCTCTTACTAACAATATTTAATTGACGTGTTACAAAGATCGAGAATTTACTATGAACACACATACATGCGCAGACACACGGAATGTTTAATCAACAGTAGTATTTTATTAAGTACACAAATAATAAACAGAAATCAGAAAAGTCAGAAAGTAAATATCTCAGTCTAAGCACAAAACTTTGTACTTGCTTTGTACACGTGCTCTATTCCTATACCAGTCGCAGGCAACCTAGCTTGTGGGAAAAAAGCGTGTGGAAAAAGTACCGCGTTCGAGACATTTAAATATAATGAATAATGTTAATGTGTGGAAATGTACGCAAATTGCATCACAAAATACAGCGAGGGAGGTATTTGATATGCAAACCATATTCACTTAAGGGCACTAACTTTACTCGGTGCCTCAGCTGTGTTAAAAGTACCGCTTATTGAAACCAGGTTGTGTCACAGAACCAGCAGAAGAGCTGCACAGGAGAGCGAGAAGAAGAGTCAGGGAGAAAGTACCTGGGACCAGGCAGAAGTTATTAGGGCTGTGTGAGGAGGAGGTAATAACTAGATACAGACTGAGCACCGATCATATAGCCTTATATGTAGGGCCCTGGAAAATTTACGATATCACAAATTTTACGGAAATTGTGTATCGGACTGCTCACCATGTAAAACATGCCTTTTATACTCCTTACTGTACTTTCCATTACTCTTCACCTCCCCTGTTCACTTCATTCTTTTATCAAGTAGAAGCACTACAGCAGCTGTACACGGTCCGGAGTCAATGCCGTGCATTTGGTTACTACGGCAACGGGGTCAAACAAATACCGGCTTCATGATTGGTGAATTCGTCATACTGTACAATGACGTAACATGCGAGTCAGAGGCGGGAAGTTTAAAATGGTTGTTTAAATAGTGTTGATGTATTAGCTTGCAGTGTATGATTAACATTAAAAATGCAGACAGCTGACAAATCCAAAACAGCTAAATTAATTTCAACAGAGGATCGTGTTCAGAGCTACGAAAAGGGAAAGTTGCATGCAGATGGTGGGATTCTGTTTTGCTCAACTTGTAATTCTTTGGATCATCTAAGAAAACTGCTAACTCAAAGGAACCTACTGCTTGGTAGATACACTGCATATTGACTCTAACCACACAACAGCAGTAGGTCTGGATATCATTAAGACGCTTGTGGAGGATGGCATTGATTTCAATTGTGTGTCTGCCTTTGTAATAATAGACAATGTAACAGAGGGAGAAACACTAGCTGTTTACATCTATGCTTAGTCGTATACTTTTTTCTTTTTTTCTTTTTAGGTTGATAGTGGCATATATGATATATCATTTACTAATAATTTGACGGTATCTGTGGTTTTAAAACGTCATAAAAAATCATTTCAGTTTTTATAAAGAAACACAAAAGCTATATATATATATATATATATATATATATATATATATATATATATATATATATATATATATATACTATAATACAGTGTGTGTAAACCTTATGCATAATTCTGCATGTTGAATTCCGTGCATTCTGACAACTTGCAAATGAATAATTTAGCTCACTTTATTTGTGCATATAATTAGCTTAGTGAATAGAGCTACTGCTTCCCCCTGCCACGTGGTAATTCTGGTCATTTACCGCCATTTAGTAAATGAGGCCCATAGGTTCTTACCAAAAAGATAAAATAAGTAGCCTTTATTTAAAAATAAATAAGCAAATAAATAAAGTAAAAATAAAATAATGTGGAGCACATTAAGTGTGCTTCCTCCTTTGAATGAAATATTTCCTTGGCAGAGTTAGCAAATTCTGTTTTCTCCTGCTTGATAAAGAAATTCCACCCAATGTTTTGCTTGGATACCATTGTATTCACAAGACAGAATTTAGTGATCAGAAATATTATTACAACCAAACAGATACACAAGTCCCACAACTCTTTTATGACTGTCGCCAAAATCCAGCTGCCTCAATTTAGGGTAGCTATTGTGACAGTCCATAACGCAATAGCGGTGCTGTACAACTGCATTAGTTTAAAACTGAACAGAGCAGCCATGTTAACAACAACAACAGCGGAATGGGCAATAGATGTAGCAAAGAATCCTGCAGCATGAAGCACATTTAACCTTCTTCTTCTTCTTCTTCTTCTTCTTCTTCTTCTTCTTCTTCTTCTTCTTCTTCTTCTTCTTCTTCTTATCATTTCAATGTTTCCAGTACTGAAAAAGGTTACACAAGTCTACAGATCTGAAGGGATGAAATGTACTATGTAGTATTTAAATATGTATGAAGCACTTAAAACATTAATATATGTGATTTTTTTTTTTTTTAAGATCTGGGTAACCAGGTATTTTTCATGGCGGGTACCCATTTCTGGATTTTCTACCCGTGCCGCCCTCTGGTTGATATCTATATTTTTTTCTAATGTACAACAACTTGAAACAACAACTTATTTACTTTTATTTAGCACTTGTCCGCATTGACTCCCGCTATCCGGGACATTACAATGATGTGACAAGAGGCAGGGTTGCAGGAGTGATATTAAAGGGTTTTTTTTCTGCATGTATTTAATCATAAACTCTTGCGGTAGAAATCACATTTTGAAGGGAGTCATTGGGGATTACAAACCACTCCAACTGACACAAACAATTCAAACACAAAACATCCAAGATACAATTACAGTTTTACATTTCAGGGAGCAACTAAATAATTAAGAGTATCATGCTTGCAGTCGTGGGTAGGTCTTGATTATGTGCTAATGTGAAATTGAAAAGCCGACTCGAAGGTGCAATTTCATGTTTAATGTTTGCGGGATGAGAATTCTGAAAGTGAGATACTTAATATTCAAAAGCACGTTGTTGTTGGCTCATATTGGTCTTCAATTTGGCCATCATTAGACCTTAGATTAATACAGTTGCTCTTTTAGTGTGATGGGTTTTGCACTCATTTGCCAACCACAAGGTCACCAGTTTGATCACAATCTGCCCAGCTTGGAATGCTTGCTTAATTACAAAGTCACTGTCCCAACTCTGAGGGGAATTCCTAAGAGAGCTCCGCATCTTGCAATGGCAATGGAGAATATGTGACTTTGACAGTGAAGCATTTTTAGATTGCACATTATCTTGCCAATACATCCCAAAGTGCTTTGCAAAATAATAAGTTCACTCAACAGATCCCAGTTGTTAGTGCATCACAAATCTGTTTTTTTTGTGCTCTTGTATGTACAGTATGTACTGTATAGTATATTTGTTTATTTCTATGAAAGCTAGCAACTCTTAGAACTTGTGAACGATTCATTAGATTGATTTGGAAATCTTAACGGAAGGAAAACAAAACACTAACAAAAGACAAAATCCCCCCAATACAATGAAAACACCCACTTTCGCACTGGCTAATAATAGCGTACATGCATTATCATGGGCAAGCACACTTTAGGGGACTTTGACGTGTGAGACAAACACCATTCCAGTTCAAATTCAAAGGTAAAAAGCAAGATTATCAGGATTGTTAGTGACACAATAAATGTATAAGCTGTCAGTACTATGATCAAAGTACTACAATCCATGCAGTTATGTTAATATATCTGATAAAGCAAATGCATTCAGAATCACCAGCAGTAGGACATACACAGTAAGTACTATAGGTATTGTAAGAAAGTTACAAATGTAACAGCTGTCTAAAACCGATAAGCCTAGCTAAAGGTGTGATAATCACATTGATCTTTTCTGCAAGAACAACTCCATTGATTTACATCTTCGATTGTGCACACTAGAGCAAGGGTCTAATACATCTCACAGGTATGTTCTAAATTCCATGCAGTAGCTGTGATACAGGCCCTTTCATTGATGTCTGGATCATGGGTGCTTCTTTGGAATCTGGTCATGTCAGTGCTTATAGATTTGATCTCAAGGGTGAAGGAACCCCTTTGAAAGTGGAACTGATCTGACGAGGTCACGCACTCCCCTTCTCCCCAAACAGGGGGACTGTGCAAATCAAGGGGAGACTGGGGAGCTGAGGAGGAAGCTGCAACTGGGAGAGCATCAGAGACACACAGAGGACTGTCCTTGGGGTGAAATAATCTAGGGCAGTGGTTTTCAACCTTTTTTAAACTGTACCCCTTCTGTCTGAAGGTTTCAGCTAAAGTAGCCTTTTACAATTTTTGCTCTACTGAATGGTACCACAGTTGCAATAAAAGGTAAAATAATCTGATTAACAAATGCAAAATGTTCCCGTTTATTTCATATATCATTTATGTCATAACAGTTTGGGACTGACAAACTGCTGGTTTAGGACAGAGTACCAAACATTAGTTCTTAACTTTAATTACAAGCCTTATTTTTTCTTTTGCAAGAAATGTATACTGACTCAATGTATACTGACTCAATGTATATTTCTGACTCAAAATGATGTTTGGGATATTCTGGATGTACCTGGCAAGCTCATAGTAGCTCTACAGGGTGTTGGGTGGGTGGGAAAGTTTGTTGTAAATTGTATTTATTTATTAAATTGTGCAATGCAGGCTTGTGACAGGCTAGCTGCAGGGATGA
Organism: Acipenser oxyrinchus oxyrinchus; assembly: GCA_030684275.1. Lineage (NCBI taxonomy): Eukaryota > Metazoa > Chordata > Actinopteri > Acipenseriformes > Acipenseridae > Acipenser > Acipenser oxyrinchus. The sequence continues at coordinate 13,490,719 of CM060265.1, read as the reverse complement.
CTTCAGGCCAGAAAGAAACACACAGACAGACGGTACTGGGCTTGAAACTGAGACGCAATGGCTGCGCTCAGTATTTTAATAAACAAACAAAAGGTTTTAAACAAAACAGAAAAACAGGACACGGCACTTGAGGCCAAAATAAAGAGACAAACAAGCGGATTAACACTAAACAAAACAGTGGACGGACAGACAAACGAAACACGGTGAGTCAGACAACTATCAATTATTTTAGTTTATTTTTGTTAATTTTACCTCCTTCTCCACACCCGTTCTACACTCACCGAACACACAACATGCAACATAAAACACAAGCATACACACAGGGGCAGGGCACATTGCCACAAGGCTAGACTGTTATTTAAGCAGAATGGTTATTGCGGCTTGTAGAAGTTACAATTTGTTTAACGTAACAAGTGACGTAATTAGAACAACACTGTCAATGTTACAAAATAAGAAACAAACTAAAAATAATTATATTACCAATCAGTTCCAATTAATAGACGATCGCGTGACAGAAGGTCCTTCGTTGTTGAAATTCTCTCCCTGCAGGTTTTTAAAGCTACAACCCCGTGTAACATCACAGCAGAGTTAAAGTCTATCTGTTTCCATAACGTACCTGTTGAACTCTGCTGCTGTAATGTGCGGATGTATGGCATAGATGATGTAGTTGCTGCTGTAATGTACGGATGTATGGCATGGATGATGTAGTTGTTGCTGTAATGTGCGGATGTATGGCATGGATGATGTAGTTGTTACTGTCTGTATGGTGTGTTCAGGTAATGTATGGAGCCTGTGTATAACTGCTGCTGTAACCCTACAGGATCCCCATGGAAGCGAGGTCTTGAATCTCATAAGGGTATCCTGTGCTGACAATTTATAATAAAAATGAATACATTAAAGTACTTAGTGATTTGGATCCGGTTCAGATTTACCTGGTTCTCTTTTGAAATAATTGGAATTAAGTCCTATTAACATTGGAGTAAACATGCACTGTAGTTTACCTCAGAATGCATTACTGAGTCTTTGAAGTTATGGTTGCACAATGACATGCTCAACAAGAGAAGAAACAGGTACATAAATCAGGAGAGTGAGAAAGGCAATTTGTAGAAGCGTTCACCTCCCTACAGTGATTGTAGCTAACAAAATAATTCCATAAATCTTAACCCATGTACTTCCATTCATTTTACGGGGGGCCGTAAGGCAGGATAAATGTTCGTATTAAAAATTCACAATGCCGCTCAATTGCTTGATATTAAAGCAAAAATGGTACAGTAGGTGGTGTGTCATTCTAACGTGGCATAAAAACACATTCAAAGAACCCACATTAGGTTCCGCAGTTTGTTTGTTAAAGATAGGTTCTAAGTTGCTCTTATACATCCCTGCGTTATATCGCTCCTCCCATTTTGAGGAGTCTATAATTTTATGAATAGTTTGATTTTATGCTTCTTAAGAGAAACTGCAAACTGAAAAGCGGCACAATTGTTCCAGCGTCTCAGAATGCCTATCCACCTTTAGATTGAATCTATCTCCTGGTCTTAAATGTGCAGGTTTTAAAGTATTATAATAAACATGTTATTTTAAAACATGATACAGTATCTGGTACTACACTAGGCTAAAGAAATCTCTGTTTGTCCCACCCATTCAATAACCTCTTTCCTACCAATAACCACCCAGAGGCTATCCCTATTGACTGGCATGCTTTCAGCCAGTACGCACCCAGGAAGTGAAAATGTAACAGATTTCTGTGAATAAGGAATGAAATGTGAGAACGTTTTATAACCTAATGTAGTCCAGAACTCATGTTTTAAAATGAAAATGCATGCTTGCTATGACATACACTTATTTAAAACAGGTTTAATTGAGGCATGTGCAGCTAATGAAATTGCAGAATAGATCAGATTCATGGATAATTTTGTTAGTTACAATCAGTTTAATGTATAGGGTTATCCCATAACTCACCTGGAATAGCCTGTTCCAATTTAAACTCTCCATATTTGATGAAATTTCAGAGAGACAAGCAGAAAGCTATGGTTACACAGAGACACGTGATATCATGTTCTCTTCCACTTAATGGTCTGTCTGGATTGTTCTGCAGAAATTAGTGTCAGTTCCATGCAGACCCACTACAGTAATTGGCTTGAGCGAAGCGTGGATTCTGATCCAGTGTAAAGGCTGTAAAGGCAAAGGGAGAGTGCAGGGCTTGCATACTGAATCTGCAGGGGTGATGCACAGAGACATGGCACTACACTGGACATTAGGTTGGAGTCACAGGAGTGTGTGAGAGTCTGGAATGTGCTGTAAAGCAGGGAGGGTGTGCAGTACATCAATCGTACCTCAGAAGATCAATGTGCTGCAGGCTTGAATCAGACGGGCAGGTCACCTTGTCTCTTATTCACAAATATACCACAATATACTGGCATTTAGGATTCTTCTGTTTTATAAAATTCTTCAATACAGTAATGTGGGCCACTTTCTTCTAAAATCAGTGATAACCAAGATTTTATCGCTGGTTTTCTTTTTTTTCAGCATATGCAGATTCTTTAAGAACAATACTATAAAATGTCACGGCTACTTCCTGGTAGCTAATCATTGGTCAGGGGAGCAAATGTGGCACTATGGCGCTAGATTCTATAAACTAAAGACAGCGATCGTGTGTGCTTCTGGTTGCACAGTGGGTTCTGGGTATAACATGTGTAAAGCAACAGGTGTCCAGTGTCTAATGTGACACCTTTATGAGCTGTGGAACAGGTTAACTGTCAGCAACGCAATAAAACATGGCTTTCAGGCCACCTCACGACAAAGACCATCTCACAATAAAAGCCACTTTTATCTTGTCACAATTTTCTCCTATTGATGGCAATGTAAAGTTATCTTCAATAGTAAAGCCTCTAAATGCAGTGTGAAACATATCAAACTTCTGTTAAATTACCTCTCTAATACAATCAGCATGCTGTAAACTGCGGAGGTGAAATGACCTAAGCAGTGCACGTGTAACAGATTGACAGGCAAGGGAACGTTCTTTTAACAAGTATATTACATGCCCATTTGAGACCTATATAGTGAATGAGTGCATACGATTTTTGCAAGTATTTTGCAAGCTTCAACCACTTTAATAGCGAGGTTTCACTGTATGTCTGTCTTGGATTGATTGTGATGGACTAGGTCTCACAGGGGCCAAGCCCACTGTAGCTCTCTCCCAGAAGTCTAACCAGCACAGCGTAATGGTATAACCCAGGAACACTCCACACTGCACACTACACCAGCAACATGCCTGAAAGACTAATTGGAGAGGGGACCTCCTCATTATAAAACACTGAGATTTCTTTTAAAATTACTCACAGTACTGTGCAACTGTTGTAAAAATAACCACACTCAACTGTTTGCCCTGCTATACTGAGCTTTAAATAAGAGTGGAACTTTCTTTTCACTCATATAAATTGAAAAGTTAAAGATACTCTAACTCTTAGTAGCTCACAAATACTGCCATTTACATGCTGTGCTCATATTACAGTGAAGCGTGACATTAAGGTGACTTCAGTAATAAGGCCACCTCACAATTCAAGCCTCTGTTTCACAGTCCTGATTTGCTCCTATTGATGGCATTCAGTATTAAGGCCAGCATCAGCAACCCCACATGTATCAAACATGTTCAATTATCTCTCTAATAAGACCTTCAAATTTTATTATTAACAGTTTGCATAAAATGTACTAAAATGAATACCACATAGAGCACTGTTCAGTGAAGTATTAAAAAGTTAAATAAATGGACTAAACTTAGATCTTTCAAAGGGTAAAATAGTCTGGTATTCATGTGATACCAGAAATTGTCAGTCCATTCAGTAGTAAGGCCATCCCCAAAGGCCACATTTTGTTGGTAACTTGACTGACCTTATGTGATAGAGTGAGAAAGGATCGATGCTGTAAATCTCCCTCCCGATTAGAAAGGGCGCTGTGTAAGGGGGAAGGTAAGCTGCCTCCTAGAGCTGCCACCTCGGTGGTAGGTGGAAACCGGAAGGTGACCATATTAGGAGGGGCGCGTAGCTGCAAGTACTCGGGACGATTCCATTGCAGTCAGCTGCGGGCATCTCTCTATTAGAGAAACCATGGCGACGCGGTGACTGCAGGGAGGAGTTTGCTGGGTACAAAGGGGAGCAGCTACGTCAAAACCTCGCTTGCGCTGAGAATGAAAACAGACGGCCGGAGCCTGTATTGTTTTGTTTTGTGGATTACGTGTGTTTTGTGTTGCAGAGGAGTGAGCCGCGGACCGGCAAAATACAGAGCACGTCCCTGCACAGCACAGCACAGCACAGCACAGCACCGCACCGCACCACTTACGGCACCACGCTTCTCAGGACCGAGAGCACTGCGTGCACGGAGAACGGGGATGGACAAAGTCCCGCTTTTGTTTACTTTTATTAAGAGAGCTGCCGTGTACCCCCATTACCATCGCTGGTAAAGGGTGGACTTATTTGTGTTGTTGTTATTATTTTGTTATTATTAAAAACACACAGACTGTTTTGGGAGAAAGATTGTGTGGACCTGATTCATTCACTGCACCTGACCACACTTGGTGTCAAGAAGAGGGATTACAATGGACCCAACCGCATTGGCAGCGTTGTTGGAGGCGCAGGAGCGGAGGCATCGGGAATCATTGACGGCCATGATGGAGAGGATGCATGGCTTGTTCCTGGAGGCCAATCGGGAGGGAACCGGCGGTTCAACCAGCAGTACCCTTACCAAGGGTAAGGGTAGTGAAGATGTCGCTGGAGGATGACCCCGAGGCTTACTTAGTTGCCTTTGAAAGGCAGGCAACAGCAGCTCAGTGGCCTCGGGAGTGGTGGGCTACCCAGTTGGGCCCCAATTTGATTGGAGAGGCCCAGGCAGCCTACCAAGCCCTGACACATGAGCAAGCCCTGGTGTACGACCAGGTGAAGCAGGCCATTCTCCAGCGGCTTGACATCACAGAGGAGACACACCGCCGGTTCCGGGAGTACCAGCGACCCCCAGGACTGCGACCCCGCGTGGTGGCCCAGCAACTAGTGGATCATGTGACCCGGTGGCTCTGCCCCGGCACCAACGATGCCGAGAAGATCACCAAGCTGATTGCTATAGAGCAGTTTTTGAAGGTGCTGGGGCCGGACACCCAGAACTGGGTCACCAGGCATCGACCCACCACGCTAGAGGCAGCAGTCCGATTGGCTGAGGGGTATGAGGATGCTTTGGCATCAGCTCCCGTGGTCGTTACCCCCGCTCCTCCCTCCAACTGACCCCGGATGGCAAGTCCAAGGACAGGACCCCACAGCACTTCACCCTCCCCACGGGCTACTTCTCATCGACACCCCACGGGCGGCCTTCCTCCACACCAATGGAGGGCGAGGTCGACCCCAGCGGGTGAGAGCAGAGAACCCCTCCCCACTGCCAAACCGGCAGCGGACATACAAGCTCCGTGGGCCTTTCACCCCACGTGCTATCGGTGCCATGAGGTCGGCCACCTCGCGGAATTGTCCGCGGCGATGGAATGTGGTGCGGCTTCCCATTACTTACCAACAGCACCAGGTAAGTCCAGGGGTAATGATTGGGAGGGCCTTGCATTGTTGATGTACGGGTTGGTGATGTGAGTACCCACGCTGTTAGTGGACTCAGGATGTGGGCAGACTTTAATTGAAGAAGCTCTGTTGGCGGGGTACCTTGGTGGTCACGCGGGTAGTGGTCATTTCCTGTATTCACGGGATAACAAGGACTACCCCTCACTAAATTAGATGTGACGATTGGATGTCATACCCGCCGCATAATCGTGGCAGTGGCTGCAAAGTTGCCATATCCAGTTATTTTAGGTCGAGACTGGCCATATTTTGAAACAATGATTAATAAAACGGTAACACCATGGGAGCAGCGGGGAAACTATTGGGAAAATATTCCCGCTGCAAGCTGATTTGTTCCATTCCGATTTCGCCGAAAAACAAAAAAGAGCGAAGGGTCGAAAATGGGAAGGAATGTCAATGAGACAAGGCTGGGGTTTGGTGGGGAAACTTCAGAGTCTGTTAAATGTAAGGGAAAGGGGATTGGGACTCAGTGTGACCTGCGGGGCGGGTTACTGGGGCCCCCAGTGCTGAAGCTACTGTAGCTCCGCCAATATCCCGAAGTTCTGGGACCGAGATGTGGACCTAGCGTTGGAACAAAAATGATCCTTCGCTGGCACACATCTGGGGGCAGGTTCGGTCTATCGAGGGAAGGATGTAGAGGGTAACCGCCGCTTACATATCCTCACCACATTATTGTCGGGCATTTGCTGTATAGGGTATCCCAAGCCACGAGCACAAGCCAGATTGTAACACAATTACTCGTTCCTCAGTCTTTTCGACGTGAGATCATGCGGTTGGCTCACGATGTCCCATGTTCGGGCCATTTAGGTAGCGATAAGACTCGGAACGAATATTGGCTCGATTTTATTGGATGGGAGTCTATAGTGAGGTGACGCGATATGTAGCGGAGTGTCCGGAATGTCAGCAAGTAGCGCGGGCGGGTTCGCCCGCCCCGCTGGTCCCACTGCCCCTGATCTCAGTTCCCTTTGAACGCATTGCTATGGTCATAGTGGGTCCATTGAGCCAGTCTGACTCTGGATACACGCACATTTTGGTAGTGGTGGACTACGCGACCAGATATCCAGAGGCAGTACCATTGAGATCCACTAGTGCCGCAGCAGTTGCTCGAGAGTTAGTACAAATTATAACGAGAGTAGGGATTCCAAAAGAAATCCTCACTGATCACGGAACGAACTTCATGTCACAGTGTTTGAAAGAATTGTATAAATTGCTGCAAATTAAGTCCATTCGAACCTCTGTTTATCACCCGCAGACGGACGGTTTGGTGGAACGTTTTAATCAGACTTTAAAACAGATGCTGAAGCGGTTTGTCAACCAAGAGCAGAAACATTGGGCTAAACTCCTCCCCTACCTGATGTTTGCAGTGAGAGAGGTGCCTCAGAGCTCGACCGGGTTCTCTCCCTTTGAGCTGCTGTATGGGAGGCAACCACGGGGCATTCTTGATCTTGTGAAAGAAGGGTGGGAGGAGCAAACAAAACTTCCAAAAACATAGTCAAATCACGTAATCCTGTTAAGAGACCGCCTGGAATTGGTTGGTCGTTTGGCACAAGAAAACCTAAAACTAGCTCAGCATCGCCAAAAGCAGCAGTACAACAAACAAGCAAGAATTCGGACTTTTCGCCAGGTGATAAAGTACTGCTGCTACTTCCTTCATCGGAGTCTAAGTTGTATGCTAAATGGCAGGGGCCATATGAGGTGATACGGGGAATTGGTAATGTGAATTATGAAATTAGACAACCCAATCGCCGAAATAAGACAGAAATTTATCACATTAACTTGCTAAAACCCTGGAATGAAAGGGAGGCCCTGTTTATAGCTGGTGATAGTTTAGAAGAGGATTTTGGTCCCACTGTCAATCCATTAGCTACAACTAACATTCCGATGGGAGAACAGTTACTTCCGGATCAGAAACGTGAGCTCTTCCAGTTGCTGGAAAGGTTTAGTGATGTTTTTTCTGATTTGCCCGGCAGAACTAATGTTATTTCTCATGCTATTATTACTCCACCAGGTTTCAGGGTCCGAGAAAGACCGTACCGGATCCCGGAAAGTCGCAGGGGTCCCGTTCGCAAGGAGGTGGAGGATATGCTCGGGCTTGGAGTCATTGAACCTTCCCGGAGCGAGTGGTGCAGTCCTATCGTGATGGTGGGCAAGAAGGACGGCTCCACTCGGTTCTGCGTGGATTTCCAGAAGGTTAATGCCATCTCTAAGTTTGATGCGTATCCAATGCCCCGAGTGGATGAGCTCCTCGACCGACTGGGTAAGGCGCGGTTAATTTCGACTTTGGATCTGACGAAAGGATACTGGCAGATTCCACTCACTCAGAGCTCAAAAGAGAAAACTGCTTTCTCTACCCCAGATGGCTTGTTCCATTTCCGGACCATGCCCTTTGGGTTGCATGGAGCTCCGCCACCTTTCAGAGACTGATGGACCAGGTCTTGGCTCCTCATCATCAGTACGCAGCTGCATACATCGATGATGTAGTGATTTTTAGCTCCACCTGGAAGGAGCATATTATTAGGCTTTCAGCCGTCCTACAGTCTCTAAGGGGGCGGGCTAACAGCCAAGCTGGGCAAGTGTGCATTTGGCAAACAGGAGACCCAGTATCTTGGCTACATTATGGGTAATGGCGGGTAAAACCTATCGCCTCCAAAGTCCAGGCGCTGGTGGAGACGGCGATCCCGAAAACCAAGTCACAGGTGAGATCACTATTGGGGTTAGCCGCTATTATCGCCGTTTTATCCCCGAGTATGCCACCATAGTCAACCCCTGGTCGATCTCACCCGAAAGGCTGCTCCAAAATTAGTTAATTGGACAGGGCAGTGTCAGGAAGCATTTGATATGATTAAGAAGCGACTCTGTCAAGCCCCGCTCTGATTTCACCAGATTTCAGCAAAGAGTTCATCCTTCAGACTGATGCCTCCCACATTGGTCTGGGGGCGGTCCTGTCCCAACAAGTTGACGGAGTGGAACACCCTATCATTTATTTGAGCAAAAAATGGCTCCGAGGAAGTTAACTACTCCGTCATTGAGAAGGAGTGTTTAGCCATCAAATGGGCTACTCACGCTCTTCGCTATTACTTGTTGGGGCGTTCTTTCTCTCTTGTCACTGATCATGCTCCTTTAAGGTGGTTACACACGATGAAGGACAATAACGCCGGATAACTCGGTGGTATCTAGCGCTGCAACCCTTCCACTATACAGTGAAACATCGTGCGGGTAAGGAGCATCAAAATGCAGATTTTTTTCAAGGGAGGGGGACCATTGGGGAATGTAGAGTTGGCCGAGTGTTCCTTCGGCATCACTCTGAGGGTGAGATATGTGATAGAGAGAGAAAGGATCGATGCTGTAAATCTCCTCCCGATTAGAAAGGCGCTGTGTAAGGGGAAGGTAAGCTGCCTCCTAGAGCTGCCACCTCGGTGGTAGGTGGAAACCGGAAGGTGACCATATTAGGAGGGCGCGTAGCTGCAAGTACTCGGGACGATTCCATTGCAGTCAGCTGCGGGGCATCTCTCTATTAGAGAAACCATGGCGACGCGGTGACTGCAGGGAGGAGTTTGCTGGGTACAAAGGGGAGCAGCTACGTCAAAACCTCCGCTATGCGCTGAGAATGAAAACAGACGGCCGGAGCCTGTATTGTTTTGTTTTGTGGATTACATGTGTTTTGTGTTGCAGAGGAGTGAGCCGCGGACCGGCAAAATACAGAGCACGCCCCTGCACAGCACAGCACAGCACAGCACAGCACCGCACCGCACCACTTACGGCACCACGCTCTCAGGACCGAGAGCACTGCGTGCACGGAGAACGTGGGATGGACAAAGTCCCGTTTTTGTTTACTTTTTATTAAGAGAGCTGCCGTGTACCCCCCATTACCATCGCTGGTAAAGGGGTGGACTTATTTGTGTTGTTGTTATTATTTTTGTTATTATTAAAAACACGCAGACTGTTTTTGGGAGAAAGATTGTGTGGACCTGATTCATTCACTGCACCTGACCACACCTTAGTAGCAAGGTTTTTTAGGAATCATATTGCTAGTTTTCTGCTCCAACATATTTAATACATAAATAAGGTTTGGAAAACGTACTGATATTTAATCGACAGTTAATCAGGTAATCAGGTTTACCCTATTGCATATGTATTAACTGAACTTAAAAAGCATTTCCAACATACAGTACCTGTCTATATCAAATATTCTTTGACAGCAAGCAGAGAATTCTTTTTGACTTTAAAAACTTAAATGAATTCTGGATATTACAACGTAATGGATGCATACTTTTTACTTCAACTTGTTAAACAACGTAAGACTTCCAACCCCCTAAACTAAATGTGGGAATTTTGTGTTGCTTCTGTGGCACCCTGTGTATGTTTTTAGAAGTTGGATTTGTTAAGGTTGTTTGCATGGAAATAGATCGTCTTGAGCTGTTTAATGAACTCTATTTATCATTAAATAATGATTCCAAGTATTATGAAAATGGACTATAACAAACATTTTGATGCATATTTCTGATGTATTTTTCCAACAAAAGAATTCTGAGCCTGAGCTCACTCGCAGGCAGGTGGACCCAAGCCAGGGGTCCCTCCAGAAGCAAGGAGAAGCACGTGAATGGGGTCACTTACCCCAGGAAGAGTCTTCTGCTCATGCAGGGTGCTCTGAGCTTTCAGGGCCGACTCTCTGGCACAATATGTTAGAAAGGCACATCCTAGAAATAATAAAGAGCTGTTAGATTAAAGACACCATTGCTGTGTAACCCAGTCCTGAACCAGGAACAGAGTTTCTTACAAACACATACAAGCAGGGATGGAGATTCCGTTACATTTTCCTAAACATACTGAGAGTTTTTGTAACCAATCAAAAACAGAAGCCACCATAGAAGATCTCTGCTGGAGTGCTGTTACTTTATCATGATACAATATTAATGTGGATGAGACTGCATGCGTGCAACATCCGTGTATCTAGATAGACATAAGAGCCAGCGCCATCTAGTGATCTGCCACTTGGCATCAAGTTTCCTTTTGTTTCTCTGGCAATACACAGCAGAGCTCTCAATGGCGCTGGCACTGGTTAATATAAAGGCACTTTTACCTACATTACGTATACCTATGGCAGACAACTAGCAAGTAGCTGCAAATGCTGTCCCCTCACATTTTTATGATATTTGCAATTGTTCATTGGCTCATCTAGCAGCTAGAATGGAAGAGCAGCTGAGTTAGGGGTGGGGTGGCATCTCCTGACTGTTGCGGCTTCAAGCTTAAACCATAAGTGTGTTTAAACAAAGTTTGTTGTAATGAATGTGCATGTGTATAACACATATTACACAGATCTGCAAGCAAATATTGAGAAAAAGGAGACAAATCAGGGCAAGCAGACTAGTGCAGTCTCTACGTCCACAGGACTGATTGCATCCTTTTAATGTGGATCTTTTTGTGATCACAAGGGTCTGGTTTAGTACACAACAATCAGCACCTTGATCTAGTTTAACTGATGATCCCAGTGATCTCAGCATCGTTTGGTAGGCTGCAATTGGGATTAGCAATGGTACTTAATGGAACGTTAGTCCATGCAAGTGGGTCATACTGACTTAATCCCCCTGATGGGCACATCAAGTGGACTAAATTGGGTATGCTGCAATTGACAGAGAATTTGAATTTAAAATTAATTTTATTGAATGTATCCTCCACAAGTGCAAAATAGTCCTTGTAGAGATTACAAATTGGCTTGAAAAGTGTATTACTGCTGAATTCAAAATGTTCATTTATTTTTTTAGATATGCCCATTTATTTAGTTAGTTATGTTTATACTGTAGCTTGAATGTATTGGGTTTTTGGTAATGTAAAACTATAAAAACTGCTTACTTGAATGTTTTTGTATAAGCCGCTGTGCACATTGGATGTTTATAATAATGACGCTCTGCACCTTTGCATTTTAAATGCTAGGCCTTCCTTTGTTCTCAACACCAGTTAGGCTCAGACAGGCAGGCTTGCTTACTTGCTTGCTGGGTGTCACTCAACACAAGAAAAACTATTTGTTTACTGCATTTTAATACACATGAGGGCTGCAATTACTGGACTTTTGAAACCGAATTACTTCTTGCACCAACTTTAAAATCTGAACCTACTTGTGTCCTGAAATGAGCTGTAGAAAGCTGATATCCTTTCTTTTATCCTTTCATTTCTTTTCATTGTTAACATCCTGACAGCTTTTTGAAGAGTGTTTCAAATCTCTTCAAAATGTCAGTTTTAGTGCACTGATAGTGTAAGGATTATTGCCTACATTGGGGGAGTATCCATCTGCGTTCTAACTTTACTTGAGACATTGTGCTCGAGCCGAATGAAAAATGACCCTATACATTTCGGGTTTCCATTGGCTCAGCTCATTTTACTCAAGAAGATGCTCTTTTCACCTGACGTCATGGAAATGAAGGGGAAAGGAGGAGGTTGATATGCAAATTAGCCATGTGTAGAGTTCTTGTGCTGTTTTCACAGACAGCTCAAGAAAATGTGGTTTCCATGCACAGAGAACAGGTACACAACAGAATCTCACCTGAGTGAAACTCTAAAGCACAGTGTTAAGCTCATGTAGTAAAGCTGTCATTTGTAAATGCCTTGTGCCTGGTTGTTTAATAATGTGTTTTACAGCTCTTGCCCAAATTGTTTTTCAAATGTCCATTGGTGAGATGGCATATTGTTTATAATGAATTATACTTCAACAAATTTATCGCACTTAATTAAAGAAAAAAGAAAATAATTAACCCAGAGATATATAATGAAACTGTCCAACCCAGCTATTGTAGATCACCATGGCTGAAAACCAGCGGAGACGTAGGATTATAGAGATCTGTGCCAGACACCTTCCACGCATGCTCCCAAGGATGTCTGGATTGGGAGCACTGGACGTTTTCACATGAAATGCGGGTTTCCATGTGAAAATGGTTGTGGAGTTCCTGTGTTTTACGTCATGCTCACGAGTAAATAAAATTTACCCTATCTCTCTCTGTCGCCGTTATTTTCAGCCACAAACCTGATCCTTTCGAGCTGTTCTCTAAAACGTGCAAGCGTATCGCCACTTCACATGTAAATAACCACACATGGGAACTCCCCCATTGTCAAACAGGTAACACAGCAATAAAGATCCATGATATGGTACAGAACAGAAAAACCAGAGCACGTTATGTGTTTTTTATCACTCTTCCTGCAGTGATTTAGAGGAGAGAATCAAACCCCTGTGCACTAGAGCGAACACTTTGAACAGAGCTTTGAAACAGATTTTAAAGTTATAAGTGTAAAAAGTTGTCAGAATTTTAACAATGAAAAGAATAATTACAGGTGCGTTATTTAAACAGTTGTAGCAACACATAGGGGCACACAACGCTACATTTTTCGGAACCCCGCTACTTACTCTTTAAGTCAGCATAAAGAGACTGCTCTTACAGCTTCTTCTCCAGGTCTGCTGAAATATGACATTATAATTTGCACTGCACACAGGGGACATTTTAATGTTTTGCCCCCCACCCCCTTATATATTTTAAAATGCTAATCATATTGAAAGACGTTAAGAGATTTAAAGAGGCAATCAGCGTTTAACATGGAAATGAAGTTGAAGCCATAAATACCTGGAAGTCAGGCCTCTTCCCAGGACTCCAGCAAGGTTCTAAACTAGCACTGCCTGCCTCTTGTAACAAATAGCTGAGTAACCGGCTCCCATTTATTATCTCCCTGCCATCTACTGCACAGCCAAGGTGGTCTGTACAGAAAAGGGGAGTGTTGCTGAGATGGGTGAAGATGTATGTAATTAATGATTTCAAGACCTTTTAGTTTGGAGGCTGTTGGGGGACAATCATGTGATATTAAAAGTCTGATGTCCACCCCATATGGAAACATATTTGTAATACTGTATATGGACATCCATATGGAATTGCTGGTTAATTGAATCAACTGCTTATTGCAATCAAAGTGCTGTTCCCACAATATTATTATTTATTTCTTAGAAGACGCCCTTATCCAGGGCAACTTACAATTGTTACAAGATATCACATTATTTTTACATACAATTACCCATTTTTTTATACAGTTGGGTTTTTACTGGAGCAATCCAGGTAAAGTACCTTGCTCAAGGGTACAGCAGCAGTGTCCCCCACCTGGGATTGAACCCACGACCCTCCGGTCAAGAGTCCAGAGCCCTAACCACTACTCCACATTGCTGCCCCAATACAAAACACACTATGGAAAACTGGATGTGTGATATACAGATAATGTAGTTCCGCATAGCTTGATGGCATCAGTGTAAATAACACATCTAAAACTAAAATCTACAACAACCGCAACACCCCAGATAATGCCTGTAATGTCAGTTTGGTTTGGTCATGATTGGCTTGAAAATACCCTTGAATCCATTTCAACCCAATGCAACACATCACAAAGCAGACCCACTTTGGTGGCGATGTGATATTCTTCATTCCTCAAGCAGGTGGACAGAATTAAGTGTCACACTCATAAAGGGCTGTCCTATCAGACAAGGCAGGGGATGCTGGCAACACATTGTGAGGAAGTACCGCAGCATGGCTTATGACGAATGGATAGCATTGTGAGGAAGTCCTGCAGCATGGCTTATGACGAATGGATAACATTGTGAGGAAGTCCCCCAGCATGGCTCATGACGAATGGATAACATTGTGAGGAAGTCCCCCAGCATGGCTCATGACGAATGGATAGCATTGTGAGGAAGTCCCGCAGCATGGCTCATGACGAATAGATAGCATTGTGAGGAAGTCCTGCAGCATGGCTTATGACGAATGGATAACATTGTGAGGAAGTCCCCCAGCATGGCTCATGACGAATGGATAGCATTGTGAGGAAGTCCCGCAGCATGGCTCATGATGAATGGATAGCATTGTGAGGAAGTCCCGCAGCATGGCTCATGATGAATGGATTTATGAAGCACTTCGGGATCACAGCACTCTCAGCTGTTGACCTCTCACCGCTTCAGAAATCCTCAAATTAAAAAAAGACCCATTCCAAGAAGCTGCCAGCCGTAAGCAAACCTTCTGAGAAACCAGTCTGTCAGGGGCTGGCTCTGTTATTGAGTCTCCACTGTTTGTGAGGAGAGCTTATAGATTTTGTGATGCTATTTTATCACTCTGGGTGCCAGTAAATGACAATAATGAGCTATGTTTCCACTGCCACAAACCCTGTTCTGATCATCATTCTCCATGAGCACATTGTTCCACTGACTGCCATCCCATGATTAACCTTGGGGATTGATGGAGATCCAATATTATGGCTTTAACAAACAATAGTGATTATTATTTATCATTATAGGGGGATTTATAGGGGGAGGGGGCATTTATACTACTATAGAATCAACCTGCTTTAATACGACCATAGAATCAACCTGCTTTAATACTACCATAGAACCAACCTGCTTTAATACTGCCATAGAATCAACCTGCTTTAATACTACCATAGAATTAACTGGCTTTAATACTACCATTGAATCAACCTGCTTTAATACTACCATAGAACCAACCTGCTTTAATACTACCATAGAATCAACCTGCTTTAACACTGCCATAGAATCAACCTGCTTTAATACTACCACATAATCAACCTGCTTTAATACTGCCATAGAATCAACCTGCTTTAACACTACCATAGAATCAACCTGCTTTAACACTGCCATAGAATCAACCTGCTTTAATACTACCATATAATCAACCTGCTTTAATACTGCCATAGAATCAACCTGCTTTAACACTACCATAGAATCAACCTGCTTTAACACTGCCATAGAATCAACCTGCTTTAATACTACCATAGAATCAACCTGCTTTAATACTACCATAGAATCAACCTGCTTTAATACTATCATAGAACTAACCTGAACTAAACTAAACTAACTACTTTTGAATTAGCATTTCTGGAGATTTGCAAAAAAAAAATCTATTTCTTGTAACTTTTTTTCCTCATCCACAAAAGCAAAACTTTTGCTGCAAAAGATTTTTCCTATAATTATTAATTATTTGTTTTCGAGAAATTTCTAGAATTTCCATTGGGGTATGTAAACTTTTGACTTTTTATGTGTATGTGTGTGTGTGTGCGTGTGTCTATCTATCTACTTTTAAATCACACAATTAGGTTGTGCTGTGTGTATAATAACAATAGTGTGTAATGTGCACCTATAATATAAGCATCTGCACCTATAATATAAACACACACACCTATAAAATAAACACACGCACCTATAATCTAAGCATGTGCACCTGTAATATAAACACACGCACCTGTAATATAAACACACACACCTGTGTTATAAACACACACACACACCTGTAATATAGGCATATGCACCTATAATATAAACACATGCACCTGTAATATAAACATGTGCACCTATAATATAAGCATGTGCACCTGTAATATAAACACACGCACCTGTAATATAAACACACGCACCTGTAATATAAACACACGCACCTGTAATATAAACACACACGCACCTATAATATAAAAACACACACACGCCTGTAATATAAAAACACACACACCTATAATATAAAAACACACACACCTGTAATATGGTAACCCCTCCAAATAACGCCTTTCAGACACATTACACTGAACCAGTTCTATCCTGGTTTCCCATAGCGGGCCTTCATACTACTGACAGTGAAATTATAGCCATTTGTAATGTTGCGTCCAACCACTGTAATTATATTATACCCAATTGCTGTCTGTGTGCTCTCCAGATTTAACCCCTATATCTTTTTGTCCGAACTATTCAAGCATTGTGGGAGGACTTGGATAATGGGCTGCAAGTACTTTTTGCTGAAAACAAAAACAGTTTAATAGCTTTTCTACCACGGTTTGGTTTAATCGTTTCTTAACATTTCCTAGCGCCACAGGGTCTATCTAGAAATGAGTGTTTTCAATAGTAGCACGTTCTCTGTCTTGACAGATATCTTGAGTAGTCTTTTAGTATGTATACATGCAGCACTAGTGAGTGTTTAATTATGGATAAAATAGGGTCCTGCAATAAAAAAGAATATTATGATGACATTCTTTCCTCTTTTAAAATGTTTATTTGTTCTGGTTGTCAGTTCCTTTTACAAGGATCTGAAAGAGAAAGCCAGTGTGTTTTCAAACTCGGTAAATAAACTGAGGCAGAACATTTACTGATACAGTTTGTACAATCAATGCTGTAAAGCATTCACAAAGTGATGTATGAAAAGGGTTCACTAAGAAGTCAGGTCCCACACTGAATATTAAGCAGTAAATGTCTTCAAATGCCATTTTAATGTTTTTAGCCCTTGCCTTTTGATTACATTAGAAATCGTTCTCAGTTTTTCTACTATTGCCTAATGTCAGACATTGAGGCATGCTAATAGTGTTAACGATAATATTTATTGTAGTTTATTTTGTTATATTTTTTAATAAGAACTATTTTAGTGTTACAGCATAATAATAATTAAAAAAACTAAAAAAGATGCTACTTGGTTCTAGTTTTGAAATATTTCCAGGTTATTTTCTCATTTCAAAAGAGTCGAATTAGAAAGTCTGGCCTATTGTCCTAGACTTCATCATTCCCAAAAGTCAGTACAGTATTGTACCTACAATTGTTCCAGAGTTTATTAAGAATGATTATTCACTTTGTATTGATTTCTGCCTACAGTTTATTTGCCCCACTCATGTAATACAATATTTAATTGTGACCTACAAAAAAGTTTGAAAAGTACTATTGGGTAGACATTGATCAATAATAATCCTCATATTTGAATACTATATTATTTTAGCCACAAGCACAAGTACAATTAACCCTTTGTATTGCAATGTGCCCCAGCTCTAGTGCTTTATGAATATCTGTTCTACTGTATGTTGTTCAACTCGAAAGTCACCCTCTTTTGACAACCACAGTAACTCACAAATAGGTCCCAGGATATTAGCACTGGTCTGCAAAAAAAAATCACCACCAGAGACTGGAATACCCACTAAAATGAATTATAAGACTTCAAAAATAAACTAAACTAGAAAAGGTACAGATGGGTTTGGCATGAGATAAATGCTGAACAATAAAATGAGAACTGTGAAACAAAAATGGTAACAGTACTATTTTTAATTATTCAGTCAGTTGGTTTCAATAGCCATAGCTGTACGCTATATTAAATGTTCAATTGTCCAAAAACAACAACAAAATGTCAATTCAATAAGCTATTCACAAGGCAGCTTTCTGGGATGTATTGTTTCATCTTGACACCTGAACAATATACAATCCCCGCATGCTGAACACGTGAATCAACGGAATGGCAATCATATGGATTTGCAGCTTGGATGGGAACATGTTTTTTTTTTCTTTTGTAAAAGCTCCAAACATATAGAAACACATTTTAAGTACAACAAAACTGGTCATTATTTGTAATAAAGTATGTAAAATATATTGAATATAAATTCACTTATAATTTACATTTAATTTTGATATTATTAATCCATTTGAAATCAATGTGCATAACATATTACAAATTTTGGTCACAATACGAATCAATAAAACAGATTTTTCCTGTTGAAAAAGATTTTTTTCCGTTTTTCAGTAGATACATTTATAGATCATAACCGTTTCTATAGATATCTATATATTTCTGTAATTTTCTGCAGATCTGTAAAACAGTTGATGAATGTATTTATAAAATTGCTTGGGAATCTCCTGCTTGCTGATTGGCTGCTAACATTCCAATGCCATGTGGTTAAAAGAGTGCGCCCAATGGTTCAGGTCTCATTGCATTCAGATCAGGAAAATCACAGTTTCAAAATATCAATCACACATTTTACAAGCTTGATAAAACACTTGGGTCGTACTGATTTTTTAAGCTCGATAACACACTTAGGTCGTACTGATTTTATAAACTCGATAACACACTTGGGTCGTCTTGAGACAGGGGTTGTACCGACAGACTGGAAAATTGCAAACGTAATACCGATTCACAGAAAGGGAGACAAAACCAAACCAGGTAATTACAGACCAATAAGCCTGACTTCTATTATATGGAAACTTATGGAAACTATAATAAGATCCAAAATGGAAATTACCTATATGGTAACAGTATCCTGGGAGACAGTCAGCATGGTTTTAGGAAAGGGAAATCATGTCTAACTAAGCTGCTTGATTTTTTTGAGGATGCAACATCGACAATGGATAATTGCAAAGCATTTGCCATGGTTTATTTAGATTTCCAGAAAGGGTTTGACAAAGTCCCACATAAAAAAAATGAATTCTCAAATTAAACGCATTAGGGATTCAAGGAAATGCATGCACATGGATTAGGGAGTGATTAACAAGTAGAAAACACAAAGTACTGATTAGAGGAGAAACCTCAAAATGGAGCGAGGTAACCAGTGGTGTACCACAGGGATCAGTATTAGGTCCTCTGCTATTCCTAATCTACATTAATGATTTAGATTCTGGTATAGTAAGCAAACTTGTTAAATTTGGCAAACACTGTTGCAGCAGCAAAGGTCATTCAAAATGATCTAGACAGCATTAAAAAATGGGAAGACACATGGCAAATGACATTTAATATAGAAAAGTGTAAGGATCTGCACGCAGACAATAAAAATGTGCATTTTAAATATCATATGGGAGATACTGAAATTGAAGAAAGAATCTATGAAAAAGATCTAGGCAATTATGTTGACTCATAAATGTCTTCATCTAGACAATGTGAGGAAGCTATAATGTTAAAACTTTACAATGCATTAGTAAGAGCTCATCTAGAATATTGTGTTCAGTTCTGGTCATCTCGCTACAAAAAGGATATTGCTGCTCTAGAAAGAGTGCAAAGAAGATCGACCAGAATTATCCTGGGTTTAAAAGGCATGTCATATGCAGACTGGCTAAAATAATTGAATCAATTCAGTCTTGAACAAAGAAGACTACGTGGTGATCTGATTCAAGCATTCAACATTCTAAAAGGTATTGACATTGACCCAAAGGACTTTTTCGACCTGAAAAAAGAAACAAGGACTAGAATGGAGATTAGATAAAGGGGCATTCAGAACAGAAAATAGGAGGCACTTTTTTTACACAGAGAATTGTGGGAGTCTGGAACCAATTCCCCAGTAATGTTGTTGAAGATTCTGGGATCAATAAGCTCCGAATGGCCTCCTCTCGTTTGTAACCTTTCTTATGTTCTTATGTTCTTATGTTCTTATGATAACCTTCTTGTGTGTTACTGCTTACTTCATTTTCTATGTTTGGTCATTTGAATTTTGAAGGATAATTTCTCTCCCTAAAGAAAACTACATGTAAACCCAAACTGGCCAAAAGGTACAACCAAAATAGTGTGACAAAAAGGTGAGACTTATTTTTATTTGTGCATGTAAACCAAGCCACTGCCTATATAAAGCGTGATCAGCACAAGTGCTGATAGGGTGCAAGTGATGACCAATACAAATATAATATGCTGCAGCACAGAGGTATGAACGCTGAATAAAGAATACAGTTGGAGAGAAGTAATAGCACCTATTGTAATATACTGTGCAATCCTAGGAATATTAACATGGAATATAAAGATTTTGGTTGGAGTACCATGAGGAATGGAACCAGATGTACAAGGCCAGCGGAGACCTAGGAACAAGACTACAAACCAGGCTTCAATGGAAACCAACCAGAAAGATAGCAGGAAACAAATCGTGCCTGGCAACTGCTGGTCAAGAGACCTAAACAAAGTGTGAGACCTGGAATGAACCGCTGCCACAGCCTGCACTGTACAACCTGCCCACAGGTCAGTATTACACAACCTGCCCACAGGTCAGTATCACACAACCTGCCCACATGTCAGTATTACACAACCTGCCCACAGGTCAGTATCACACAACCTGCCCACAGGTCAGTATCACACAACCTGCCCACATGTCAGTATTACACAACCTGCCCACAGGTCAGTATCACACAACCTGCCCACAGGTCAGTATTACACAACCTGCCCACAGGTCAGTATTACACAACCTGCCCACAGGTCAGTATAACACAACCTGCCCACAGGTCAGTATTACACAACCTGTCCACACGTCAGTATTACCACAGCCATTGAAACACCCACCTGTCTACAGCTCAGTATTACCACAGCCATTGAAACACAACCTGCCCACAGGTCAGTATTACCACAGCCATTGAAACACCTGTCCACAGGTCAGTATTACCACAGCTATTGAAACGCAACCTGCCCACAGGACAGTATTACACAACCTGCTCACAGGTCAGTATTACCACAACCACCAGACTTATCTGCAGACTTACAAGTAAATTTGACTGCCAAACCACCACCAACCGCGTTTTCATTATGTACTGTAAAAAAAAAAAAAAAATGACAGTTCAGTGTATTGGTGAAACTAGCAAATCAGTAGCCACCAGATATATGATTGCAATCACCGTGACTTTCTAATTGCTTTCCCATCAACACGACCACGGTTTCAGACTGCACACAGGCATGTCAGTTTGATATGAAACCAAAACACTTAATACAAGAAAGAACAAAGAACAAGAAGCAATGGTACAGCTAGTAACTGTTAGCCCATTTGGAATTAAGAAAATACTATACACTAATCTTTTTACTTTCTCTTTTCTTTTATTGCCCTTCTGCCAACTACCATACCTTTTGCTTTCTTCCTCTCATGTCTTTATTTTATGTTATCTATTTCTACTCTTGCTTTTTGCCACTCGTGCCTATAGGACTAATAAGACACTCGCACCTCAGGGTCCACACAGTCCACACTCCAGAATAATATATATATATATATATATATATATATATATATATATATATATATATATATATATATATATATATATATATATATATATATATATAATGTCTCTCCAACAATTACAGCGTTTGAAGACACTGGAAAAGAGCTCTAGTGGAAGCGTTTGCCATGGGATTTGAGTTTCTTTTAGTATTTCTGAATTCAGCACTATTAAGTATTGAATAGCTATAGATAAAATGTATTTTACACTCAGGCATTTTCTACTCTTGCTTTTTGCCACTCGTGCCTATAGGACTAACAAGACACTCGCACCTCAGGGTCCACACAGTCCACACTCCAGAATAATATAGATATATATATATATATATATATATATATATATATATATATATATATATATATATATATATATATATATATATATATATATATATATATATATATATATATATATATATATATATATATATATATATATATATATATATATATATATATATATATATATATATATATAATGTCTCTCCAACAATTACAGCGTTTGAAGACACTGGAAAAGAGCTCTAGTGGAAGCGTTTGCCATGGGATTTGAGTTTCTTTTAGTATTTCTGAATTCAGCACTATTAAGTATTGAATAGCTATAGATAAAATATATTTTACACTCAGGCATTTTCAAAGTCTTTAAAATACAGGAAATGGTTGCATTATTCTGCTTGGCTCTTTGAATGATTTCAATGTGGCATCTGATTACAGTTCCTAAATGGTTCAAATTATTATTAAATTGAACATTTGGTCAAACGTGGCAGTCGAAATGCGAATTCATCAATTTAAAAAATGTCTTATTGCATATTTTCTGGATGTGGGTGCTTCTAAATTGATTTAGCACAAGCATTGGCAGGCTGTCGGTGCCTGTCCCCTTCCCTTGCTTCTGCAAGAGTGCAAATAGAAAGGGACATGTATTGTGTGGAAAACGAGTTCTCTTTTGAAGGCCTTTCACTGATGCTCCTGCAAAGTGGATGTGATGTGCTTGAATTGAGCGAGAGGGTTTTGTGAATCTTTTCTTCATGGTGATATCCTCATTGGAGAAGGTGTGTGTCATGGCTAATGGTTCATCCGTGTGACTGTACTACACCATAGAGCGGTTGAGGTGCAGAGCCTGTTTCATGTAAACTATTTCTTTTAATATTCTAGTGTGTGTTCCCTGCTGGTCCCACTGGGAGCTGGCAATATGTTTGTTCCTGATTAGCAGCGTGTGCTCCTCAGGAGATTGATAACTGAGAGACAGTGCTCTGCTAAACTGCTGTGGCAGATCTGCTGCTCCATTAGACTGCTCCCTCTTCAGTGTACGTTGCATGTATGTGAGTGTGTACAACACAGATGATAATGTATGCACACATTATACATGCATATGCATACACACTTTAACATTTTAATTATACCTGTGTAATCAGACATCATTACATTTAAATAGCATTTTATATACACACACACGCGCACACAGACACACACACACACACACACACACACACACACACAATTTACTAAGGATGTAAATCTGTTTAGTTGCTAAACATTGAAACCTTCTCTGTAAACATTTAAACTATGAAACACATGATTTATAGTCATCTTTATATTTTACTTTTGCTATGACATTTAGGGTTTTTATTTTCTTTTATTGTTAAAATCTTCATAGACTTACAATTTTCAAGTGGTTTGGAGGTGCTTAGATTATTGTGACAAAAACAATGAAGACAGTGCTGAAGATGCCTACATTACTTTATTCAAGGAAGTAAGCAAAACTGTACAACAAACACTAAAAAATATCTCTAAATAGGTGCTTATGGGTTAGATAAGTAGATTATTATGCTTTGCAAATGACTGTAGAAAAGCTGGTTCCTGGGCTGGACTTATTTTGTAACTTCTATAACTAGTCATTCTATGGGTCTATATAATGGATTTGATTTATATTGATACATTGTTAGCCATCAATGGTTGCAGGCAGCGCTCCAGATAAGCTGTATAATGGGTATTTTACGCATTGAAAAAAATATGAATTACGCATGATATTTAAATGTAATGCGTAAAGAATACGTATAGCAATTTTACTGCACAGCTTGTTCACATGTTATCAAGATTCTTGTACTTCTTTGGTTCCCAGTATCTCAGTGATTGATTGTGAATATACTGCATGCGGTAGCTAGAGAATGGATTAAAGGTATGCAGGGACAGCTAATTGCAGCCAGCCTGGGAATTGCCAGAAATGTGTGACCAATAAACCTAGGGTTTTCAATAAAGAAAAACAACATGCAGTTGAATCCCCTCATTTGCAATGTGTGTTTGTGACTGGTGAATTACCAACTGGATTCTTGATTTTGGATTCTGAATTTCTCGGCACTGTCTTAGTGCCCCTCAACCAAACCTACCAATTTACCTGTCAATCAAGTGAATTTTTGGAACGTAAATCGAAATAAATACAATATATCGTTTCTTTATAAATAGATAGTATGTGCATGTAGGCCTTTTGTTAAGTGTATTATATCTGCAGTGTTGGAATAAAAATTAATCTGTTTCTGTGTTTATTTACTTCACATCTATAGTGTTTGTGGTCAATAAAACAAATAGGAATAATTGTTGTTTTTGTTTTTATTGTAAGACCAATTTTGTGTACAGTAGTTCAAAGTAAGATTACAGTTCAAATGTAAGGGTTTGTAGTTAATGCATGCCCCAGTAAATACTGTACATTAAAGTATGTACAGTATTTATTTACTCACGACTTCAAGGAAATATTGCATTGTACTCACCCAAAATACATTTTACTCCCATAGTGCCTGAATCAGAGAGTAAATAACTCAATAACCCAAACCTTTATCTTGAGCTCTGCTTACAGGTGTTCCAAATGACAAACATTGATGAAGATTACTCGTCGAAAGGCTTGTTAAATAATTATTCATTTTTTAATAGTTTTTACATAACAATGAATGAACCCCCAATGGTATTTAAATGTCATGGTCCATACCCATTATATAGCACCCTTCTGTTGTCCTGTATATAAAATTGGCTTTTCATTGCAGCTGAACAGGAATTGTTAATAAGTGTGTGTCTGAAGTTCACCTGAGTGGACACTAGCAGCCACCTGTTACAATTACACACAAAAGAGCTGTCAAAAGAACATGGAGCCGGGTGTGAAAATGTGCAGCAAGCAGCTCCACTCACAAAGCAGTCACTCAGGGCAGCAACAGGTAGAAGAGAATGGACGAATGCAGCAATCCATTACGAGATGCTATTGCGGTGATGGCTTAAATTTAGAAGGTCAATTCTGTTAAAGCATTATATCAGTCTTCAGGGATGCTTTGGTAGCTCAATTATTGTTGCTGTTTCTACTTTTATTAAACATATTGAAAATAATACTGCACTTTAACATCTACATTTAATGACATTATTATTATTATTATTATTATTATTATTATTATTATTATTATTATTATTATTATTATTATTATTATATTGGATATAATGATGTGGGAGAAGAACATTGATGTAAAAAGGTAATTTGTATGTTATTGTATTATAAAGCAATCTTAACATTGCCAGATGAAATTTAACTCAAGGTAAAATCTTAATATTTATTGTACCTAAAATGATTGTGAAATATGTGGGAACATGTTTAATGTAATCTGTAATATGTACTCAATGTCTTTACTCGATCTCAATTGTTAATTATGTATCTAACTTGATAAGTGTGTTGTATTATTTAAAAAAAAAAAAAAAAACATTTACCAGCAGTGATGGTGCACAGCTCCGACTAAAATGGAAAAGCTTTTTATAGTCAAATACTTATTTTTTAAAAAAAATCTTCAAATGAGGTCATTTTATTATTTTAAAAAAACAAATACGTTGTTTTCAGTAAATGTTTTTTTGTCGGTGGTTTTAAAAATGTTGACTGTTTAATTGCACTGGAGTTTGTGATTCGGCTGGTGTTACGCATTCTTTTCTTCAATTAATTATTACACGGACTACATATTCCTTGGTGAGATTATATTGTCTGGAACATATCAAATGAATACAAAAGAAGGTTGTCCAAAATGAAGTATTTGCTATTTTCAAATATACCTGTGCAACATGTTAATTAACGAAGGTGGTATTTTTTTAATAGTTTTACTTTGAGGACAGATTAATAATGAACACATCCAAGCTCTCGGGATACAGCGAAAGGATTTTATTGAATTATGCTTGACAGGGCTAAACAGCCCATTCTTCTCGCTCTTTTTCTCAATAAAACAAATTAAACTAAACACAATTAGCAAACTGAACACTCATCAATCTCAAACAAAGCTGCAGCCCTCAGCACAGCTGCACGCAAACCCCTCCTTTCGCTTGTTTGTTTGATTCACCTGTAAAATGCATTTCATTGTAATTGTCGTGTGTTTTAATTACATGTGACACCGTTCGGAACACGATGCTGGTTTACCTGTCCGGGTCCCCAGGCAGTCAGGACGCTCATGCTGTGCACCCTGCGCGTGCCGTGGCGTCTACACCGCTGTATACATCGCTGTATACATCGCTGTGTTCTGGCTGGGAATGCGTTACCTAAATATTACACGTTGACAGATTCCCCCTGAAGCTCGTGTGTTCTTCTAAAACACTGTACTTTAAAAACAATACTCGTTCATGTCAATGCAAACCCTTGTATAGTAGCAGGTATGACACCAAACACCTGTGTCCATGTCTGTTGACACACACGGGAGTTAGTTATGCCTGCAGCATACTCGCTCGCGCTGTTTAAACGGGTCTTTGACACAATGTGTTAAAAACAACTTTAAAGCCTGCAGTATTCCTCAAACCCGTCCTGACAGCAGGGGTGCGAGTAATTCTATTAACTGCGCTAAACTTTCCAGACCTTTCTTTCAGTGCTGTGTACTTTATATAAACACAGAACCGAAACCTAGACTGTGCGGCTCGTCTTCACATACAACTTCAGATAACTATACACATGTATATTTAACCCGTGCTTACGGATTTTGGAGGAAGTTAAATCTTAGCACTAAAACACTTAAACCGGCTCCACTTTTTGAACCCTTGCGAATGACGTTAGGGGTTGAGACCGACCTTTATGCATCCCAGTGAACCGATCTTTCAGCACGGTGAGCTCATAGATCTTGCCGAATTCCTCAAAGAGCGGTTTAAGATCTTTCTCCTCCAGGTTCCTGGGGATTTGCCCAATGAACAGCTTGATGGCATCGTGGTCCTTCATCGGAATGGTACTCTGCCCCATGCTCAGCCCGTTCATCCTGCCGGAGCTGTTCATGGTGCTGAATCCGTTCTCCTGCTGCAATCCGTTCGCGGTAACTGTAGCCATCTTTTTCCAATAGGCCGGCTCTTTCTCTCTCTCACACACTCTCTCTCACTCTCTCTTACTCTCTCCAGGCTTTCTCTCGCTCTCCCTCGCTCTCCTTTAGATTTCTCTTTATTTTGTTATTATGTTTTCCTTCCTCTCTCTCTCTCTCTCTCTCTCTCTCTCTCTCTCTCTCTCTCTCTCTCTCTCTCTCTCTCTCTGTCAGCTGCCACTAGTCTGCCGTATGACGTCAACCCACTGGCTCTTGACTAGACCCCTCCCCAGCCTATTTGCATAATAACATTGACGGAGCCAATAAGAGAATACAACGGGCACAAGCCTAAATTGTGGGAGTTGCAGGGCCGGCTCAAAAAACGAAATGGGGGCCCCCCTTTATACATAAATTATTACCAGAAAAAAAAGCTGTTTGTCTCCAGGTGTGTGTCAGTGTAGAGGTTCCTGAGGGAAGGGGTGCATGTTTTTAAAGCTGTTTGTCTCCAGGTGTAGAGGTTCCTGAGGGAAGGGGTGAATCTTTTTAAAGCTGTTTGTCTCCAGGTGTGTGCCAATGTAGAGGCTCCTGAGGGAATCTTTTTAAAAGAAGCCGTGGGGCACAATCTAGAACTATGAACATAAAAGCCACATTGCGTAGAAATATTACTTTTATGCTGATGTAAAGTTGTACATATTCAGGGAAGATAAATCTGGCCACAGACAATACATATGTGGCACAAATAAACGTCCCCAATAAACGTATTTGTTTAAACAAAACTAGTCTGGAATCAGAATAGCTACTACATACTGCAAATCCAAAATTGTTTGTGAGTCTTTTATACGCAATTTTCGCGACAATCAAATACATTTTCGGCACTAATATCCCCATGCTGTTTTCAATAAGTGTATAACATCGCATAGTACTCGTGTGTGTACTGCTAATCTGATTTAACTGGAAAGCCACACTCGCTGCGTTATATCTTGTTTGATGTAAATTACTCGCAGTCCTGCAGCTTATAAAATAAACCATTTCATGACACGAACTCAGGGGGTAGGAAAAAAGAACACGCCTTTCATTTTACTTTCCCACAGACTGACTTTAGATTCTTGATTGAACATATTTTTGAAAAATTTTCGAACACGCGCTGTGGGAGGGTTAAAAATACAGCGCTGATGCTTGTTGGATTTGATTTGGTAAACATATTGAAAAGTTCAAATCAAGAGCTGAAAATAATTTAAAAGGTTTCATTTTGTACCTCCGTGCTTCAGTATACACCCCCTTTATATTTACACCCCCCACCGTTTGGCGGTCCAATAGCTTGACCTACTAAATCTGCAGTATGTCTGGCAATCATGTACATACAGCAGGGGCACTATTATTATTATTTGTTTATTTAGCAGACGCCTTTATCCAAGGCGACTTACAGAGACTAGGGTGTGTGAATTATGCACCAGCTGCAGAGTCACTTACAATTACGTCTCACCCGAAAGACGGAGTAGGAGTAGGTTAGTGACTTGCTCAGGGTCACACAATGAGTCAGTGGCTGAGGTGGGATTTGGACCGGGGACCTCCTGGTTATAAGCCCTTTTCTTTAACCACTGGTGGACCACACAGCCTCCTAACGAAACTGGCGTTTGAAACTGTATTCTTATACAGACTGTACAAGTCCTTAGACAACAACAACTTCAATTTATATTGCGCCTTATCATGCCATGGCATCTCAAAGCCCTTCACAAAACACCAAGAAAATAAAACAGACGGTAGTGGCAGCATCTTTAATTTCTCCTGGCCTGTTCTTATTAGTGTCCATAGAACCATGCCTCCCCGTGTGCTTCAATGGAACACCTGTATTCTGAGATTATGGCCCTGAAATTCAAAGCTTTTCGGAGCGTCGGGGAGGGCTTTGGTGGCGGGGTTTTAACATTCCGACTGTTTTTCAAGTTTCGAGCAAAAATCCAAAATGGCCAGGAAGGATGACAACAGTCGCAAAACTCGAATTCTGACAGTATGAGGAATGTTATGCAAATGTAACTGGGTATCTAATTACAAACCCCCCGTACAAAAATGAAAAGGGTTGATGTGTTCGGAATGAGTAGCCTATGTTCCGTCTAAAATGGTTCCGCCTTTTCAAAAAGTCCTAATGGAGATGGGAACCTATTTCAAACAGGCTCCGTCTGAAATAAACCATCTGCTTGGACCTTACAGAAGAGCGAGTGCTATAAAGATATCGAAAGGGTAAAGCTACGATATTGTATTTATGTGATGAAGTTAAACAGAATTTAGAGGATTTCAAGCACCCTGAGCGGCCATGCATTGCCAGTATCACTCATAGCCCTGGCATTATTTGCCACTGTTGTTTGTATGGTATCCATGGAGGATATTTAATGATAAATAAGTAAATAAAAAAGTAAACGAATAAATAAACACATGCCTATATATTTATTGATGTATTTCTATATTTATTTATTCGTTTATTGATTAATTTATTTTCCATTTTGGTATAAAATATCTGCCAAAACCGCTACATGAAGAACATACATTCAAAATGAGGCTACATTAAAATTATCTCTCTAAGTTTAATGTTGTTGTCTCTATCCTGACGTGTGCTCTATTGTTCTATTAAATGCATCTCCTCTTCTTTCTCCGTATCTCCTGAAACACACGTCTGCTTTGTTTTCCTCCGCCTTTACTACCTTTCAATCCCACCTGTCCATTGATTGTAATCCTGAAATGACATAAAAACTGTAATTTGTGTCATTAACATATAGGTTTGTCATTTAAATACTGAAAAGTTATACCGCCACCTTTATGTATATTGCATCCATTCCACCTGTCGGAAAACAGCATACAATTGTTTCATTTTATGATGGAAACAACGTTCCGGACAAGAGTCGGGTTAAAAGAGACAGCGAGTTTTGGACTGTCAGAAGACACTTTTGATATTCAGGGCATATGTGCTTTGTAGTTAAAATAGCTATCAGTACCACAAAGCGATAATATTACTAGAGTGAAAATGTTTGTTTTTTTAATCAATTCACTAATCAATTCACTAATATTTCGTACGTAAATATTTACAGAATTAAGTAATTCCACAGTCATTTTACAATTATATCTTTGAAACAACCCTTATGTGACACACTATAAGTGAAACTGAAATCTAATTAGTTGGTCTCATCTCTATTCATGGGCTATATTTTACACAAGTCAAAACTCGCTGTGTCTGCCAGTGTACTGTAGGTATACATGTACTTGTATGAATATGATGTCACTGCATGAATCGGTTGGCGGGCCGTACGATAAGGACCTTAGCAACATAATCATCCTCATGAAAATATTCGATGAAATCCTCTGCTTACTTCGACTACGTTCATATTTCTAAAAACCAAAAATTTAAATGATAGGCTACGCTGCTGGCTAGTTTGCAAACGTAAAAAAAAATACCAGGTATAATTTATTCCTGTAAATGAAATCTTTATTTTGAATATTCATTTAAATAAATGTACAACAAAACACATTTCAAACCTCCTACCTAAACTCTCCACTGTCTTCTTCCCGCTCATGAGAGCATAGGACTGAACCACAGTGGCGCCACGTCGGTCACGTGACACAAGTAGTTGCTTGACTAGACAGGCATTGCTACGGCTGCCCGCAAAGATTATGGGAATGATTAATTTTCAAAAAAAAAAAAAAGAAAAAGAAAAAAGTCACCTCTGAGATTTAGAGCATCAACTGGGCCCCCCGCGGGTCGGGGATCGCGGGAGCCTTGAGTCGGTGTTACAGGCTAATTCTCACCTCGTCAGGCTAATTCTCACCCCCAGGGCTGTGAAGGTTTTTTGAGATTTTAGCAATCAGAAAGACAAGAGGATATGTGTCAGTGTGATTGAACCTTTTTGTTACGTTAATTAAATTAAGATTTATTATTTTTATTACTTTAATTTAATTTACTTAGTATCCTTAATTTTAGTCACGGAGTGAGATTCACGTTTGTATGTGTATGTGTATCATTTCTTTTATTGATAGTTACGTTTAAATTGATTTGAATAAGTAGTGCATTTAATATAAACACATAGGCAATTGCACTAAGAATTACTGTTCGTTTTATTTCGTGCTGCACATCACAAACAAAAATATACAAAACAAATAAAAACAAAGCATTAATATCGTAAGGTTATCATATACACACGCATTGCACAAGAACACAAAGCAAATTAAATATCTACTTGCTGAAGCGTTTTTATTTTAGCCAGCGAGGTGTTCATGTGTGACAGCAAAAGCAGCTCCCTAGCAACAAGCCTCCGATGTTGTGAACGGGTTTGTGCATTTGAGAAAGTAGAGGCAGATCATGAAATTAATTGGAGACTTAAGTTGATGAGACGCAATTACCCTTCGCAGTACCAATTAAAATGGTGTGCTGATTTTTATACGAAAAAAGCCGGTAGATTTATACTGGACCCTGATGCACCCGATGAAATGAGGGAGTGGTTGTACAGTATTTGTTAGCCAATGTTTTTCTATGGGTCTCTCGCTATATCGCGTCCCTCGATATATAGCGAGGACACCGGCGATATATCGAGTGGGTGGTGTGAGTAGCAGTGTGGAGTAGTGGTTAGGGCTCTGGACGCTTGACCGGAGGGTCATGGGTTCAATCCCAGGTGGGTGACACTGCTGCTGTACCCTTGAGCAAGGTTCTTTACCTAGATTGCTCCAGTAAAAACCCAACTGTATAAATGGGTAATTGTATGTAAAAAGAATGTGATATCTTGTAACAATTGTAAGTCACCCTCGATAAGGGCGTCTGCTAATAATAATGTATATGGGCAGTATTGAACTTTTTATTGCATATTTCCATTGGAATATGATGTTGTCCAGGCTGCTTTAAACAAGATTATTGGTTTGTAGTGTATGAAACATTTTTGTTCTATTATTGTTCTCACTGTTATTGTTCAATAAGCGTTGCTTATTTTGTCTACATCGCAGTCTTTTTTCCTGTAACTTTTACAGTACATTCACAAATATATGCCCTACTGCTGATTAGCTTAGATTAGTTATTGTACAATGATTGGGCAACGATTATGTTATGTACAGAAGGGTGAGAATTGGCCCGGGCTAATGTTCACCCTCCTAGAAGAGTACTGGGGTGAGAATTGGCCTGACAGTGGACTGGCTAACACATTTAAGATTTGTATAATTACAGAATGTTTTGAAACATTCATGTCTACCCATAAAAAATCAAGTACCATTCAATTAAAGGAAATGTCCGTTTTTATAGATGAGGTGTGCAACTTTAATCTTGAAAGAGCAGACGAGATAGACTGCTGAGAACAAAAAAAAGAAAGAATAAAGAAAGAACCCATAAAACAGAATAAACGGAGCACATCAAAGCAAGCATACATCAACAAATTAAAACAGTGGGTATACAACACTGTTCAAAGCAGGTCAGACGTCACTGCATCATGCTGAAGCTGGGGCTCATTGTACACTTTCTGAGAAAAGTCAGATCTGGGGTTTTTGACCAATTTCTGTATGTGATTAGTCCCTGCTGTTAACTGACCAATGTCTGTGTGTGATTAGTTCCTACTGTTAACAAACTCCCTGGATTAACACTGAGTAATTCACTCAATACACCAATGAGTCAGTTTACTACTAATGCTTTATCAAACTTCAATATCTGCTTGCAATATGAAAAAGGTATAACTACTCATAATAACCATTTTCATAGACAACAGAGTGTGCAGTCCTCATCATTCTTCAACAACTCTTTCTTTTTTAACTGTTTGTCTAGCACAGCTTGGTATCCTCCCATACCTTTTATTGGTCCGATTCAAGCATTTGTCACAAACACCCTGCTAATAAGAGATATTACTATAACACATTATACAGCTATGGTCAAAAGTTTTGCATCAACTAGAATTTTAGGATTTAGACATGATTAAAAAAAAAAACAATCTGAATCTAATTTAGATATTTTATTTAACATCATGTAGTCAAACAAACAACAAAATTATATCGCAAAAGTCTACCAGAAGTCATAACGGTAGTAGAGTAGTTAAGAACATAAGAACATAAGAAGTTCAAGAATGAGAAAAGGCCATTGGGCCCACCTGTGCTTGCTCACTTTGGTGCCAGCGTGATCCGTTAGCATGCAGGAGAGGAAAAACAAAAAGCCCAAGCCAGCTTAGTAGGGTAAATGAAACCTCTGGGAACCTGTGGCTAGACGGACCGAAAAAAAAGCTCCTTCTCCCCTCAGTTCTGAATATGCCCTTCTTCAGCTTCAACCCGTGGCCCCTGGTTTTTCTCTGTCTGACCTGTGAAAAATAATTCTCAGCAGTTACTTTGTTAAACCCCTTGACAATTTAAAATACTTCTATTAAGTCGCCTCTGACTCTTCTTTCTAGGCTATACAGATTCAGCTCTTTCAGTTTATCTTCATATGACATGCCTTTTAATCCTGGAATTAGTTCTCTTTCCAATGCCTCTATGTCTTTCTTATGATATGGGAACCAGAACTGTGCACAGTATTCTAGGTGTGGTTGTACCAATGCATTTTATAATTTTAATGTAACTTCTCTAGATTTGAATTCAACTGTCTTGGCTATATAAGTTAACAGCTAAAAGCTAACTTTAGCCTCACTAAATGGAACGTCCCGCTCCAGGAACCTACAACTCTACGCAAAGCCTCTCTATACACTGTTTGGGATCAACATCCCCTAAACTGACCTACTTCTGAGCTCCCAGTCCCAGCATCATCTACATTGTTTGGAGTCAACCAGGATTCCATTATTCTGATACTGTCACAGTTATCCACATTGACTATGGCTTAAAATTCTAGAAATGTATTTCTAATGCTTCTTGCATTTAGGCATTTCAGTTTGTGAACATCGACACCAATTTGGCTGCACTTTGTTTTATTCCTGTTCCCCTCTACAGCATTTTCAATCCTGTTTTTGATTATTTTATTTGTTGTTTGCTGTGTAGTTTGTTCTGTAGCCCCCCTTGTCTCTAGAGTTAGGGTTAGGTTTAAGGCTGACGCCTAATGAATGTGTCCTCCCCTCCACATTCAGAAACTGTACCTCTCAAATATGATTGCTCTTATCATTCCAGGCATTAAAAGGGTAATTTAGTGAATTTGATTTTTTATGTACATTTATATTAAGCTTTTTTTGCAGTATAGAATAAAGTTCAATTTCTTTGTTTACAAATGTAATGCCAAAAATACCATTAAAAATCAAATACACTTGTTTCAGACATATATTTGCAGTGCAAAAAGAACCCAGTTGCTATGCTTATTGAATCAACATCATTTTTATTTTGATCAAATGATCACTCTTCTTATACTCATCTAGTAAAGGCACTAGAGTGCAGGGTGAGTCATACGATTGAGCTTGTTTGATTTCTGGCTCCCATGTGTTAGGGAAGAAAGTAGGCTGGGGTTCGTTCACCTCATTGTGCTTCACCGTGTCGAGGAAGAGATGAGGCTGGGGTTCGTTCACCTCATTGTGCTTCAGCGTGGAGGTGGAGACGAGGCTGGGGTTTGTTCACCTCATTGTCCTTCAGCGTGGAGGTGGAGACGAGGCTGGGGTTCGTTCACCTCATTGTGCTTCAGCGTGGAGGTGGAGACGAGGCTGGGATTCGTTCACCTCATTGTGCTTCAGCGTGGAGGTGGAGACGAGGCTGGGGTTCGTTCCCCTCATTGTGCTTCAGCGTGGAGGTGGGGACGAGGCTGGGGTTCGTTCCCCTCATTGCACTTCAGCGCGGAGGTGGAGACGACAAGGATGGGCTTGGCCTCCAGGGTTCAATAGTGTTGGTTCAGCGGGTGAATACAGCTTGTCGACTTCACAACGGGAACAGAGGATGCCTACTGATCTTCAATTAGAAAACCTGGGTTAAAAAGGTAAGGTGACAGAAAAAGAAGCCTACATTTTTAAAGAATTGGAATATTTAGTTGAAATTTGTATTATTGTCAAGCCGTGTTTTTAGCCACTGTTTTCAATATTGCCCAAATTAAAATAATTAACAACAGGTGCCCCTGCTTTACTGGGTGGTCTGCTATTTTCGAGTGGAAGCCTATCTGCACTCTACAGAACAATGGGTATTGAATGTATGGTAACAGTCTAATAATATTTGTTGCCATTGACAGAGTAGTTCAGAGATTGTTACTGAATACATGTGCTCTAATTATCAGCTGATTGATCACACTGGAGCCCAATAAAGACCATGTAATTGTTAACGATAAAAAATATGGGCAATTGGAGTTTAGTGCTTTATATCTCTGGGCCAGTACTCCAAGCACTCGCTCCTGCTTTGATTGAAGATTGCAGCTAAAGACAGGAGCTGTGAATTTGTGAACACGCAGGAATAGGGATTATTCATCGGGAGTTGTGTTAGTGCTGTATATCTTGCTTTATTGCGGCCCTTTGCACAGAGTGTTTTTAGTCGCTACAAATCTGAAGACGAGGAAACACACAACACAGTAGGGAATACAGAGACATTACAGCAAATGCAGTGGAGAGTAATTGGAGAATTAGGAAGGGTCGGTATCTAGGTTTGCTATTGGATAAATACAATAAAAAATGAAGAGGCTCTTATTTTCTAGGTGGTATCTCCTCACCCCTGAACACCATTCATTTTACATACAAAATGTTAACGTTTATCTGCTCCCGATGACCACTAGGGGAGCAGAGAGTAATTCAGTAAGGCCAAAAATGATCTTTAGGGGTGCATTCAGTATGCCACATTACCATCTTCACCATAAAACCAGTCTGTAAAACCCAATCTGTACCAATATCAAAATGGTTCCATCTGCAGTCCACAATCCAATCTGCAACCAGACAAGTCAAACATCTGCTATTTAAATTCACTAATATTTCCTGATAGTATAATATATTCACAGTCCTCTGTTCTGCCTACATATATTGTTTTCTGCATCAAATATTAAAACCCACCTCTTGTGTCCTTGTGGCAAAGTGGTTAGCAGTGTGCAGGTGCAGGAGTGATGCGGTGATCAATAACAGACAGACAATGATAATCCAGGTCCAAGGGTATTTTATTTGTAATCCAAAGTCTGATGACAATCGGTAAATAATGATGAATGGTAGTACACAAGGCTGTGTACTACACAGTTTAATCCAGGGGTTCAGTCCTGAAACAATAAACACAGTCTTTAATACACCCACAATATAAAACCCGGTCACCAGTTCAAAGTGAGTGCTGTAGTGCTCCTGGTGCAAATAAAATTTATTGTGAAACAAGTGCAGTGTTGTCTGGGTTTTGTGCTGGCCTGTAGCGACAGCTCCGGATCATGTTAGCCGTCTAAATAACAAACAAGTACAATTAGACAAGACAAAAACAAACAAAACACTCACGATTCACAATCCGGTACTCCTTCCGGTTAGCGTTAACAATAACAAAAGGAACAGATCACTTGGCTACGTTCCCTTTTATACCGTCAATCATGACCCCTTGGTTAACGATTGCAATTGCTCTTCCAATCCGCAGCTGCCACATCGTTTCCTTTCCGGTTCGATGATTTAGTGTACCGAAGCACCGCCCCCTTTCTAGCTGGCCGACTTCTGCCTAACCTTGGGAATGAATTGTCTGGCCATCCAGTCCAGGGCACTCTGTTCCCTTTACACAGCGCCCTCACAGGTCGGGAGGGAGATTTATCACCAAGAATCATTCTGTCTCTGTCACAGTCCTACACTCTTGTTAGGCTGTAGTGCGGTGAGGTCCTGGCGATCTTGCCTCCCTAACCTGTGGGAGCACCAAAGCCAATGTAACTCTCCCTGCATAATCCCCACAGAAGATCAGGGACTTCACACAGCCAGGATGCAATCCTGCCCTCCCTTACTGTGTGACTCACTGTATGCACACCACACAGTCGTGACCAGGGGGAGACACACAAGGACTGTGTTTTTTAATAATGAAACATTTCAAAACATGCAACAACACAAAAGGTACTGATATCTGACTAAAACATGTTATCTCTACAAAGGGAATATTGAGATGCAATGAGATGCATAGATGAAATGTATATATATATATATATATATATATATATATATATATATATATATATTTTTTTTTAATGGTACAAAGACAGGTTAACGCAATACTGAAGTCAATAAAAAACAAGACACAGTAAGACATTTCTGAGTGTCTGTGGTAATAAAATAAACGTATAAAATTAAATGGAAAACATTTCAACAAGAAGTCTTTCTCAATGACTTGTCATTGAATTCCTTCCAGTATTACTATCAAGTGTTTTATAGTTATTGATGAATGTCTGAAGATTGTGTGGCTCTAAAATGCAGTTCAAATTCAAAGAGACTGCTGGCATAGACTACAGGGATACCATACTTTGCATACACAAATGACATTTTAATGGGACAGATGTGAATATTCACTTAAACAGATGTATTCAAATCATATCCAATAAAGACAGGACCCACATCATGAAACCCTGCAATCACTCACCTTTGTGCATCTTCCTAAAGCAGTATTGATTTGTGTAATTCCAGTATTTTATTTTGTAATTGCAGTATTGTAATTTGTACTGCAGTATTGTATTTTGTAATTGCAGTATTGTATTTTGTAATTGCAGTATTGTATTTTGTACTGCAGCATTGTATTTTGTAAAATAGTCAGTAAAGGATGGAGGAAAACTACAGAGACTCTACAGGACTGACTATACAGGACTGAAATGTATGGGGAATTACCACAGACTCTACAGGACTGACTATACAGGACCGAAATGTATGTTGAATTACCACAGCAATCCCAGTTGCTTCATCGCCATTCAAATTATTTTACTGCACAGCACTAAAAACACTAGGGCACTTTTTGTATTCATGTTGCTACTAGTTTCTACTGCAATAGGAATGAGGGGCTGTACCAGGGTGTGGGTCACCATTGAACAACACAGAGCACTGGTGTTGACACACCGCACAGGCACACACTTTTAATAACACCAGTGCTGACACTAGCGTACCAGCAATGGTGTCGCATTTAATAAAGAAAAGAAAACAAAACAAAGCTCAAAATAAAAGTTTGCCACACAAGGTGAGTGCTCGTCTCACTAAAAGAGACGTCCCGCTCCAGGAACCTACTACATTTCTTAATGTTGTTACATTAAAAAATAATCTGTAAATGCACAGTTACAGTACATGCCTTAGTTCTGGCTACACTTTCATTTCATTGCAGTGTGTTTGTGTGTGCGTGCCTGTGTTAGCTTACACTGATGTACTTCCAATGGGAAGGGATTCATTATTTTCCAAGCCTTTATCACACTTGTGTTTGTTGATGACTGCCCCTTGGTGTTTGTCCTATAGTGCTCACATTAAGAGTGACTGTGTATCCTCTTTGGGCGAGCCCAGGCCCGTGTTGCTGGTTTACGGAGCTCTGTTGATCGGCCATCTCAGATCTGTCAGGCTTCTCAAATCTCTGTCTTTACCTTGTGGCCCCCTGGTGGAGAATGGAGGAAAATTCTTTCCCTTCTTAAAGGCACAGTCCAGGGCTGTCTGGGTATAAAGATCAACAAAAAATACCCAGAGTTTGAAAGGTTTTTTTTGCAGTGCAGCATTGAAGACAATGAGACGTCTAGTTTTGTATATGTTTCTGTAAACAGTGTGCATGTTTCTTTTAGTCTCAATATATGTAGTGCAAAATTGACAAACAAAATTGAGAAATGACAAGTACATTCTGGGGTACAAATGGCAGAAAGCATTCAGTGTAATACAGTGTAATAGCATAGCAAAGCATGGGAAAAGAACAATATAATAAAACATGACAAGAGTAAATGAAAGATACATTGAAAGCTGTAAAATGACTTTGTAAATGTATCTGCACGTTTGCATCATGCATGACAGATGCTACTGATAAATGAAAGACTTGCATTATTGAAACTGCTGTTCTGTGTGTCTAATCAGTGTAGTGATGAAGTTTAACAGTTATTCTCCCATAGAGAGAACAGTAAAGGAGGATGAATGTGAGTATATATATATACTGTAGCGACCTGGGGATACTGCTTAAGGCACTGCGCCTGAAGGGACACTTTATGTTGTTGTCTGTTTGTTTCACAGCAGGTGCATGTATTGTTTGGGCAGGGACCACGTAGGGGAGGGTTAGGTTGAGAGAGCAGGGCAGTGTGTGTGTGTGCGTGTGTGTGAGGGGGAGGGGTGGATTCATAGAGAGTGATGCACTGCAGTGATTGGAGGAGAGCAGGTTGGGGTGGGGAGCAATGCAGATGGGTGGTACAGAACAGGAGGGGCGTCAGTCGGAGCGCGAATTGTGAGAGAGAGTGGTGAATGAAAGTAGGAGACAAAGTGAAAGTGAAAGTGACAGTGAGTAACGCTCTGAAAAACTGCAAGACCAAGTGAGAGAGCCGGTACGAGCTGTGAGCGAGTCCAAGAGGAGCACTGAAATTAAGAGAATTAAAAGAGGCGTGGAGTGGAGAACTAGGTAGCTAGAGAATAGGGAGGTTTATTGTTTTGGCGTGGTCTTAGCCTATAGAAACCAAGTGTATTGCAAAATAATTAAACAAGGAGGATATTCCGTTTGCATCTGCAACCCTTGTCTGTCCATTTATTCTGCCTAAAATAAAAAAAGAGACCCCGTTTCGCCACACTGGTGTCAGAAAAAGTGGGATTGAATCACGCTGCCGGTGTCTACAATGGATCAGACGGGGCTTACAGAAGTCGAGCTGTCAGGAACGATTTCGAAACGCTGGGCTGAAGGAGAGAGTGAAAAGGAGCCATGGAGGAGCTGCGGCGACGGGGGAGAGAGGTTGGTGAAGTGCTGGCTGGAAAGCGCATGGCTGCTATGCTAGGTGGCAGCGGGTACGCTACACCGGAAGGGAAGGACGAGATGGAACCTGACATGACGTCAGTACAGACAGAAGCGAGAGTGGCTGTTGCAGGGCGGAAGAGCAGCCATTTTGAGGGGCACCACAACAACAACAAAGAGCCTATGCGGTGCTGCATGAATCGGGTGAGCAAAGCTGGCAATTGTTTAAAGAACCGTTTGAGCAGAGAGCCATAGTGAATGAATGGAACAGTGAGGTTCAATTGATGCAATTGATTCATTGTTTGCCTGAAGAAAAATTCACTAAAATTAAGTCGCTTTTAAAAAAAAAATCTGTAACATACGAGGCTGTGATTGAACGCTTGGATGAATGTGAGGAAGGAGGAAGCGGGGTTAAGGCTGATGGCAGCAGGGAGAGAAAATATGGGAGCGCTACAACAGAGCAGGCCACAGAGGAAACCAGGCCGCTGGGCCACCGGGACAGAGTCAAGGCTGGACGCTACGATGGGCGTACATCCTGGGAGGCCTATCGGGCTAAGTTTCAGATGGTAGCCCAGGCTAACGGCTGGAACCAGGCCGAGAAGGCAGTGCAGTTAGCAGCAGCCTTAGAGGGGGAAGCACTGAGGGCCTTATTGGATTTGAGTGACGAGGAACTTGCAGATTATCGGGCTGTTGTCACTGCACTGGATCACCGCTTCGGGGGCACCGAGCCAGCTACGAGCCTACGCCAGCGCCTGGCCTCTCGTACCCGCCATTCTGGGGAAAATCTGGGAGTGTTTGCTGCCGAGATCTGCTACCTCACTAGGAAGGGCTACCCACACTTCGCAGCTGAGGTACAGGAGGATCTGGCCACGGAGGCCTTCCTCCGGGGGTTAACCCCTGATGCCCTACGCCGCCACGTCAGGCTCACTGCGCTGGCCTCACTGGAGCTGCGTTATCCCAGGCCAAGATGGTAGAGGAGGTTTTGGAGGAGAACCTGTTGAACCGGGCCCTGGAAGGAGGACCGCTGGGCAGGCTGCGACCACGGGCCCGACAGGCCAGAGGCCTAGATGGAGTCGACTCTGAGGACCCCGAAGCAGAAGAGGGGATCGTCAGACCCCTGCAGGCCAGTGTCTACCCCCGCAGACCCCCAGCAGACCCCCAGACCCGTCTCTGCTGGCGCCATGCCAAGCAGGCCACATCCAACATTTCTGCTCGGCCCGCTCCACCCGGCTACCTCCCCCAGCAGGAAAACTACCGGGACCAGTGTGGCGGACACCGCTGGCCCCAGTTTCAGTCCCTACAGCATCGGTCAGTGCGTCAGAGCCAGACACACTGGGGCTCCCACCTCCCGGCCCTGGCCTGCTTGTGGGGTGGACCTTCGCCGGAGATTACTGCCACACTGCCATCAGCATTCAAGGAGTGCCCTGCCATGCCCTCATCGATACAGGTTCTACAGTCACACTGGTGCGCCCTGATGTCCTACCGGAGGGAAATCCAATGGACCCAACGACTGTACACCTCTGTACGGTCACGCCGATGTTGGGAAAGGGCAGGTCTGCCATTGAGGTGGCTGGACAAACTGTACACCACCCTATCTGGGTCGCAGAGGTACAAGATCCCTGCATATTAGGGTTAGTCTTCCTCCGGTTCACAGGGGGGCAGTTGGACCTGCGGTCCGGGATGATGAGGTTTCCAGGGGGGCCTCCCTTCGCCTTGACCCCGCCAGGAAGGGTCGCTCTGGGAACGAGCTCCCCGGTTTGGCAGATCACAGAGACTGTGGGGCCCCCGCCCCTACCTGCACGTCCACCTCCTCAAGATCTGACTGCCCCTGCTGTTCGGCCCCAGCCAGTAGGCACGATTCCACCTGACCATGTGACCGGTCCTCACCGCCGCAGGAGGACCGCCAGCCGACCCCGAGCCATCCACCGGCGTACTGCGGAGGCCGCCCCAACACGGAGCCAGCGGGCCTTGCCCAACCGCCGGCCCGGCCGGATCACCACAGCTACACCTCAGTTTCCATCGTCTTGCCCTCCTGCTGTAGCTCCGCGACCCGAGAAGTCAAGCCCCGCAAAAGACCCAGCTGCCGCCGTCCATGCTGTCTGGAAGCAGAGCTGTGAAGGGCTCCACTCGGAGCAGCGGTGCCAGCTTTGGGACCTGTTGTTCGAGTTCCGCCATGGCTTCGCTGTCTCATCGGAAGATGTAGGAAGAACCCACCTGGTTCAACATCTCATCGACACGGGGATGCCCGCCTATCAAACAGCGGCTGCGCCAAGATGCCCCTTGGGCGCCAGGAGGCTGCAGACCGGGTCCTGGAGGAGATGAGAGTCGCCGGCATCATCGAGCCTTCAGACAGTCCCTGGACCTCCCCGGTGGTGATGGTACCCAAGAAGGACGGCCAGTGGAGGTTCTGCATGGATTACCGGCACCTAAATGAGGTCACAGTGAAAGATTCCTATCCACTTCCCCACATTGACAAGGCCCTGGACCTGGTGGCGGGGTCGAAGTGGTTCTCCACGCTGGACCTCCGGAGTGGGTACTGGCAGGTAGCCCTCTCTCCTGAAGCAAGGCCCAAGACGGCGTTCTCGACGGGCCGCGGGTTGTGGCAGTTCTGAGCCATGCCGTTCAGGCTCTGCAACGCCCCAGCCACCTTTGAGCACCTAATGGAGAGGGTCCTGTCTGGAGTGCCCCCCAACCGCTGCCTGGTCTATTTGGACGACCTGTTGGTCCACGGGGGTACCTTCACTGAAGCAATCGCCACACTGAGGGAGGTGCTGGGGAGAGTGACCCAGGCCGGCTTGAAACTGCACCCCGAGAAGTGCTGCCTGCAGCGGAAGGAAGTGTCCTTCTTGGGCCACCATGTGAGCGCTGAGGGGATCACCACGGAGGCGGACAAAGTCGCGTCTGTGAGAGACTGGCCGGTCCCATCCAACCCACGTCAGGTGAGGGGGTTCTTGGGGATCGCCTCGTACTATAGGAGGTTTGTGCGGGACTTTGCCACCATTGCCGCCCCCCTGCACAGCCTCCTCAAGAAAGATGAACCATTCGAGTGGGCACCCGAAAGACAAGAGGCGCTAGACGCCTTGAAGACCGCCCTGTGTCAGGCCCCTGTGCCAGGCCCCTGTGCCAGGCCCCTGTGCTAGCCCCGCCTGACCCGCAACTGCCCTTCATCCTTGACGAGGGGATTGGCGCTGTCCTGGCCCAGCGGTCCCCTGAGGGTGAGAAGGTAGTGGCGTACTACAGCCGGACGTTCAACAGGGCTGAACGCAATTACTGCGTGACCCAAAAGGAGCTGTTGGCTGTCGTAGAGTCCGTGCGCCACTTCCGACTCTACTTATGCGGACTGCCCTTCACCATCCGCACTGACCATGCGGCACTGCAGTGGCTGATTTCGTTCCGGGAACCCAAGGGTCAGGTGGCCAGGTGGATTGAGCAACTGCAGGCCTACCAGTACACCGTGCAGCATCGGGCAGGAGAGAGACATCAGAATGCCGATGCCCTGTCTCACCGGCCCTGCGCTGTGGAGGGCTGTCAGTACTGCCACCGATGGGACGAGAAAGAGGCAGCGCTGTCGGAGCCGGAGGGAGCCGTCTGTCGGGCCCTGTTGCCAATGGAGTCGGGGGGCTGGAGGGCCCATCAGGAGGAAGACCCGGACCTGAGGGCCGTGCTGCAGTGGCTGGAAGAGGGGAGGAGACCTAGTTGGGAGGAGATTGCCCCAATGTCGCAGGCGGTGAAGGGACTGTGGGCACAGTGGCCCGGGCTGGCCCTCCGAGACGGGTTGCTGCAAAGGAGATGGATAGAGCCGGCGACTGGAGAGGCTCGTTGGCAGGTGGTGGTCCCCCGGAACCTGACCGAAGAGGTGCTAGCCAAGCACCACGGGGCATCAGGCACTGGGCACTTTGGGGTTACCAAAACCCTGCGCCGACTTCGCCAGGGCTTCTACTGGGGCCGGTGCAGGCGGGATGTCGAAGACCACTGCCGCTGCTGCGATGCCTGCACAGCTCGGAAGGGGCCCCAAGGTCAGTCACGCGCCCCCTTGCAGCAGTACCAGGTCGGTGGCCCGATGGAACGAGTGGCGGTGGACATTCTGGGCCCATTTCCCCGGTCGACCAGAGGGAACCGGTTCATCCTCGTAGCGCTTGATTACTTCACGAAGTGGCCCGAGGCGTACGCCCTACCGGATCAGGAGGCGGAGACTGTGAGCGAGGCACTTTTGGAGGGCTTCTTCAGCCGCTTCGGGGTACCGGATGAACTGCATTACGATCAGGGCCGGAATTTCGAGTCCAGGGTGTTCCAGGGGCTGAGCAGCCGGCTGGGTATCCGAAAGACCCGCACCACCCCTCTCCACCCCCAGGGCGATGGACTTGTTGAACGGTTTAACCGCACTCTGGGGGTACAACTGGCGCTCACCACCGCCAGGGACCAGAAGGACTGGGACGAGCACTTGCTCCTGGTCTTGCTGGCTTGCCGGTCGGCTGTGCAAGAATCCACTGCCTGTACGCCTGCTTTGCTCATGTTGGGGCGAGAGCTCCGCACCCCCTCGGAGATTG
Source organism: Acipenser oxyrinchus oxyrinchus (assembly GCA_030684275.1). Taxonomy (NCBI): domain Eukaryota; kingdom Metazoa; phylum Chordata; class Actinopteri; order Acipenseriformes; family Acipenseridae; genus Acipenser; species Acipenser oxyrinchus. The sequence continues at coordinate 13,446,718 of CM060265.1, read as the reverse complement.
CCTACGGTGGGCTGCCAGATGCACTGGGCGCACCTGCTGGGCCGGAGTACGCCCGGAAACTTCAGGACCGCCTGGAGATCGCGCACACCTTTGCCCGCAAAAATCTACAGGCCGCGGGTCAGCGCCAGAAACGGGGCTATGATCTCGGGCCAGGGACCGCCACTTCGATGCGGGGGACCAGGTGTGGGTGTACAGCCCGAAGAGGACCCGTGGACGCTGCCCTAAACTGGAGATCAAATGGGTTAGGCCCTGCGAAGTGTTGGAGCGGGCGGGGGAGGTGGTCTACAGGGTCAAGCTGCCACCCCGCGGCCGCCCTGTGGTTCTCCACCAGGATCGACTGGCCCCTTACCTGGGATGGGCTGCCAGGGACCCCAATCCCACAGCTCATGTCCCCCGGCCGCCGCCGCCAGTGTCTGAGGCACCAGAGTCACCCCAGGCTTTGTCACTAGCCTCTCCGGTGGAACCGGCCCTTCCCACCAATCGCTCACCGGGGCCAGGAGGCCCCAGCCCGGAGAGCACGTCAATTGCCATGTCGCTTCTGGGACTTTGTGCTCCCTCGGGGGCGAGGAACTAAGGGGGTGGCAGTGTAGCGACCTGGGGATACTGCTTAAGGCACTGCGCCTGAAGGGACACTTTATTTTGTTGTCTGTTTGTTTCACAGCAGGTGCATGTATTGTTCGGGCAGGGACCACGTCGGGGAGGGTTAGGTTGAGAGAGCAGGGCAGTGTGTGTGTGTGCGTGTGTGTTAGGGGGAGGGGTGGAGTCATTGGGAGTGATGCACTGCAGGAGAGCAGGTTGGGGTGGGGAGCAATGCAGATGGGTGGTACAGAACAGAAGGGGCGTCAGTCGGAGCGCAAATTGTGAGAGAGAGTGGTGAATGAAAGTAGGAGACAAAGTGAAAGTGCAAGTGACAGTGAGTAACGCTCTGAAAAACTGCAAGACCAAGAACCGACAGGAGCCTGTGAGAGCGAGAGAGCCGGTACGAGCTGTGAGCGAGTCCAAGAGGAGCACTGAAATTAAGAGAATTAAAAGAGGCGTGGAGTGGAGAACTAGGTAGCTACAGAATAGGGAGGTTTATTGTTTTGGCGTGGTCTTAGCCTATAGAGACCGAGTGTATTGCAAAATAATTAAACAAGGAGGATATTCCGTTTGCATCTGCAACCCTTGTCTGTCCATTTATTCTGCTTAAAATAAAAAAGAGACCCTGTTTCGCAGTAATATATATATATATATATATATATATATATATATATATATATATATATATATATATATATATATTGTGAGATAGCAGGGAGGGGGTTAAAGCCTGTTTAATTGTTTTGTGTTTTGTTAATCAGTTTTGTTAATTGTTTTATTATGAATCATTCCCTGCACCTGGTGCTTATTATTAAATTAGAGCCAGGTGCAGGGTATTTAAAGAAAGCAGCCAGTCTGTTAGGGGCTGCTGAGGAGAAGGAGGCAGAAAGGAGTGCTCTGCTTCCTGGCAGTCGTGAGGTAAAAAGTGCTGTATTAAACCTGTGTGGTTTTTGTTTGTTGTTTGGTGGGGAAACGGCTTAGCCGTCCTACTTGTAGTCAGGGTGTTCCTGAAACATTGAGTTAGTGCTCTGAAAGAGCTAGGTGTTTATTTGGTGTTTGTTTGATTTTTGTGTTTATTAAAAATAGCGCACCAGCGCTTAAAAATCCATTTCTTGTGTGCTTGGTCAATTTTTAAATGGGCAACGAACCCGAGTGGGTGAGTTCATTCACAATATATATATATATATATATTGTGGGGAAGTGAGGGCTAATAAGTATGTCAGTCTGAGGCTGACAAGATCTATGTTCCCCTGTTAAGGTGAAAAACTTGTAGTTCATGATAGGCGTCATGGCCGAAGTGGCTGGGGAAACTACATTTCCAGAAGCCTTCGGGCTGATGGTATTCAGCCAGAAAAGGAAAAACACCTGTCTAATTGGGTGTTAATTGACTGAGTGTTTGCAATTATCTGTCCTATATAAACGGTCCTTTGTGCTTAGTGATGAAAAAGAAAAGGAGGTGGCAGGAGTGTTGAATGTGGAGAACGTAAGTACAGAGGGATTAAAATAATTGATAAACTGGATTTGAGACAGGGAAACAGCTTAGCTGTCCTGTGTGAGTTAGGGACTTCAATACAGTGAAGTTAGTATCTTCAAGTGAAGATAGGCTTTTGGTTTGTTCTGTTTGTAAAAAGGGTCTATAGTATTTTGGTTCAAATATTTACTTTGTTCCTGTGTTTTGTTTTATTTTGTGAGAATAAAAGTGCGCCAAGGCGCTGAACGATAACTCTGTCTGTGGGTGTTTGCTGTTCCTGCCGCTAGTCAGTCTTGACTGCCCGCCACGCTACCACATATGGTGGCAGCTGTGGGATAGTAGCGCCTATAAAAAATATAAAAAATAAAAAATAAAAAAAATTATGGAAGATGTTCTCAGAACCTTGTTGCAAGCCACTGCTACTCAGCAAGAAGCAAACCAGCGTCAAAGAGAGCAGACGGAGGCACAACAAGAAACTAACTGGCTGCAAAGGGAGCAAGCAGAGACACAGCAGGAGACAACTCGGCTCCTGTTGACCCAGATCGCACGAGGGCAATCTGAAAGGCAGGAACTGGCGAATCGGCTTGCCACGGTAGAAAACAACGCACCGGATGGGAGGCCCATGATGAGGCCGAGCCACGTTCTGCAAAAGATGACAACCGGTGACGATGTAGAGGCTTACCTGCTTGCTTTTGAATGAGCTGCTGCTCGAGAGTCCTGGCCCAGGGGACAGTGGGCTGGGATAGTAGCACCGTTCCTGATCGGGGATGCCCAGAAGGCGTATCATGATCTGGAGGCAACAGCAGCGGAGAACTACGACAGCTTGAAAGCAGAGATCCTGGCCTGAGCTGGCATAACCCCAGTAGTTCGTGCACAACGTTTCCACAACTGGAAGTTTCAGGAGAAACTTGCCCCAAGGTCTCAAATGTTCGACCTCATACATCTGGCTAGGAGGTGGCTAAACCTAGAGGTCAACACAGCGACCCGAGTTGTGGAGATTCTGGTTATGGATCATTATTTGAGAGCCATGCCTGCATCCCTCAGGAGATATATTGGTCAAGGGGACCCAGGCACAGTGGATGAGTTTGTAGCCTTAGTTGAGCGTCACTTGGCTGCAGTAGAACTGTCTCGGTTACCCAACGAGACACTGTCAAGGAGCACCGAGCGACCCTCTACCCTGAAGGACTGGTCTCGCAATGGAACCGGTAAGAGGGAAATGGGGAAAAGGGCCTCTGAAGAGCAGCCACAGGCTGTGAAGGGACTGGGGAGTAACAGACATATAAATGTAGAGCGGTATAAAAATTTTAAATGCTTCCGTTGCCAAGAGTATGGGCATATAAGTGTGCAGTGCCCAAACGAACACAAGCCCATGCAGTGTAACGTGGGTCTCAATGAGTATGATTGTGGGGTCATAAATGTGGTGAACATGGCACTAGGAGTACACAAGTTTCTAATGCCTTTAAAAATTAACGGGAAGGAAGCTCTGGCACTCGCAGATTCAGGTAGTGCAATTACTTTGGTCTCCACGAATTTTGTGGAATCAAACCAATTGGACCATAATCTTAAAACTGGAATTACTTGCGTACATGGGGACGTAAATGTTTATGCAACCAGTATGGTTACCCTTGAATGTCAAGATTCAAAGTGCAAAATGAGAGTTGGGGTCGTGCCTAAGTTGCCGCACGCAGTAACTCTAGGAAGAGATTATCCAGGGTTTGATGCACTGGTTAAAGTTGGTTGGGCATATATAAAGAAATAGAGCAGTATTGTTTGGGGTGTCCAGAGTGCCAGTTAGCGAGTCCCCGGTCCCATTTTAGAGCGCCTTTAGTTCCCCTTCGAGTGATAGATGTGCCGTTTGACCGTGTAGCAATGGATTTGGTGGGACCCTTACCTAAGTCAGCCAGGGGTCACGAATATATTTTAGTGATTCTAGACTATGCCACACGGTATCCAGAGGCTATTCCTTTGTGAAACACCGCCTCAAAAACAATAGCAAAAGAGCTAGTCCAGGTTTTTTCAAGGGTGGGAGTACCAAGGGAAATTTTGACGGACCAGGGTACTCCCTTTATATCGAAACTTATGCGAGACCTATGTGACCTATTAAAGATTAAAACCATCCGTACGTCAGTGTACCACCCGCAAACGGATGGCCTGGTTGAGAGGTTTAATCGTACCTTAAAGCACATGCTCAAGAAAGTAATCGGGACGGACGGGAAGAACTGGGACACCCTGTTGCCGTATTTAATGTTTGCGATACGAGAGGTTCCTCAATCTTCTACTGGGTTTTCCCCATTTGAGTTACTTTATGGGAGACAGCCCAGGGGGATACTAGACATGGCAAGGGAAACTTGGGAGAGCCAAATAGACACAGGTAAGAATGTGATAGATCACGTAATGGAGATGGGGGAGAGAATTAGGAAGGTGACCCCCATAGTAAGAGAGCACATGGAGAAGGCTTAGTTAGAACAGATGGGAAACTATAATAAGAAAGCTCAAGTTAGAGGGTTCCAAGTTGGGGATCGCGTGCTGGTTTTAGTTCCAACACCTGAAAGTAAACTGTTTGCCAGGTGGCAGGGGCCCTATGAAATAATTGAGGTTGTGGGTCCAGTAAATTATAAAGTGCGCCAGCCAGACCGCAGGAAAAAAGAGCAGATCTACCACATTAATTTGTTGAAGCCGTGGAAAGATCGTGAAACCATCTTAATCGCAGAAGAGCCAATAGCTGAGGGTGATAGGGCACCAGCAGATATAGTTCACATAGGCCCCAATTTAGATGCGACACAAACTAGAGAGGTACGAGATTTAGTGAATAGAAATCAGGACTTATTCACCACATTACCAGGAAAGACAACGTTAGTGCACCACGATATAGTCACTGAACCAGGGGTAAAGGTAAAGCTCAGACCCTACAGGGTACCAGAAGCCAATAGGGAAGCCGTAAAAAGTGAGGTTGAAAAAATGTTACGCTTGGGGGTAATCGAGGAATCCAATAGTGAGTGGACCAGCCCCATAGTCTTGGTTCCAAAGCCGGATGGGTCCTGGCGATTTTGTAATGATTTTCGCAAAGTAAATGAGGTATCTAAATTTGACGCTTACCCAATGCCCCGGGTTGATGAGCTGGGCAAAGCCAAATTCTTGTCTACACTGGACCTTACCAAAGGTTACTGGCAGATCCCGTTAACAGTTCAGGCTAAGGAAAAGACAGCTTTTGTGACTCCGGAAGGTCTATTTTAATACACGGTCATGCCCTTCGGATTACACGGTGCCCCTGCGACATTTCAGAGGCTTATAGATAAAGTCTTGAGGCCTCATATTCAGTATGCCTCGGCATATCTTGATGATATCGTGGTGCATAGTGAGGACTGGGAGACTCACTTAGCTAAGGTGGAAAATGTCTTAGACAGCTTACGTCAGGCAGGGCTTACAGCTAACCCTGAAAAGTGCCATCTGGGTTTAACAGAGGCAAAATACTTGGGCTACGTTGTTGGTGGTGGGTTAATTAGGCCACAAGTGAGCAAAGTGGAAGCCATAAAAAACTGGCCGAGGCCCATAAATAAGAAGCAGGTTCGGGCCTTCCTGGGTATCGTAGGATATTATCGGAGGTTTAATCCGGACTTTGCTACAATTGTGGCGCCATTAACCGAAATGACTAAGGGTAAAACTCCAAATATGGTTAAGTGGACAGGAGAGGTTGAAAAAGCTTTTAACCAGTTGGGAAACATATTGTGTAGTGGCCCAGTATTAATAGTCCCTGATTTTAAAAAGCCATTTGTGGTGCAGACGGATGCCTCTGATGTGGGTCTCGGGGCGGTGTTGTCACAAATGATAAATGGTGAGGAGCATCCGGTCATCTACCTCAGTAGAAAATTGTTACCGAGGGAGCAGCGATATGCCATAGTAGAAAAAGAATGTTTGGCAGTAAAATGGGCTGTAGAAACCCTAAAATATTATCTACTGGGTAGAGAGTTTTTGTGGTGACCGATCACGCCCCACTCAAGTGGATGAGTCTGAACAGAGAGAAGAATGCCAGAGTGACAAGGTGGTTTTTAGCCTTGCAGCCATACCGCTTTACCATTAAACATAGAGCTGGTTCAGTAAATGGAAACGCGGATGGTCTATCCCGAGCATATTGCCTCTCGGCGGAGGCCGCTCTAACCAGAGGGTTTGAGCTGAGGGGGAGGATATGTGGTGAAGTGAGGGCTAATAAGTATGTCAGTCTGAGCCTGACAAGATCTGTGTTCCCCTGTTAAGGTGAAAAACTTGTAAGTCATGATAGGCGTCATGGCCGAAGTGGCTGGGGAAACTACATTTCCCAGAAGCCTTTCGGGCTGATGGCATTCAGCCAGAAAAGGAAAAAACACCTGTCTAATTGGGTGTTAATTGACTGAGTGTTTGCAATTATCTGTCCTATATAAACGGTCCTTTTGTGCTTAGTGATGAAAAAAGAAAAGGAGGTGGCAGGAGTGTTGAATGTGGAGAATGTAAGTACATATAAATAATAAATAATAATACAAAACAAAAAGACTTAAACAAATAATCAAACAAATAAGCGGGCTGGTTTTTAATTTATCTCTCTCCTCGCTCTCTCCGCTCCCCGTACTCTCCTCTCTACACTCAACCCCGCAGCACGGACAGCTGCAGGTTCTTATATTCTGGCCGAGGGGTTAACTAGCTGTTAATTATCTTATTACCCTCGCCACAGTCTGCACGAAGTTTAGTAAGGATGCATGACTGTCAGCTAGTTAAATAATCAGTAGCTGATCAGCCACGCATCCTCACAAAGTTTTAAAAATACAAAACAATAACAAAAGACGCGACGCTTTTATCCGCGCCGCAAACAATAATACAAAAACAGTGCACAAATATATATAGGGGCGGGACACTCCGCCACAATGTTCCCTCGACTGGTGGACTCGACAGTACGTGGAAACCGGAAGTCTGCCATCTTGGAGAAAGCTTGTAGCTGCAAGTACTCTAAACAACTCCATTGTAATCAGATACGGGTCAGGCAGCGATTGGATAAACCATGGCAACAGGCTGATTGCAGGGAGGAGTTTGGTGGTACAAAGGGGAAGCAGTTGCATGAGTACGGCCCTTACAGTGACCATACTAAAGCGCCAGAGTGCTGTGTTTGTTATTGTTTTTGTGTTGCAGAGGAAGAGTGAGAGACCCAGGAGCTGCAGCCAGCACGAAAACCCTGAGCACTTGCCTTCACTGCACAAGCACCGCACAGACACGAGCACCGCTTTCCCCGGGAAATACAGAGCACAGTTTCGTGCACAGAGTGTCATTTGTTTGGGACTGCAAACCCGCCATATTGGCTTCCCCTATACCATTGTTGGTATAGGGGTGACTGGTTATTATTTCATTTGTATTAATAAATACAGATGTTTTTCATTGTCTGGACATTCACTTTGTACACCACACCACTTCAATAGCAAAGAACAAATTAACTCCAAAAAACCCTCGTTTTACAGACTTGCATTATGTATCTTTGCCAGCTCTCAAAACAGAATATACATTCTCTCATTTTAATACTATAATGTAGAAATGGCACCGAAGCCCACAATGGTAAAGGCCTAACCACCAGGTGTGCAGGGTAAGACATACAGTCAGGGGAGCGCAGGTTTGCGTCCTGGCCGTGCCGAGTCTTTGCTGGGATTCCACAGGAAGTGTTGCACTGGCACTGACATTCAGGTCTCCTGAGCTGGATTCCAAAAAGCTGTAGCATCCTTAATGTAAATTAAAGTGATACTTCGCTTAATGAGCACAAAGTTAATGTGGGGAAAAAAGTAAAAGGACCAAATCTGTATATTTTCCATTGTTCTTTAGTCATCTAATGTACACACGTACACCCCTTCATGCTTGTATCTCCATGTGTGTGTGTCATGTGATGCGGAATGAAGCAAACTAGGTTCTGAGGAGTATATGAACTTTTAATAATATTAGGGGTTGTGCCCTGATGGTGACACCCACATCAATGGGAGTATACTGTATTAGGCTTTCCTATTGTATCTGCACCTCCTCAATCATTAGAGAGGCAGCAAAATGACAAGACCTCTCGTCAACTCCCCTGACAGAGTTAAAGATATTTAAGAGATCCAGCTTCACACTGGAAACTACCAAGGAAAGCTCTCTCTTTGGACTCCCAGACTGAAGTAATTCAAAGCATGATGCATTAAACTATGATTAGTTCTGTAATTACTGCCTTTAATAAAGCTTGCTCAAAAATTACTGAGGACATTGAATTTGGTTAGTGTGTAGACTGCCTCTTTTCTGTATTAATCATCAGTATCATCAATGACGTGTTAGACACTACTTGCTATTCTGAAGAATTCTGAAAATACAGTGTGGAACAGGGCCATTGGCAGTAGGAATAGTGTTTGCAGTTTAGGGTTATAGTGAAACAGTATTATTATTATTATTATTATTATTATTTATTTCTTAGCAGACGCCCTTATCCAGGGCGACTTACAATCGTAAGCAAATACATTTCAAGTGTTACAGTACAAGTAATAATACAATAAGAGCAAGATAAATACAATGACTAGTTCGAGCAAGTACAAGTGTGACAAAATACAATTCAATAATACAGCAGATAAAAGTGACAGTGATAGTTACATCAAGATATGATTAAATACCAAATACTACAGATTAAACACTTGGCAGATTACAGTACTCTGAAGTACAGGATTAAATGCAGTAAAATAGGGGCAGATAAGAGTAAGTAAAGCACATTTAAGGAAGAGTGAAAGTGTCCCAGGGGAGAAACAGAGGAGTTCTACAGGTGCTGTCTGAAGAGGTGAGTCTTAAGGAGGCGCTGAATGTGGTCAGGGACTGGGCGGTCCTGACATCTGTAGGTAGGTCATTCCACCACTGCGGAGCGAGGGTGGAGAAGGAGCGGGCTCTGGAGGCAGGGGAGCGAGAGGAGGTAGAGCCAGTCTTCTAGTGCAGGAGGAGCGGAGAGGTCGAGTGGGGTGTAGGGAGAGATGAGGGTCTGGAGGTAGCTGGGTGCAGTCTGGTCAAGGCATCTGTAGGCTAGTACAAGAGTCTTGAACTGGATGCGAGCGGTGATCAGTAGCCAGTGGAGTGAGCGGAGTAGTGGAGTTGCGTGGGAGAAGCGAGGCAGAGAGAACACCAGGCGGGCAGCGAAGTTCTGGATGAGCTGGAGTGAGCGGGTGGCGGACGCAGGGAGGCCAGCCAGGAGGGAGTTGCAGTAGTCTAGGCGGGAGAGTACCAAGGCCTGGACCAGGAGCTGGGTGGCGTAGTTGGTGAGGAAGGGTCGGATTCTTCAGATGTTGCTCAGGAAGAATTGGCAAGTGCGTGCCAGAGAGGAGATGTGCTGGGAATAAGAGAGGCAGGGGTCCAAGGTGACTCCGAGGTTCTTAGCGGAGGAAGAGGGAGAGAGTGTGGTAGATTCCAGAGGAACAGAGATAGAGAGATCAGAGGAGGGGGAGGAGGAGGGAAAGAAAAGGAGGTCAGATTTAGAGAGGTTGAGTTTGAGGTGATGCGAGTGCATCCAGGAGGAAATAGCAGACAGACAGGTAGAGATACGGAAGGAGATGGTGGAGTCAGAGGTGGGGAAGGAGAGGAAAATCTGAGCATCATCAGCATAGAAATTGTATGAGAAACCATAGGATGCGATGAGGGGGCCCAGGGAGCAGGTGTAGAGAGAGAACAGGAGAGGACCCAAGACTGACCCTTGGGGGACTCCTGTTAAGAGAGGGTGAGGTGTGGAGGTTGCTCCACGCCAGGTTACCTGGTAAGTGCGGTTGGAGAGGTAGGAGGAGAACCAGGCCAGAGCAGTGCCAGAGATCCCCAGGTCAGCAAGAGATGATAGTAGAATAGAGTGATCAACAGTGTCAAAGGCAGCAGAGAGGTCGAGGAGAATTAGGACAGAGGAGAGAGAGGCAGCTCGGGCAGACTTAAGTGAGTTGGTGACAGACAGGAGGGCGGTTTCAGTGGAGTGAGCAGAGCGGAAGCCAGATTGGAGAGGGTCGAGCAGAGAGTGGTTGGACAGGAAAGCAGAGAGCTGGCGGTGTACAGTCCGCTCGAGGGTTTTGGAGAGGAAGGGTAGGAGGGAGACAGGACGGTAGCTCTGGAGGGAGGTGGGGTTGAGGGTAGGTTTTTGAGGATGGGAGTGATAGAGGCTTTTTGAAGGCAGAGGGAAAGAGACCAGAAAGTAGAGAGGTGTTGAGAAGGGAGGAGATGAAGGGAAGTAGAGCAGGAGCAGCAGCTTGAAAGAGGTGAGTGGGGAGGGGTCCAGGGTACACGTGGTGGGTTTGTGACCCTGGAGCAGGGAGGAGAGGTCAGAGTCTGAGAGGGGCAAGAAGGTGGAGAAGGAGGGTGAGTTAGTAGGGGATGCAGTGGGTGTAGGGGTTGGAGCAGGAGGAGGTGCGGGGAGGGAGAGGTGTTAAAGAGTTTGTGGATATCTGAGATTTTAGAAGAGAAGAAGGAGGCAAAGTCATCAGGGAGATAGAGGAGGGAGGAGGAGGGGGAGGGTTTATGAGGGAGGAGAAGGTAGAGAATAGTTTACGTGGGTTGTTAGTGGAGGCTTGGATTACAGATTGGAAATAAGTACATTTAGCAGAGGAGAGAGTAGAGGAGAAGGAGGAGAGGAGAGTGCGGTAAAGGTCTAGGGCAGCAGGGAGTTTGGTTCTCTTCCATTTCTTTTCAGCAGATCGCAGTGTGATTCTTGCCGAGCGGAGCGCAGAAGGTTAGAGGGGTTGGAGGAGCAGCAGCGGAGAGAGGGCAGAGGACAGGGACGAGAGGACAGAACAGGGATGTGAGAGACAGTCATAGCAGGACAGGCAAGACAAAAGGCACAGAAGGAGCAGTGGGGTGGAGGGTACAGACCTGACTAGTAGATGTCAGTATGATTGTATTGATTATTTTCCACTGTAATGTGAACGACAACATGAATTCAAAGGTGCAGGACATGTTTGTTCCATTTTATTTGTTTAAAAAAATGTATCTATTTTATTTTACCCAAATTTACCATGGTGATAATTAAACACTAAATTAAAACACACAATATGCAGTTTCATGAACATTATCTTAATTTTTAGATGTTTTCAATTCTTCAACAAACAGGATGATCAAGAAGCTATTATTTCAAAATGGTGAAATTGTGAAATTAACACATTTTTAAAAGACCTTCTGTTTCGCTTTCATTTAATATGTGCCGACAAAAAACACATTAAAGGGAATGTCTCCAATTTCCTGAGTATCTGCACAGCCCTAGTTGATATGCATGAGTGTCTAGATCTGGAAAGAATTACAGGTGGAATGTCATGTAAAGTTTGGTCCTGTTTTGAGTCACGGAAGTTGACCCTCCCTTTATGCTTAGCAGGACTACCTGCCTTGATTCTTGCTTGAATAGATCCTGTGATGGTTCACATCTTGAAATGAATATTGATGCACCTACACGCTTATCTACACAACCTTCCAATAACATATATATTAGTTTCCAGAAACATTTTGTCTTTAGAAAACCAGGAGACATTTTTGAGAGTGTCTCATGGGTTATGTGACTGTGCAAGTTAACAACTCCCACTGAAGCCAGTGTCAATCATTTTATTGATACATATGCAGATAAACCATGTCAAAGCGACACTATGATGTAATATTAATGGAGGAATGAGCATGATGTGTAGCTGGAAGCATTGTGATGACCCTGTTTCCTCGTGTAAGCTGGTTGAATGTTCAGCCCGTCTGAGGCAGATAGCAGTACACAGCTTTGGTGACTCATCTCGCCCAAATTCAGCCCTTATTTGAGAACTCCCCAAGGGCCGGCTGAACACAGAGGCATTTCTGTATCCCTTGATCTGAGCCGTCCATCACATCTACTCAATCATAAGAGCTTGATTGAGGTTTCAGGCTTCACAACCCCACTCAAATTGCAGTTTACGAAGATTGCATTCCTTACTGCAGGAGACTTTAACGTTTTACCTGTGACTCAATCCCGTCAAATTCTGCAGGCTAAACCGATACATTCATCAAGATGGATTTCTCTCGTGGACACCTTCAAATTGTATATCTTATCAAGCTGCCCTCAATTTACACATTAGGCTACCACTGTGTCCCTATTTTCAAAGAAATATTCTACAAGTTCTGCTGTAATATGTGTAGGACTTACAATAAGGTAGAATGTTGTTTTTGACCCATGCCAAATGATGTTATCATTTTTGATTAAGGCTGAGACTCAATAAGGGCTTTTCTGTCACACAGCTGGCTGGATTTATGTATGTTTATTTTTTGTACAGTCTGTTTTCATTGCTAATCGTGCAGTGCGTCTATTTTGTTAAAGCTAGGTTGTTTAGCTACGTTTCATGTGCAGTGACACTGATTCTGTACAGAAGCCTCACATTTAGAGCATTATGTTAACTATCAGTTGACATAAATAATTGGAGTTTTTATTTTTTAAAGACAACTGTGGGCCAGTTATTATTATTTTTTTTTTTACTAATAATAAAACTAAACCTACATTGTGGGAGTATAACTATACTATTGAGAAACAATCATAAGAAAGCAAAAGGCCCTGTGTGACTTCACAAGTGGCATGATAGTGGATGAACCTGCAACCAGCTCATCCCTTCACATGGGGACTGAAATGAGCAGTGTGTCCTTCAAGACAGTCTCCCAGGAACTAGCTTGTCCCTCCACACAGAGACTGAGTTGATCAGTGTGTCCTTCGAGACAGTCTTCCAGGTACTAGCCCGTCCCTCCACACAGAGACTGAGTTGATCAGTGTGTCCTATTTCATGTTGCATTGTCAATGGAAAACTACAAAGCGTTATGTAATTCAATATGTTAATGTAACATTATTCAGCAGGTTTCATTCTACTTTATGAAGCAAAATGTGTTAATTCTATACGGTGATGCAAAACTTTTGATCATAGCTGTACAGTACAGGACTGTTGTCACATTAGAGACTCAATGCAAACTGTGCATAGATACATACATACATACAAACACATATACATACATGCATACATGCATACATACACACACATAGACCAGCTAATCGGTAATCCAGACTCACTACTCCCAATTAATTCCCTATAATTGGAATACCCTAAAATAATGAAATGCAGTCTGATAGCAGCAGTCGAAGCTGAACTTCAATCCCATAATTGTGAGATCAGTGAGTAACACACGGATAGCTGTCTGTGTGTTTTATTCAATGGGTTATCAATGGTTTGGGATGCAACGTAAGGTCTGTGTGTTTTATTCAATGGGTTATCAATGGTTTGTGATGCAATGTAAGGTCTGTGTGTTTTATTCAATGGGTTATCAATGGTTTGTGATGCAATGTAAGGTCTGTGTTTTTTATTCAATGGGTTATCAATGGTTTGTAATGCAATGTAAGGTCTGTGTGTTTTATTCAATGGGTTATCAATGGTTTGTGATGCAATGTAAGGTCTGTGTGTTTTATTCAATGGGTTATCAATGGTTTGTGATGCAATGTAAGGTCTGTGTGTTTTATTCAATGGGTTATTAATGGTTTGTAATGCAATGTAAGGTCTGTGTGTTTTATTCAATGGGTTATCAATGGTTTGTGATGCAATGTAAGGTCTGTGTATTGTATTCAATGGGTTATCAATGGTTTGTGATCCAATGTAAGGTCTGTGTTTTTTATTCAATGGGTTATCAATGGTTTTTGATGAAACGTAATGTACAGATTCTGATCAGTACTAATCTGAACAGGGTCAGGTCCAAACTGATCTGGATGAGCAGTTTTTAGTTTTAGTCTACTGTGCATAAATACATTCATACATACATGCTATTGTCATGTATGCATTACAAAAAGAGACGATATTGAATAGACCCCGAAAGGTACGGTCTATTCTGAGTAGTACTGATAGATATCATGAACAGCAACATATTTTATCATATTTTTTAAAATCCATGCAATATAAAAAATAACATAAGGGCTGCAGTGCATTTCAAGAAAATATGTAATCTTGGGCATTGTTCACAGTTTATGATATCACATAAGCCCATTGTGAAATGATTTCGCCACTCACGGGTTTGTACCCCTTTAAAAACTACGACCCAGCACACAGAAATGGACTTTCAAACGCGGTTGCGATAATATTTTAATAAACACAAAAATGAATACAGCAAAACAAAACAAACAAACACCTAACTCTGATTTGGAGCACTTAATACACAGGTAATTTCCCTGACTAACTTGCAGGACGGCTAAGCCGTTTACCTGGCATACAAACAAAAAAAACCCACAGGTTTACACAGCACTTACTTCAAGGACTGCTCGGAAGCAGAGCACCTCTCCTGCTTCCTTCTACTCAGCAGCCCTGAGCAGACTAACTGCTCTTCTTAAATACCCTGCACCTGGCTCTAATTTAATAATAAGCACCAGGTGCAGGGAATGATCCATAATAAAACAATTAACAAAAATAATTAAACAATAAAGTAAAACAATTAAACCATACAAAAGGTGCATTTTTTCCCTTCAGGGAGGTTTTACCCCCCTCCCTGCTGTCTCACACATCCCGCTGCCTTACACCATATATATATATATACATACATATATATATATATATATACACACACACACACACACACACACACACACACACATACACTCTTGCATTCGTAGAAGGTCATACAAGACATGTTCAAACTTTGCTAAAAAACAAAACTTCAGGGGTCCCAAAATGGCTCCCCTGATAAAGGCACAGCTATGTGGCTGTGTGGTGTGCAGGGTGAGTCATAGTCAGGGAGCGCAAGTTCACATCCTGGCTCTGCCAACTTGCCATTCGGCTCTGGTGCTCCAATGGGTTACACATCTGAGTAATCAGTGCTGATTAAGGGAACATCTCCAAATTACAATTTGAGAATGGACCAGAAATGTATTTCTAAATGCATAAGTAGAGGAAACTGAGAACGTACCAAGCAAGTTTGGCAGTACAAAAGACCAGAATTATAAAGTGTTGAATAGAATGTTTACTTGGTAATTTCCTCCCAATCTCTTTTGTTCTGAATAACCTGCTATTCGAACGACTGCACAGTGTAGTAAGTGTGCACTGTGAATTGAGCAATCTTTACTGTAGGTACATTTCTAAGACGTCTCTTGAAGCACCTGTAATCAACTAAAGAAGGCTGCACAGTCGGCTCCTAAGCTACTTTCTCTTTCTTCAGAGTGGAATACAGTGTGCACCTAAATCATAATGGAATCTCTCAATACAGATTGTCACTCTGCAACCCACTAGTAGTCTATAAATTGAATGGAAGCAACCGATAATGAAGAAGCAGGTTTTCGAGGACATTAAGTTCAAAATGTACTTTGCAATTCACTACAGCGTAGGCAGAAGTAATAAGCATGAGGTTGAGATGTGTGGGCTGTGTGTGAGTCTGATTGCAGCTGAAGACAGGCACTTTCACCAGTAATTGGCGGAAATGAAGAGACAGTTAAATTACATACATGAGGCGAGCATAGGGACTGAGCTGCACAGTTTATTGCACATGACTTCATATTACCAGCTGCACTAAACAGAGGCATGGCAACGATTACATGCAGCTGCAAAGGCATGTGTTTATCTAAGACAGACAGTGATAGAAACAAGATTTGTATGGTGTTGGGCAAGTGTGATTTTAAACAGCGTTGCTGTTGATAGTATGCCCATCCTGGTTTGCTAAATCTTGAATGAGTTGAGGGATATCATACTATAGCCAATTCAAGAACTGAGTATTCTGTTTGGAATATCGCCGGCGAAATCTTATGAACACATTATAGGGTCTATTCATAAAAGTACTTGCCGACTGTCCAAGGTAATCAAATTTAATTTAAAACTAACAAAAGTCATCCCTATTAATATTCATAAAATGATCTGTGCAGATCGGTGACTGGTGCTAAGCAATTTATGAATGTGTATATATTCATTCACAACCGAAATCCGTCTCCATTTGATGACATCATCAGCTCTATAAACATTCACTCAGTTTCGTCGTTAGCTGTTGGAAACATAAACAAATGGAATCTACCGACAGCAGCACCCATGGTGTTATTAACAGCGTGCCTGCATGATACGTGATTTATATACTGGAGGACGAGATCATGTGGAATCTACTGACAGCAGCACCCATCATGTTATTAACAGTGTGCCTGTATGATATGTGATTTATTATTATTAATATTATTTATTTCTTAGCAGATGCCTTTATCCTGGGCGACTTACAATTGTTACAAGATATCACTTTATTTTTACATACAATTACCCATTCATACAGTTGGGTTTTACTGGAGGAATCTAGGTAAAGTACCTTGCTCAAGGGTACAGCAGCAGTGTCTCCCACCTGAGATTGAACCCACAACCTTCCGGTCAAGAGTCCAGAGCCCTAACCACTACTCCACACTGCTGCCCTATACTGGAGCATGCGGCACCCATCGTGTTATTAACAGCGTGCCTGTATGCATTTATGGGGGGGGAGGATTTGTTAATACCGTCTGATAACTTTTTTGACACTGTCAGTACTGCCTGTCTGTGTGCTGCTTACTGAACCTGACGTCACCCCCCACACGCACCACTCAGAGCCATCCGTGACAGAGCTGAACATGATTTGAATGTGGTGTCACACACCAACAAGCAATGGTTAACTATGGAACTCAGGGTCTTTTCCAGCAACACTCAGACACGTTGATCAATGCAGCCTCTGTGTTGAGGGACCAGACAGTAGCCCTGCTGTCATGCCCCTTGTGAATTCACTAAGAACCTTTCCATGATTATTGCTGAATAGTTGAACCATCTGACTGTCACGTGAGCTCATAAATTTAGAAATTGCAAACTAGGGGACTCACTAGTTTTACGAACTAATCTCTATTATTCTTGGTTTTTGGGTCTTGCTTATGGATACATCTTATAGTGAACAAAGTTTCATCAGTTTTCATTGTGAACACCTGAGATAAATGTATATAGTGATCCTGACTGTTTCCTGTTCTTAATGAGGCACCGTACGAAGATTTATAAGTTTTGTGATTAATTAAGAGATCTGATAAATCGATATAAAGAAAATGTCAAGATTAAAATGAGTTTTAAGCATTTAAAGGGTCTTAAAATTAATAAACATTGTGTTGAGATGTGTGGGTTGTGCTTGTGGATCTGATTGCAGTTGAACACAGGCACGGTCAGCGCTAATTGAAGAGACAGTTGAATTACATACATGAGGACAGCATAGGGACTGAGCTGCACAGTTTATTGCACATGACTTCATATTACCAGCTGCACTAAACAGGGGCATGGCAGCGATTACATGCAGCTGCAAAGGCATGTATTTATCTAAGACAGACAAAGTGAGAAACTACAGTGTTCAAGAGAACGATTGGAAAAATCTGCCCGAACTCTTAAAAGATTACCACCTCTCATTGCTTCAGAGAAGTTAAGAGACAATAGGCAGTGGTGTTTCCCAAATGCTTTTATTAACCCATGATTCTTGCAGGAGATGCATAGGCTTTCCTCTCCTGCTTAAATCTTGTATTTCAGTGCAATATTCCACATTGTAAGCAAGCTATTTCCACGTGCAGTGCTTTGGAGGTGTTGTGACAGGGCTGAAGCCCTACACATGGAAAGTGTGTTTTTGTTTTGTTTATTTTCGTTCTGGAGTTTTGTGTTTTGTAAAAAGCATGGTGGAAAATAGTTTGTAAATAATTGAGAGCTGAACGCTTCGTCTGTGACATCCTACCTGCAGTGTTTGGTTGAGGGGAAAAGCAGCTGGTGATTGGCCAGGGATGAGCTGATACACCTCAGGGCTGCTGTAAGGCCATAGGACTAAGAAAGTCTTTGCTATCCAGACAACAAAATCTTTAAAAGCCAGAACCCTCTGATCACCATCTGTATAACAGGGATCCGAGCTCTGTCAGTAGCGTACTAAAAGTAGCGTACTGGTTGATCCTGTGGTTAGTACAGAGGACAGTATTAATGATAGTCTGCAGATAGTTTCAATTGCAATGAATCAAGTGTGTCCAGATAGACAGCAGGTATATTTAAGCTGTTCTCAATTGCAATGAACACAATGTTCCAGTCGTCTGCACCTAGAGCAGTACTTCTTAAACTTGTTTGTTCACGGACCACCTGGATTTTTTATTTGATCTCGATGGACCACACAATAAACAGTATAGCTGAAAAATAAGCACATAAAAATTCACTATAATACTAAGAATAACCGTAGACCTTTCTTTCTTTCTTTCTTTCTTTCTTTCTTTCTTTCTTTCTTTTTATAGAGTGCTCAATTATCATTTTTATTTATTTTCCCCCAATTTGGAATGTCCAATTATATTTTTTTCTCCTCACTGCAGCAAGTCCCCACACAGCACAGACGTGCTGAGGGCTTGTGAGCGTAATCCAATCGCACAGGCCTAAAGCCAGAATCACTTTTACGCTGAGCAATCCAGAGTACAGGTGGGCAGGCTACCAATACAGGAGAACGGAAACCAGTCCTGCCTCTTATCCACTCTGAATGTGGTCAGTGTCTGGCCAGTAGGGTTTGCTGTTGCACAATGTGTTGAAGTAATCCCTGCTGGTTTCCCATCCCCCACCCCTGCGGTGTCAGATTCTGAATATCCTCACATTGAGTGTACAATAAATTTAATTGACACTTATATCTCACTCTCTTCAGTGCTGAAAGGTTAACAATATCATATTTTACAATATGTTTTATTTGAAAATGTACTGTAAAATGCACCTGTTATATTTTACGTGAAGTGTACTATTATAACTATAAACAACTATGTAATTAAGAAACATTTTAGAAAACACATAACATAGCTGTACAAGAATGCAGCCCTCCTCTTACTCTCCTATCCCCGTCCCACTCCTCTTACTCTCCTATCCCCGTCCCACTCCTCTTACTCTCCTGTCCCCGCCCCACTCCTCTTACTCTCCTGTCCCCACCCCACTCCTCTTACTCTCCTGTCCCCTCCCTCTTCTCTTATTCTGCTGTCCCCTCCCTCTCCTCTTACTCTCCTGTCAACGTCCCACTCATCTTACTCTCCTGTCCCCTTCCATTCCTCTTACTCTCCAGTCCCAGTCCCACTCCTCTTGCTCTCTTGGCCCCTTCCACTCCTATTACTCTCATGTCCCCTCCCCACTCCTCTTATTCTCCTGTCCCCGCCCCACTCCTCTTACTCTCCTGTCCCCGTCCCACTCCTCTTACTCTCCTGTCCCCGTCCCACTCCTCTTTCCTTGTCCCCCTCCCCTCTCCTCTTACACTCCTGTCCCCGTTCCCGTCCCCCTCCCCTCTTACACTCCTGTCCCCATCCCACTCCTCTTAATCTCCTGTCCCCGTCCCACTCTCTACTCTCCTGTCACCCTCCCTCTCCTCTTATTGTCCTGTCCCCTCCCTCTCCTATTACTCTCCTGTCCCCTCCCTCTCCTCTTACTCTCCTGTCCCCGTCCCACTCCTCTTACTCTCCTGTCCCCTCCCCACTCCTCTTATTCTCCTGTCCCCTCCCTCTCCTCTTACTCTTCTGTCCCCATCCCACTCCTCTTACTCTCCAGTCCCTGTCCCACTCCTCTTACTCTCCAGTCCCCGTCCCACTCCTCTTACTCTCCTGTCCCCGTCCCACTCCTCTTACTCTCCAGTCCCCGTCCCACTCCTCTTACTCTCCTGTCCCTTCCTCCACTCCTCTTACTCTCCTGTCCCCACCCCACTCATCTTATTGTCCTGTCCCCGCCCCATTCCTCTTACTCTCCAGTCCCCATCCCACTCCTCTTACTCTCCTGTCCCCACCCCACTCCTCTTACTCTCCTGTCCCCTTCCATTCCTCTTACTCTCCTGTCCCCACCCCACTCCTCTTATTGTCCTGTCCCCTCCCTCTCCTCTTCTCTCCTGTCCCTCCCTCCTCTTACTCTCCTGTCCCTGCCCCCTCTCTACTCTCCTGTCCCCTCCCTCTTCTCTTATTCTGCTGTCCCCTCCCTCTCCTCTTACTCTTCTGTCCCCATCCCTCCTCTTACTCTCAGTCCCTGTCCCTCCTCTTACTCTCCAGTCCCGTCCCACTCCTCTTACTCTCCTGTCCCCGTCCCACTCCTCCTCTCCAGTCCCGTCCCACTCTTACTCTCTGTCCCTTCCTCCACTCCTCTTACTCTCCTGTCCCCACCCCACTCATCTTATTGTCCTGTCCCTCCCCATTCCTCTTACTCTCCTGTCCCCATCCCACTCCTCTTACTCCCTGTCCCCACCCCTCCCTCTTTCCTTGTCCCCTCCCTCTCCTCTTACACTCCTGTCCCTCGTTCCCGTCCCCTCCCCTCTTACACTCCTGTCCCCATCCCACTCCTCTTAATCTCCTGTCCCGTCCCACTCTCTACTCTCCTGTCACCCTCCTCTCTCCTCTTATTGTCCTGTCCCCTCCCTCTCCTATTACTCTCCTGTCCCTCCCTCTCCTCTTACTCTCCTGTCCCCTGTCCCACTACTCTTACTCTCCTGTCCCTCCCCACTCCTCTTATTCTCCTGTCCCCCTCCTCTCCTCTTACTCTTCTGTCCCCATCCCTCCTCTTACTCTCAGTCCCTGTCCCCTCCTCTTACTCTCCTGTCCCGTCCCACTCCTCTTACTCTCAGTCCCCGTCCCTCCTCTTACTCTCCTGTCCCCAACCACTCCTCTTACTCTCCTGTCCCCTTCCATTCCGCTTACTCTCCTGTCCCCACCCACTCATCTTATTGTCCTGTCCCTTCCCATTCCTCTTACTCTCCAGTCCCCGTCCCTCCTCTTACTCACTCGTCCCCTTCCCACTCCCTCTTACTCTCCTGTCCCTCCCCACTCCTCTTACTCTCCTGTCCACTTCCTCTCCTCTTACTCTCCTGTCCCCTTCCATTCTTCTTACTCTCCTGTACCGGTCCCACTCCTCTTACACTCCTGTCCCCTTCCCACTCCTCTTACTCTCCTGTCCCTCCCTCCTCTTATTCTCCTGTCACCTCCCTCTCTCTTCTCTCCTGTCAACGTCCCACTCATCTTACTCTCCTGTCCCCTCCCTCTCTCTTACTCTCAGTCCCCTTCCCACTCCTCTTACTCTCCTGTCCCGTCCCATCCTCTTACTCTCCAGTCCCCATCCCACTCCTCTTACTCTCCTGTCCCCTTCCATTCTTCTTACTCTCCTGTACCGGTCCCACTCCTCTTACTCTCCTGTCCCCGTCCCACTCCTCTTACTCTCCAGTCCCCGTCCCACTCCTCTTACTCTCCTGTCCCCTCCCTCTCCTATTACTCTCCTGTCCCCATCCCACTCCTCTTACTCTCCTGTCCCCGCCCCAATCCTCTTACTCTACAGTCCCCGTCCCACTCCTCTTACTCTTCTGTCCCCTTCCACTCCTTTTACTCTCCTGTCCCCAACCTACTCATCTTATTGTCCTGTCACCCTCCCTCTCCTCTTATTCTCCTGTCACCCTCCCTCTCCTCTTATTGTCCTGTCCCCTCCCTCTCCTCTTACTCTCCTGTCACCCTCCCTCTCCTCTTACTCTCCTGTCCCTGTCCCACTCCTCTTACTCTCCAGTCCCCATCCCACTCCTCTTACTCTTCTGTCCCCACCCACTCCTCTTACTCTCCTGTCCCTGTCCCTCTCCTCTTACTCTCCAGTCCCCATCCCACTCCTCTTACTCTTCTGTCCCCTTCCACTCCTTTTACTCTCCTGTCCCCAACCCACTCATCTTATTGTCCTGTCACCCTCCCTCTCCTCTTATTCTCCTGTCACCCTCCCTCTCCTCTTATTGTCCTGTCCCTCCCTCTCCTCTTACTCTCCTGTCACTCCTCCCTCCTCTTACTCTCCTGTCCCTGTCCCACTCCTCTTACTCTCCAGTCCCCATCCCACTCCTCTTACTCTTCTGTCCCCACCCACTCCTCTTACTCTCCTGTCCCCTTCCATTCCTCTTACTCTCCTGTCCCCACCCCACTCATCTTATTGTCTTGTCCCCTCCCTCTCCTCTTACTCTCCTGTCCCCATCCCACTCCTCTTACTCTCCTGTCCCCATCCCACTCCTCTTACTCTCCTGTCACCCTCCCTCTCCTCTTACTCTCCTGTCCCCATCGCACTCCTCTTACTCTCCAGTCCCCGTCCCACTCCTCTTACTCTCCTGTCCCCACCCACTCCTCTTACTCTCCTGTCCCCTTCCATTCCTCTTACTCTCCTGTCCCCACCCCACTCATCTTATTGTCTTGTCCCCTCCCTCTCCTCTTACTCTCCTGTCCCCTTCCTCTCCTCTTACTCTCCTGTCCCCGTCCCACTCCTCTTACTCTCCCGTCCCCTTCCACTCCTTTTACTCTCCTGTCCCCTCCCCACTCCTCTTATTCTCCTGTCCCCTCCCTATCCTCTAACTCTCCTGTCCCCTCCCTCTCCTCTTACTCTCCTGTCCCCTTCCATTCCTCTTACTCTCCTGTCCCCACCCCACTCATCTTATTGTCTTGTCCCCTCCCTCTCCTCTTACTCTCCTGTCCCCTTCCTCTCCTCTTACTCTCCTGTCCCCGTCCCACTCCTCTTACTCTCCCGTCCCCTTCCACTCCTTTTACTCTCCTGTCCCCTCCCCACTCCTCTTATTCTCCTGTCCCCTCCCACTCCTCTTACTCTCCTGTCCACGCCCCCACTCCTCTTACTCTCCCGTCCCCTTCCACTCCTCTTACTCTCCTGTCCCCTCCCCACTCCTCTTACTCTCCTGTCCCCTCCCTCTCCTCTTACTCTCCTGTCCCCTTCCATTCTTCTTACTCTCCTGTCCCCTTCCATTCTTCTTACTCTCCTGTCCCTGCTCTTCATTCCCTGTGTTTTTACATTGAAAATGGTACAAGCTAGTATACAACTTAGTACCGGACTAAGGGCAAAATATTAAAATAAATAAACAAATAATTGTGAATGTTTGCAACTTTTATGCAACTCTGCTTGGAAATACCTTGCATATATTTGCAAGTCTGTGAAATTCAAAAGAGTTGCTGGGAAATTGCTAATATCGCAAAGCTGCGGAAATTAATAGATTTCAATGAATCTAAACAGGAAATTAATTGCAACTCAGACTACACCCAACTGATACAAGTGTATAAGTGTACGAGGTGAGACAATGGCTCAGTGCTCAAAAGTATACACAAGGCAACTATACTGAAGAGGAGATTATAACAATAGCTGTAAAAAGGGAAAAAAGCAAAAAAATACATTTGGCACTGAACAATGTGAAACATATTAAAAATGATACACGTGATTACTCTGCCACTGTAGTCTACATTAGGGGTACTCAATAGACAGACTCCAGTCCGAATACGGACCACCAAATCATATGTCAATCTATGTTTTTACTTGCATTCGACAATGACAATTACCGATGTACAAAGCCCATTTTGTTAAGTGGCTTTTAAAAAATATTACTGGTAAAACATACAATATAATGCTATTTGTGTTACTGGTGGTACTCCTGACTCAGGGAGAACACACAATATGATACCATACTGTACTACTTGTGTGTACGAAACTTCCCTTTGCAAGCAATGGTAGCGCAACGGACAGAACCGACAATGACAGATATCTCATCATTCCACCATCCACCAAAATGTGCTGTGTGTGTGTGTAAAACTTAGCAATGAGTATGCTGATTGCATTGGCAATTAAAATTGTCAAATTCTGCGATCCTTACAACACATGCAGTTAAAATGTTTCCTGTCAAGTATCTGCAGATCACATTATGTGCGTGCAGATATTCGTTCTCCAAGACGAATATTATTAATAATTATTTTAAAGAGAAAGCACAGTGATTTTTCAGTTCAGTTTTTTTCTTTTGTTTGCTGCAATTTGCTTTGTTTTTGCAATGGTGAAACGCAATGTTTGGCTCTGCTAACACAGATAATAAAACTCTCAAAACAACAACATGTGTAAAAACTACTTTGTGTAGCTCTGTGTTCATTTGTCGGTATGGGGATGGGAGTGAAAATGTGCTCCGGACTTTGACTTTGCTGTAACCAAGAATTGTGGACCTTCACTAAAATAATTGAGTACCCCTGGTCTACATATTAAAAATAATTAACATTATGTGAGTTTTCAAATTATATATAGCCCCTTTCACACTGGTGCTCTGAGCTGGGTTCTGGCTACCCGCGTCACAATTCTGCGTAGTGTGAAAGCACCTCAGGATGTGGGTTGACACGTTTTGACCCGAGTCGAGAGAGACAAAATGCATGATGGGCATTTGTAAGCAGACCAAGTAACAGCCACGCCTGGGTGAAGCTTTTTTCTGTTACCCAGGTCGACCCTGCTTCTTCAAAAAAAAGTGAATTTGTGTAGCTGACACCCATAGAACGTGCCCGTGTGAAAGGGGCTTTAGTGTTATATTCTGCATTTACGTTTGTTGTATGTCCCGTGCGAGTTACCATTGCTGGTCTCGTCACCTGATTTCAGTTTATATTCTGTAAATACATCTGTGCACACGGGCGGTGAGTTAACATCACATCCACGTCTCCCTGTCTGCATGAGAAAAATAATAATGATCAGAAAGCAGCCTGCTATGCTACCTCTGAAGTTGTCGTGCTGGAAAAAAAACACAAAGACACACATTTAAATGATGACATCAACTGACTAAAAAAGAAAAGAAGCAATAGTGTGTTTCATTTGTTTTATTGTACAGCTCTACATACAGTGCTGTACAATGGGGTGAATTATTGTGTTTCCATTAATGCCCATTAATAGTATGTATTAATTTACTGCTGCCTGCTATACTTATAAAGCACACACAAAGTACCTGTACTTTTAAAACACCAGAACACTGTACACATACAATTTGCGATGTTCTGTATACTGTACTGCAACTGTATATGTAAGACAATGTCAATGCTGTACAACAATTGTAAACACCAGCTTACTTCCTAGTGATATTACCTTTAGAAAACCCTGTCATTTTGTAGATTTCCCATTTACTTTCCATGTTTTTTTAAGTTTTGCTGTGTGCTTCACAATGCTTAAATATGCTTTACCTTTTTTCTGCTTGTATAGGACACATTGGAATTACATTAAGTATGAATTACAGATTCAACATGCTTGTCAACTTATTACATCTAGCAAGAGACTACTCTGAACAATAATAATGGCTGCTTCCTGCAATTAAGATGTCTCTTGCTAGCTTGATATACAGTATATCATTGTTGTATTCCTCTCAGAAAGTGTTCCTTCCTCATTGTTTCAAACTAGGGCCCAATGACGTGTCTACGCCGTCCGTGTGTCTAATTCTAAACCACAGCGCGAGCAGGTCGTCATGTTTAAATAGATGGCATCTGAACGCAACAGCACTATGACTGTGTGAGTGCTACAAAGTGCCGCAGGTCTGATCACATACTGGAAAAGTAAGGTCCGTGTTCAGTTCCTGTGTGTCAGGACCTGGGTGCTTAGTAAAATGATTGGCGGGGGGCCGTTAAGCAGTTAAGTGATGTAGGCATATAAATGTAACATGTGATACAGGATGCAGGCCCCCCTGGACCAGTTAATGACCTGAAGCAGGTTGCTATCTCATTGCTGCTACCAGGGGCGTGATTAATGGCCCTTCTGAGAGGTGTGAACCCCCTCCGAGGGGTGCCTCCTTCTGCACTGTAGATTAGCAGCCTCCCCAGCTAGCTGGAGCAGCTCACAGGGAGGAGCCCTGGAGATATCACTTCTGTCTTTTAATTATATATAGATAAAGCTCATGTTGTGGACCGTATTACTTGTAATTGGAGTATTTCAATCATTAAATGGGATCGATGTCTAGCCACAGCACTTATATGCAAAGGAGCACCCACGTATGGCTCGCAAAACATAACATCTTTTTTATTAGTAACTTATGCTAAACTCTGATTTAATTTTGCTGTTAATAATAATAATAATAATAATAATAATAATAATAATAATAATAATAATAATGGCCACCCAGCTGATTATACTGTATTGTGTTTCCAATGTCGAAGCAAAATATGCAAGCACTTTCACTGCAGCAGTAGAGAGCTCTGGGAATTTCTGTGCATCTGAGAGCCAGAAATTGAGCAGAGATCATGTGCCAAAACATTGCTTCAATCTTTTGTCACAGTTCAGCTCAATTAGCTGTTCTTCCACCTCGTCTGAAAGATTAGCTGAACCCACAGAACGGATCACAAACCCAGGCAAGTGAGCTGCAATGTTCTTGAAAGTAGTCGCTGAACTGTTCTTTCAGTCCCATCACGTATTCAACAACGGTGCCTTTCAGATCACTGTAATTCACAAAAATTGAAATAACACTTTCCATCAGCAGCAGATCAAGATCAAATCGATTTGGATCAGCCCGCTGTCAGCCCGTTAGGATTGTGAGCTGGCAGAGCTTGATCTCTCCACCATGCACCCAATGACCATCCAATTGCAGTGTCCGAGAAGTGCACAGCGGTAGCATACCGACACAAAGGGGTGGTGACATCAGAGAAAGGGGTGGTGACATCAGAGAAAGGGGTGGTGACATCAGAGAAAGGGGTGGTGACATCTAAAAAACTGCAGCCGCGTCAAAAAAGACAGCGGCAGCGTTTAAAAAACAGCAGGTGCATCTGCCCGGAGGTTACATTTTGTGCAGGTGGAGGAGAGCGGGGGGTTTGGGTAAATGTTCTGGTGAATGTTGCCATATTTACGTTGCAAACTAGGGTAAATGCATAGTATAACCGTAAGAAAAGCATGGTAAAAGTGCAAAAATACTTAAAAATAAACTTTTATAAAGGATATCTGCAGGAATACTATGTGTTGTATCGCTACACTGTTGTATTGTATTTAGGTCTGTCAAACAATTAAAAAAAATCTTGATTAATCTTGACATCACAAATTTCAGCGAATCTGAAATCTGAAACATGTTTTTAATTAGCAATTAGAAAACTACAATCTTAATCAAAGTTGTTATCATATTACTACTGTTATTACTTTGTTTTTGAAGTGCCAAAAACAACCTCACATTATAAAAAATGCCTTTTGTTTGCAGATTCTTGACAGCTTTTAATACAAAGCTGTGTTTTACTCACCCTTACTGGGTCATTCCGCACTCTGCTCCAGAGGCCGGGAGGGAGTGATGAGATTGAGAGCAGAAACATAAACAGAGACACCCATGAAAAACACACACAATAGGATATTAAAGAGGTAAGAAATGAACATGGGATCCCTTCAATGGGAAAGCACCCTTATACAGAAGATGTAGTAAACTAGAACAATACCAGTAGAAACGAAGCAAGCGTTTTAACCATCACCTTCTTCATCTCCTTCCTGTCTGGGGGAGAGAGGAGCATTCCTTTAGAAAAGAAAACTTTAAATGCGTAGGCGGTGCTATTAATTAATCACCTCAGCTCCAATTACAACCCAATTAACCTTCCTCCTCCCTCCTCCCTTCAACTGAGGGCAAAATTAATGAGAAACCAAATGGAAACGACATGTAATATTAACCTTAAGAAACATTTTCAACAAACCTATATGAGGCGCTACGCTGTCATGTCAGTCCAGCTGCTTTGAGCTTTATAACCCACTGTCTGTCACCTTCTCAACCCCTTGGCCAACCCAGTCGATATTTGTATATTTTTAAACCCTTATTTAGCAACGTGTAGTCCTATTGGCTAATATATATTGACTGGGGTTTTTTCATTACAGTTACAGGTATTGCTCTTGGGGTGACCTCCACTGTCTTTCACCTTTTTAACCTTTAGGCAATAGTTTTACACTAACAGCTCGACCCAAGTCAAAATCTTTACAATATAAAACAGATTAAAAACTAGGGACCTTCCCAGCAACATTCCATTTTCAATTAATATCACGACAATGAAATATTCCATTAAAAGTCATAAATAAATGAACTTGTACTTCCCCCATGAGAGATGAGTGGAGAGTGGGGGTGTTCTTGGCATTCACAAACAGATGCATCCCCGCTGTTTTAATATGACATGACAGCTGCCAACAACAGCCAAGAGCAAGACATCCTGTTTCCTTCTGACAGCCCCCTGAAATTGAATTGAGCCACCTTTCAATATCCCTCAGCTGGAGGGAGCTGGATGTGATGCTGAAGCCCTCTGACAGCTGACTGGCCCGCGCGGCCCTGAGCTTCATCCAGATCTGTTAATCACAGATTCCCATTTAGACATTTTCACAAACACAGTCCAGATTGAGTGTGTGGAGGAGCTGATACAGTCTGAGCCACTTTATCGGGACGTCTCGGGAGGTGTACAAATACCCCGAATAAGCTTCTGTCCCAATTAAAAAATGAGAGGCATTTGAGAGCTCATCATTTTCAACATGCGCAAGACAGGAGAGGTATTTTTAAATGAAAAGAAAAATAATGAAATCACATCACATTATGATAAATGCCAAATGCATAATTTGAAATATGAGTCAATTCTTTTTTTTATTCCTAAACAAAATGAATCGCTTATTACTTACTCTGGGGCCACGTTTGTTAAACGAGGTGCTGTCATGTATAACCAGGGCTTCTGATTTGTGGTTTTAACCGATAAAAAAAGATAAAACACAAATCAGTGTACAGCCAATAAACACTGAAAAGCACTGGAAATGGTTACTCAATCACATTGACCACCCTTTCCCATAAAAAAAAAATAATAAATAAATTTAAAAAACCTACAAAAAAAAACAGCAGTTGGGCAATGCCCCTCCTTCCTGACTTGTATCTATCATTGAGTGAGTGACAGCACATTCCTACATTTCTATTGGAGACTCCGCTTGCGAGATTTAAAATTAGATTAAAATTAGGAATGGAGGCTTGTTCGCGGGATTTAAGACTGTATTACAGTTAAAATACATTACAAATTGTGGCAAAATATAACAAAATGCCTACACACAAAAACCCCAGAAGAATGTGCCCGTGACCATAGAGATTTCATTGTGGAAGTCAACAAAGGTAAGAAGGTGCAACTTAAGTGTGCAAATACTGTCATGTTACTACTGTACATATTTTGACAGAAATAAACTCCCAAGCATTTTGGAAAGTAAGCAAAAACAATAATTTCATACAGTATACAAAAAGCTAAAGCCCCGAAAAAAAAAGATAAGCACTGAAAAATGAAATTAATAAAAACCGAAAAACAGAAGCCCTATTTATAATGGGCAGATAATTGCCACATTTTTGCAAGAAACATTTGTAATCATTGTTATTTCTAATTTGAGTCATGACTTCTGTTTTGGGTTTAGCAGCAGCCCGAGAAATTAAACTCAACAGCTATGATGACAACTCGGAAATGAGACAAGAAACACTGGTTGACGCAATTTACACAAGTCAGAGCGTAATCACATAATCACTGCACTGCGCTACGCAAACCTGTCTTCCTCTGAAAAAAGATCTCCATTCATCATTTGAAAATACTATATCCCAATTAAACAAAGTGACATCCCAATTAAACAACATAAATAGCAGTTCTGTCCCATTTAAGCAAAAATCTCGATTATTAATGTCCGACTGTACCAGATCTGACATGGCGCCGACTGTTCCAGATCTATTTCATTGCCCGTCAGGGGATTATACTTTGTCTGCTTGTCTGAATTGAAATGAATGATACATTAAATAATAGTGGAATAATACCAATATCTTACCTGTTTTACACCTCCATTAGCCACTGTACATAGGTCTCAAATATGCCTGATTCTCAGGATATCTGTTACACCTGCACTTCCTAAGTCATTTCATCCCAGCAGGGTCTTCTGTGTCAAAAGCATATTACTGGCTGAAAGCATGTCAGTCAATAGGGGAAGCCGCTGGTTGGTGCCCGGGTTTCTAACAACAAAGTCAAGCACATATTTGCTGTACAGGCTTGCTAATCACTGCCTCATTTTTTGTAGCTAAAAATGCCACACTTAAAAATGATAACCCACACAATAAATGAATTGGAGCATTAGCCAGCTCATCTGATTGCAAGACTATCCAACTATTTTATACTGCCTTGTATCTGTGTATTAATGACCTCCCAATCCTCTGGCAGAAACAGTGTGATTCCCTCACCCACCCTGATGGAAGAGAATGCCTACTGTTCAGATCAAGGAAACTACATTTGTGAGCTGAATCTACTTGGTATTCAAAGCACTTACAAAAAAAAACTAAAACACCATGACGATCATAATGAGCAACACATCTACAGTAAATGGCTGTAAAAAACAAAAAACAAAACCAAAGGCAAACCCAAAGGCTTCCAATCTTTAACTTTGATACTTTCACTTTCATTTACAATCAGGCTTGAAGACGGTTGAGTTTTGTAGACAAGATGAGATCTGTGAGGCTTTTTTGATCTTCAAAAAAAAAAAGAAGACAAACTCGTATGGTGTTCAGTAAGAGAAGCATCAAACATGAATACTCTGCCTGAGACATCCCAGAGAGCTGCCTGTGGGACTGGGAGTGTCCAGTGACACAGTCGGGGTACAGACAGCTCTCCAGAACAGGCGCTTCTTCTCTGCACCCTGCGGCAGACCCAATGAAGCTGGAAACGTTGCACTGAACTCTAGGAGCTCACTGGGTTGCAATTTAAAAAGACTTTTGTCAGTTCTGCTAATGGAGCCTGACTCTTTTAGCACAGCCGATAGACAGTGTGTTGTTCTCAAGGGCTTGATCCTAGTCACCACAGTAAAAACTTGTGAATTTAATTCTCTTGTTTTCTGCTTGTTTTAAACCACTGAGATTGTTCCTGAAATAAACAAGTAACTGAGCCAGAGAGAGATCCACTTGATAGTGCTACAGTCTACATCCAGCCTGCTCAAGTGTGGACTTTGGTTTATTATCCCTACATTTTCTTGTAGTTGGGATATACATACGTATGTCACAGTTTTGCATATATCTAGAGAATTAAACTTTACCAGGTGTCAGAATGTGTGAATATACTGTAACGACCCAGGCAATTGCATCATTGCAGTTTGATTGTCTGGTCTGTCATTTACAGTATGTTCCATGTATTGTAAGGGGAACGGGTCACGTGGTTAGTTAGCATGGGAAGGGGAGTGAATGAGTGTGTGAATGCTGCTGCTGCTGCTGCTGTCCAGAGACGCATTGGTTCAGCCCATGCTTTCTCTCCCAGTTAGCAGCAGAAAAAGGGGGCTGCAGAGCATGGGCTTGATTGGTTGAGCCGGACAGTGGCGGGAAATGAGTAGAGGGTATATAAGGGGGTGCATGTGGGAGAGGAGAGACCAGGGAGAGTCTGCAGCGAAAGCGATAGGGTTAGTTAGAAAGGGTTTATTATTTTGTTTGGTGGCGTGAATTCTGGCCCGAACATGAACCGAATTCAACACCGAGTCCTGCTTCATAAAAACCTGACAAAACCTTACAATACGATAGAACCTGTCCATATGTATGTATGTACTTATAATCCAGGGCTGGCAATGGAACGTGAAACAAGCAATATGATTGGTTGAGCAAGGTTCCAGCTGTCCGTTGGAGTCTCATCACATTATTAGAAATCACTGCGCTGCCTCACAGAAGTTAAACTAACAGTAGCCTTCTTGTTTACAGTTCCAGATGTACAGTAAGGCTATAAAACTGAGTGACCAATTACTGACAAAAACAATCCCAAAAGAAGTAAGTAGACATGTCAGTTTGGATGAAGAGCAATTAAATGAACTGAAAGACAGCAAAACAGAAAAAAATACCAAAAAAATTAAATAAAATTTGCTGTCTTTTATATTTACTCACCCCGACTTTGTCACTTCAAATAATGTATTTTTAGCAGTTTGTAAATGCTAAAGAAAAACACAAAAAGACACTTCTGCTCATTATCCACCCCTTTCTGACCTTGAACAAACTACTGAAATTATTTTCATGCTCAAACAGTGTGTCTGCACTGAGTGACAGGAAAAAAAATAACTCTGTGCCGTCTCAACTCCGCCCCCTGGTGTATCTTTTCAATGGCAATGTGCACAATATCAAAAATAAAGATGTATTTTCTTTTACATTATAATTAAATTAATTTACTCAGCTTAACTTAGTTCAGAGTTCTAAATGGGACAGGGTCCTCGAGTGAGCGTCACATTGGCTCTGACGCTCCCAAGGGTGGGGATGGGAAACCGGCAGGGACTTATTCTCCACATCACACAACAACGAACCCTACTGGCCAGACACCAAGAATATTCAGAGTGGATAAGAAGCAGGGCTGATCTCTGTCTTCTGGGATTGGTAACCCGCCCGCTTCTGCTCTGGATTGCTCCGCGTAAAAGCGATTCTGGCTTGAGGCTTGTGAAATCAGAGGGCGCTCCTATGCCCTCAGAACGTCCATGCTGTGTGGGGACTCACTGCAGTGAGGAGAAAAAAAATAATTGGAAAATAATTTCAAATTGGGGAAAAAATTTTTTTTCAAATTACATATACATATATATATATATATATATATATATATATATATATATATATATATATATATACATATATATATATATATATATATATATATATATATATATATATATATATATATATACAGTGCCTATAGAAAGTCTACACTCCCTTGAACTTTTTCACATTTTGTTATGTCAGTGCCTCAGAGATTCATGCATTTAATGAGGATTTTTTCCACTTATCTACACACCATACTCCATACTGTCCCAGTCCCTGCAGATGAGAAACATTCCCCACCACCATGCTTCACAGTAGGGGTAGTGTTCTTTGGGTGATGCACTGTGTTGGGTTTGCGCCAAACATAACGCTTTGCATTTAGGCCAAAAAGTTCCACTTTTTGCCTCATGGCTACAGAATCTCCTGAGTGTTTTTTTTGCATACTTCAAATGGGATTCAAGGTGGGCTTTCTTGAGTAATGGCTTCCTTCTTTCCACCCTACCATACAGGCCTTATTTGTGGAGTGTTTGGGATATTGTTGTCACATGCACACTGTGACCAGTCTTGGCCATAAAAGCCTGTAGCTCTTGCAAAGTTGCCATTGGCCTCTTAGTAGCCTCTCTGATCAGTCTCCTTCTTGCTCGGTCATCCAGTTTGGAGGGACGGCCTGATCTAGGCAGGGTCTTGTTGGTGCCATACACTTTCCACTTCTTAATAATCATCTTGACCGTGCTCCAAGGGATATTCAAGGCCTTTGATATTTTTTTACACCCATCCCCTGATCTGTGCTTTTCAACAACTTTATCCCGGAGGTCTTTTGAAAGCACCTTGGTGCTCATGGTTGAGTCTTTGCTTTGAAATGTACTACCCAGCAGAGGGAACCTATAGGAACTGCTGAATTTATCCTGAAATCACTACAATTTAACACAGGTGGAGGCCACTTAACTTGGTGTGTGATTTTGAAGGCAATTGGTTACACCTGAGCTAATTTAGGATTGCTATTATAAGAATTGGTCACTAAATTGGTCACTAAATAAAAAGAGTTATAAATGGGACTACTTTATTGGAGTAAGGATATTTAATAAAAAAAGAAAAATCATTTTTTGTTCTAAACATGATTTATGCTTTTTATTCAAATTATTGTTATTATTTATTTCTTAGCAGACACCCTTATCCATAGTGATTTAGAATTGTTACAAGATATCACTTTTTTTACATACAATTACCCATTTATACAGTTGGGTTTTTACTGGAGCAATCTAGGTAAAGTAACTTGCTCAAGGGTACAGCAGCAGTGTCCTCCACCTGGGATTCAACCCACAACCCTCTGGTTAAGAGTCCAAAGCTCTAGGCACTACTCCACACTGCTGCCCTCAAATCCACTGTTTTACCTGGATTATGCAATAAGCCCCTTCAGGGTGTCCGTATACGTCAAATATACAAACTTCTCGGGGTTTGTAGGCACAACCCCCCGAGGCATCCGTATATTCGACGTATACGGACACCCTGTCGAGTCTTATTGTGTCCTTATACCACACGTGGCCAGCTTGTAGCAGTAAGGTCCCAATAACAGCTTCACTAGTCTTTGGATTTAGACCTAATTGTGAGAGGGTCATTTTCCTGGGGTAGATTTAAAGCAAGGTTTTACAAAATATTGTTTTCAGGCCACCAGTGTAACCATCAATGTCTTCTTAAAAAATCTGAATTAGCTACAACCATAACTTAATAAACAATCATAAAATATGTCAAACCATATATAACCACATACATAAACATGAAAAACTGTAATAAAATTACCTTTACGCAATAAACTTCTGTGCAAACAGGTGTAGAAAGCTGTATGCACATATAAAATTATGAAACATAAATAACTAATTATAAAAATAGCATAAAACAAAAATATAACATAACTTATGCAACGTGAAAGCGCTTTGAGTGAAACAGTTCAAAGGCCCTGTCTGTCTGTTCAGAGTTCTATTACAGGTTTCTAAATACAATCTACGCAGAAAGCACGCTTTTCAACTTTACCAGTGCATTTGCCACAGACTGCCGTTTCACAACGGGCACACATCAAAAGTTCTGTT
Organism: Acipenser oxyrinchus oxyrinchus; assembly: GCA_030684275.1. Taxonomy (NCBI): domain Eukaryota; kingdom Metazoa; phylum Chordata; class Actinopteri; order Acipenseriformes; family Acipenseridae; genus Acipenser; species Acipenser oxyrinchus. The sequence continues at coordinate 13,412,329 of CM060265.1, read as the reverse complement.
TTTATTGATTTAGCAACCTGGCATTGTCTTTTATTCCGTGTGCCAGTGGGCGCAGCGCTGGCTGAAGGTTGAGGGGCATTTACCAGCCGGCTTTCGTGTCTCTTATCAAAATGTTTCTGCAGTAGCTCCAGGGCTAGCTGCAAAATGAAGTCCCTCCGAGTGACTGTGTTGCCGGTGCACTCCTTGTACAAAACCAAAGCATTGATGGCTGCCGGGTCCAAAACATTATAAAAAACAGCCACAGGCCACCTGCGAGTACCACCTTTGACAGAATACAGCCGTGCCATTTGATCCAATATATCCACACCATACTTCGTTACGTTGTAAAATGCAACAGTCACTGTCTTTTGTTTACATCAGTCCAGATGGCCACTGATCTGTGCAGAGAGCTTAGAATACGCACATTTTTTTTTTTTTGCACTGTCACACTCAGGGTGGCACAGTCATTCTGCCTGAGAAATGTAGTGTAAATAATAATAATATATGATGTGTAGAATGACTTTCATCAGTGTTTCAAGCACTCAACATGATTATAATACGTTATTTCACAATGACTTTGATTTTATTACAAAGCCCAGACTAAATTGTCGGCTATATTGCATGGATTTCAATATGCCTCATAAACTGTGGGTCTGGCGGTTGAAGAAGCAAGTGCTTATAACTTATTCATTTCAGTATGGGTATTTAATTCAAATATTTAGAAACACTTAAGAACGGACATGCATGAGATATTCACATACGTGGAGATATTTAAATTTGAATTGCAAAAGCCGTTCAAAAAGTGGCTATGGCGGTGCTAGTGTTAAGCGGTGAGCGATGGCCCTGGGATGTTCCTCTGTCGAGAAGGCCCCGCAGATCTGGCACCTCCCTGCACGGCCACAGTTAAGGTTTGGCACAGGAGGTCCATCATGGCCATGAACTGTGCAGGGTGGGTGTGCATTCAGGTGTGTGCAATGTTAAACACCAGTCTCTCTTGTACTGTCAGTGGGTGTGCATTCAGGTGTTAAAGGTTACAATACCATGCAAGGAATTCATTATTGTTTCTTTATGATGCAGCGTTTGGTATTCAAGCTTTGATGTAAAATCCATACATTTATTATAATTCCCCTCAGTTGATCTGTTATGATGTATTTTATGTCTGTTAGTCTTGCAGAAATGCTGTTAATAATATTGTTTTATAACCGGCTTAATGTTTAGGCATCTTCGTATTAAATAAATCCCCCTAAGATTTGTGTTTTTTCTTTCAGCCCCTCAACAATTTTATTTCAACTCTCAAGGTGTGAATTTCAAATGTGATAAGGTCACAAAGGCCTGAATAGTGTGGTGTTTGGGCCCAGTTGGTGTATGTCTCTCTGCAGCATTGTGGAAAAACAGAGTTTACCCAAAGGATCCAGAATCTCATTAGGAATATCATAAAGACAGTGAACTAGTTTATTTTAATATTAATATGTGACCTGTTCTGAGAGAACCAAGGCCAGGTAGGGGGAAGGTAGAGTCTACTTGCCATGCAGCCAGTCCTTGTTTTTAGAAGTGTTACTAATATCCTATTTGTGATTGTAAATGAAGTGGCTTCAATGTATGTTAATGGTACAATATTTAGGTAGTGCGGGAAACAGCCTCTTGCTAAGTCTGTTCTGATCTGGTTGGGAGTCATGATAGTCACTCCAGTTAGAATAAAGCACAGAGGAAAACTACCATGACTACTGTGACAGAAAGACTTAGATTATTGGTGGTAAATCTCCCTCCCAACCTGTGAGGGCGCTAAGTAACAGGAACAGAGTACCCTGGACTGTTTGGCCTGACACACCTAGGGTTAAAAGGAAGTTGGTCATTTAGAAAAGGGGCGGAGTTTCAGTACATTAACTCAGGAAGGGAAATGATGTGACAGCCGCGGGTTGGAGGAGCGGCTGCAATCTTTTACCAAAGAGTCATGAGTGACGGTATAAGTAGGGGACAGAGCAACGCAACTGTTCCTTTGTTTTGGTTAGAAAACAACCTGGAAGGACCTGTGTTTTGTGTGGAGAAAAAATGAGTGTTTTGTTTTGTTTATTGTCGTGTCAAAATAATACTGCTTGTGATTATTTAGACAGCTAAACACGATCCAGGAGCTGTCGCTAAAGGCCAGCACATACCTGGACAACACTGCACTTTGTTTGCACTAAAGTACTGTATTCTCACCACGAGCACTAGAGCATGCACAGTGGACGGGTGTTTGTGTTTGTATATGTGTTACGTGTGGGTGAATTATAACAGGACTGTTTTCATTTTGGGGCCAAACCGCGGATTACAGATCAGCAATACACGCCGCTGTATTGCTTCCCAATAACAATGTTATTATTTACTGTTGTTAGCCATCAGGCATTTGGATTACAAAATACAACCATTAAACAACATTGCACCTGGATTATAATTGTCTGTTTATTGATCACATGCACCTGCACACTGTTAACCACTTTGCCACACTACCTATAGAGGACTGAACATTATAGGAAATCTAGGCTATTGCCAGAGCTGTCCCAGCACCATTCAAATTAATTTCCGGCTCTTACCACTGTAAGTGGCAAAGTTAGAAAAGACACAACTGGATCAAACCTGGCCCCTGCTGTATCCATTTTGCCAATGCTGTAGTCCCTGCTGAAATACAAATGGTGGGTCAAGCTTCCCTCGTCTGTGTCTTGTGTTTAACATAGCAACTTTTACTCTTGACTTATAAAGCTGTTCGGGGAATAGGGCCTACATATTTCTCTGAATTGCTGCATCCCTAAACGTCAGCTACGCTCTTCAAGTTTTTAGTTGCTGACCGTTCCCTTATTCAGGTGTGTCACTGTTGGAGGTTGGAATTTTTTCTACTTGTTTTCCCTCCCTCTGGAATTCCCTGTCTCCTGTTGTCAGAAACTGACACTCTGGAGGAATTTAAGTCTATCAAAAACCTCCACTTTTTTCGAAGCTTATGGAAAATAGATGTATTTTTAATCTTGTAATTAATGTTTGATATCATAGTTCAATTTTTGCTTGTTTTGTAAAGCGCTTTGGGGTGGCTTGCCATGAAAGGCACTATATAAAAATAAATTGATTGATTGAATTGATTTCATATTTACAGGGCTGACCCTTTTTTGTACTCGACACTTGGCTGTTTTTGTAGATCTCATCTCTTTATAAGGGTGTTCACTTTATGTTAACTTGGTGTTTTTGTAGATCTCATCTCTTTATATGGGTGGACACTTTATGTTAACTTGGTGTTTTTGTAGATCTCATCTCTTTATATGGGTGGACACTTTATGTTAACTTGGTGTTTTTGTAGATCTCATCTCTTTATATGGGTGGACACTTTATGTTAACTTGGCCATTTTTGTACATGTGAATCGTTTTTTTTTCTGAAACAGACAATGATAAATATGTGTACATTTATACTGACACACTTGACAAAAGGTAATTGAACAGCAATTAATTGTCCTCATTTAACACTGTAAATGTAAATAATTGTAACATTTGCAGTTTCCAAGTTTAGGTAATATTTATCAATTAAATTTACTGATCCTTACCTTGAAATGTGGAAGAGTCTGTTTCTGCATGTATTAATGTTTGTAGTATTTGAGAGGATGAGCGGACATATTAGATGGAGATTAGCGTTAGCCTTGACTGCGGAAATGGCTGCCACGATCTGTGTATTGGAGGAAAGCTGGAGTGTTGGAAGCTCTGGAGAAGGGATTCTTGCCTCTGAAAGAATGAGTGAGAATCCAGGTTTTTGCAGTTGATCCAAGAGCGAGAAAACGTGATATGAATGTTCTGCCTTCGGAATAATGCGAATTTCGAAATTGAAGTGGCCAAGGGGAGATAACGGGTTGCCTTTCGAGATTGATTTTGATACTTGGAAGTTGTTAATGAGCTGACGAATGTGTTCCAGGATTGTCAAGTGGGAGGCTGGCTCGGGTGTCGGGCTGATGGTTTATCTTGAGAGTGGGACGCCTACTGAAGAAAACAGGGATCGCTGATTGAAGATTGATTGGGGGGGGGGTCTGAAGGTGGGGATATAAGGAGAAAGTTCCACTTTTGCGAGCTAGGCTCCGTGGCCTGCTGCTTTGATGGATTTAATAGCTTTGGAAGCTGTAAGGTAACAAAGGGAGAATTGATTGTGGGGAATTAGGGCGTTGAGACGGGAGTGGAACTGCATCTCAGGACGGAAAGATCGATGATTTGGTGCTTTTCCAGATATTTTTATATATTATTTAATATTCTCATAAATCATAGAAGGGGTGAAGTACCACTTTTTAGAAAACAGTGTTTGCATACATATAAAGAGATCATAATGAGAGCTTATTTAAAAAAATCACAATTTCAATTTAGAAATCAGTGAATTTGTTTTTGCAAGTCTTACTGCTGTGGCATTTAGAATTCCACTGAACTCCCTTACGCACACAGAAGCACTGCTTTGTTTGACCAAAATGAAGCCTTACAAAGCCCCAGAATCAGCTTCTGCTGCTTCTTTGGGTACTTTGTCCAAATTAGGAATAAGCTGTCGAACAATTGAAATTCAATTTGACTGTAAAGGCCGTCCAGAGATCTTCCAGCAGACCGAAGACAGAAGAAGCCTCTTCTTTTGTGCTTCGTTCTTTGCTTGTTTGGTATTTAACATTTCGCAATTTGATCAAAATAATTTGCTCAAAGACCGAAAATAACCTTTCATTTTGTTCTTTGATCATTTGTAAATGCTCAAATTGCGGTGACTGACTGAATCGTGAATCCTATGTAACATATATATTAGTTGACAAAAACCTCCACTGGGACTTAGGGTAATACCTGAAGCATCAAACTGGATTGAGCTGACCTCAGGGGAAGTTTTCCTTGCTGTTGCATAGTCATTTGTTCAATCTGTGCATAATTCTTTTACCTGGACAGCACTCCAACCCATTCCCCACTATCACCCCCTGACCTTAAGACGTGCGTGGCCAGGGTGCGTGGCTATGTCTGTTCACCAGCTTTAGCAATAAGTGAAAGGGAAAGACACATTTTCAAAATTTCAATGGCATAAAGCTAGCAAGAAACAACTTAGCTGCAGCAGAACATTTGCCTTTGCTTTGTACTTAACGGGTCCCAAAGTGTTCTGTCTCTATACCGCAGAAGCCTAAAAGTCACATGACCTCAGTTTGGCAGTGTATAGGGAGGTGTGGATATTCGCTGATTGACAGGAAGAGACACAGAGATTTTCTTTGACGTGTTTTATTTACATGTAACACAACAAGATCACATGACACTACCAGCAATGGTAGCTCACAGTGGACATATGACCAGGTGTACAAAAAGCAAAACAAAACACTGTACAAAAAACAACTACAAACAATAGATACCGTGAAGATGGCTAGTGCTACTCCCCTAATAATGGAGGCCCCACTTCCACACCTCGCTCCTATACTTGTGGGATCTAAAATCCCAAAACGAACCCCCGTTCCTAACCCAGTTGAGCAAACCCCAGCCCCGGATATACACACAGTGGAGGAGGTTTCAGCTTTAAGCACGCAGTGATTGGAGAAGGTTTCAGCTTTAAGCATACAGTGATTAGAGGAGGTTTCAGCTTTAAGTACACAGTGATTGGAGGAGGTTTCAGCTTTAAGCACACAGTGATTGGAGGAATTTAGCTTTTCAAACCCTCGCTGGGTTTGGCCTTGCAGTCAATAGGGTATTACTGCAGCCTGCAGCTGCTGTCTCATAGCGGCTGTCTCATAGTGGAAGTGGAAGTTGTCACATGGTATGTAGTATGTAGTGGGAAGTATGGCAGTTGTATAAGCAAGGAAGTAAAGCTTAAAACTGTGTTTTCATTAATAACCAACAGAAATGCATTCATCATCACGCTAATTTGAAAATAATATGTGTAATGTTAAAATTGTATTGCACTTTCTAGTCCATCTGAATGGGGTATTTACGGGGTAATGATATGTGATATGTCATGTTTCAAATGCCTGCACTGGTATTTCATGTAATTGTTTTAATGTATGCGTGTTTTTATCTAAAAACATTTTGTACCATATATTGTTTGTTTTTGTTTACTTTCTCTGGAGGATGCTCCTTTGCATCTATAGTACTTTATAGTACTACTATAGTCCATCATATTTGTACCATAGCATACTATAGTATATTGTACCATAGCACAAATATGATGGACCATAGTAATACTATATTACTTTATAGCATACTATAGTACATCATAGTAGGACTATAGTATATTGTCGTACTTTATAGTAATACTATAGTGATGTATAGTATTTTATAGTAATACTACAGGACATCATAGTAGTACGATAGTATATTTTAGTACTTTATATTAATACTGTATGCCAGCATTTTGTAGTAGTACTTTAAGTACTACCTGTACTTTAATGTTCTTCTTATTAAGTGTTTCTGGGTCACCTGCAAACACCTCTGCACCTTCTTCTACCTCATATAAAAATCCTTCACACCCTATAGCAAGTTCACGATCACAACTGCAGCACACTTACTGGACAGAAAACACAATGCACAATCGCTGGTGGAATTACATTTAGTCAAGTTTTACCTTGATCAAGGACATTATGTCAACAAATCTCCCATTCTCTAACTGACCTGCATTGTTGATTCTCCAAGTCGCTCTAGTGTAGTTTACAGAATGATACAAAGTGTGATTAACAACAAAGGGGGCAAAATATTCACCCATTGTATTGATTAAGAATGTATTGGAAGCATGTTCTACAGCTAGTCGATGAATGACAGACATACCATTGTTAAAACCACTTCCCAGGGGTATGATTTTATGACCTGTGATAGTTGGATCCAATTTCAAATCTGGAAGTATCCTATTGAATGCTCTTAGAATATTCCCAGAGGCCTTATACATACACTTCTCTGCTTTCCGAGGTAGACTATTAATAATAAGATATGCACTGCAAACCTGATGAGGGACACACTAAATAAATGAAGAAGTCCTCTGTTGTTCCCTTCATAATGAAATGCAGACACACACCATGCTGGACCCCAAGCTCTGCAACTATCTGACAGGTGCAAAAGAAGGTGTATATTGAAACACACATTTTCTAAGTCATAGAGCATTTCCATTTTTTAAACACATTTTTTTAAGAGCATGCTTAACTGACACAATTGTACTGTCTGTCATTTTATCTTCTAAAAACAAATGAATGGCATAAACAAGGAGGAACCAATGACACAAACAATGTTTGTGTAGAAACTGTGAAAGCAAGGGGATTGAATACAAAGCAAAAATGCTCTCCACTCAGATGCTTTCTAAAATGTTCTTTATTGTAAGGAATGAGGTGAGGGTGTTATTTCAGATGGCAGTTTAACATTTACTAACATATTGTCTAATTTCCCCATATATCTATGTAAATAATAAGGTTTTGATGAGCTAGAAGGATCAAACCAAAGATGAACTAACTGCCGTACAACCCCTAGCAGAACACAGAGCATGTAATCAAGAATTATAGAAAAGTGTGGAATGAACATCAAACCACTAGGCCCCTTAATTCAACAAAATTTAAAAAAAATATGTCAAAATAATAATTCATGTTCCACAGCAGTGTGGAGTAGTGGTTAGGGCTCTTGACCGGAGGGTTGTGGGTTCAAACCTAGGTGGGGGACACTGCTGCTGTACCCTTGAGCAAGGTACTTTGCTTAGATTGCTCCAGTAAAAACTGAACTGTATAAATGGGTAATTGTATGTAAAAATAATGTGTAAAAAAAAAAAATAATAATAATGTAATTGTATGTAAAAAATAATGTGATATCTTGTAACAATTGTAAGTCGCCCTGGATAAGGGCGTCTGCTAAGAAATAAATAATAATAATAATAATAATAATAATAATAATAATAATAATAATAATAATAATAATAATGCATGAAAGCATTAGGTAACAAAGGGAGGTGGAGGAACATGTGTTAGCCACATTTAATCACCCTATTAGAATGTGAATCCTTGTTTAGAAAACAAATGTATTGGCAAGATTTTTTTTTCTTTAGCAGACAGCTGAGCACACAGTAATAATTGTTGTAAGTTGTCCTTTTATGGGTTTTATTGCATGCAAGGCCAATGAAGTAAATGCAGCTATCAGGACAAAACTGATGAATGAAGAGAAACTGCTTGCAAGGAGCGCCACATGATTAATACATTAATAAACAAAGTTCTGAACACAGAGATTTTTCACGGAGAGTTTTTGTTTTCTTTTATTTGTAATAAACCATTAGGGCAAGCAGTGCTGTACTGTGTATAGTAATTTAACTGTATCCCAGTAATAGTAATTGTAGTACAGTACAATACTACAGTATTATAATACTTTATTACTATAGTATTCTCATTTCACTTTAGTACTATAGTATATTTTTTATAGTAATACTATAGTAATTTTTTTAAAAGGGCTATAGTGTGTGCCCGAGTACCCCATCCATCAGAAAGCAGGATGGTATTTGTTGCAGTAGCCTTTCAAGACTTCCACTATGAGAGAGCCGATGTGAGAGAGTCGCTATGAGAGAGTCGCTGTGAGAGCCGCTGTGAGAAAGTTGCTGTGAGAGAACCACTGTGAGAGAGCAGCTGTGAGAGAGCCGCTGTGAGAGAGCCGCTATGAGAGAGTCGCTATGAGAGAGTCGCTGTGAGAAAGTTGCTGTGAGAGAACCACTGTGAGAGAGCAGCTGTGAGAGAGCCGTTGTGTGAGAGCCGCTATGAGAGAGTCGCTATGAGAGAGTCGCTGTGAGAGAGTTGCTATGAGAGTCGCTGTGAGAGTCGCTGTGAGAGAGCCGCTGTGAGAGAGGTGGTGTTAGAGAGTCGCTATGAGAGAGCCGCTATGAGAGAGCCGTTGTGAGAGAGCCGCTGTGAGAGAGCCGCTGTGAGAGAGATACTGTGAGAGAGATACTGTGAGAGCCGCTGTGAGAGAGCCGCTGTGAGAGAGCCGCTATGAGAGAGCCGTTATGAGAGAGCCGCTGTGAGAGAGCCCCTGTGAGAGAGCCGCTGTGAGAGAACCACTGTGAGAGAGCAGCTGTGAGAGAACCACTGTGAGAGCCGCTGTGAGAGAGCCGTGTGAGAGAGCCGCTGTGAGAGAACCACTGAGAGAGCAGATGTGAGAGAGCTGCGATGAGAAAGCCGTTATGAGAGAGCCGCTGTGAGAGAGCTGCGATGAGAGAGCCGCTGTGACAGAGTCGCTATGAGAGAGCAGCTGTGAAGTAGCTGCTATGAGAGAGCCGCTGTGAGAGAGCCGCTATGAGAGCCGCTATGAGAGAGCGCTGTGAGAGAGCCGCTGTGAGAGAGCAGCTGTGAGAGAGCCGCTATGAGACAGCAGCTGCAGGCTGCAGTAATACCCTTCTCCTTGCAGCAGCCAGAAGTGTGTCAGCTGCACCTTTATGTAAATGAAGCTCCGCTGGGACACGCCCACCTGTTGGTTAGGGCTCTGCAGCTGGCCAATCAGCAGCTGCTTTCCCCCCCGCCCCGCAAACAAACACAGCAGGTAGGATGTATCCGATTCTTTAAGAAGTATTTACATAAATTAAACCAAAACTATTTACAAAAATAAACACACACACACACACACACAAAACACTTCATGTGGAGGGCTGCTGTGCATTTATCATACCTTGCAAAAGAACGATTCCTAATTACAAGTTAATACAAGTTCATAATTTCTGCTAATACCAATCAGAATCCCCCCTAAGCTTGCTCTTAAAAACATGATATAACAGTGGATGATATACTCAGACAAGCTGCTCAAGTATAAGGGTTATTAAAATCAAATGCTCCGGTACTGTAGCTTTTTATCTTTGGCCCATTGTAACATTGCTAGATCTGACATTATAGTAACCAGTGCCATTCATTCAACACATTTGTACAAGAACTGATACAGTACCAATCTATAAATAGAATTGGTATCAATTTTTGAACAAATGTGTAATTTTTCAAAAATGTGGTTAAAGAAATCTATGCTGGTGCTTATTTTAACCTGTAAATAGTGAGTTGATAGTATTTAGAAAAGAGTAAACGATTCAAAGAATTTGATTTACAGTAGCGTGTCAGGGGATGTTAATGCAGTGCTTCACTGTTTCACAGCCTCTATCGGGTCTGGATAGCCTTTCAATTAGCAGGTAAGTCATCGTCCTGCAGACAATCAATATCCCATCATTGGCGAGTGCGCTAGGAAGCGGCGAGAGGAAGTAATGTGTACCAACACAGCAGGGCAGTGAGCTGCACTAATCCTCACCATGGGACGCTCTGTCAATCACCCTAACAAGCTGATCAGAAGGGGATTAGAGGAACAGGAGGGACGTGCTGATTTACAGCACTGAAAACCAATCATTTCACAGCAAGGCTGGCTGCGAGCCGGGATCCCACACAATCAAACAGTATAGCCATCTCCAGCAGGAACCTCACCATTACTGTAGGAAGCATTTTCACACTATCAGACAGTATAGCCATCTCCAGCAGGAACCTCACCATTACTGCTGGAAGCATTTTAACACTATCAGACAGTATAGCCATCTCCAGCAGGAACCTCACCATTACTGTAGGAAGCATTTTTACACTATCAAACAGTATAGCCATCTCCAGCAGAAACCTCATCATTACTGTAAGAAACATTTTCACACAATCAGACAGTATAGCCATCTCCAGCAGGAACCTCACCATAACTATTGGAAGCATTTTCACACTATCAGACAGTATAGCTATCTCCAGCAGGAACCTCACCATTACTGTAGGAAGCATTTTCACACTATCAGCCAGTATAGCCATCTCCAGCAGGAACCTCACCATTACTGTAGGAAGCATTTTCACACTATCAAACAGTATAGCCATCTCCAGCAGAAACCTCATCATTACTGTAGGAAGCATTTTCACACTATCAAACAGTATAGCCATCTCCAGCAGAAACCTCATCATTACTGTAGGAAACATTTTCACACAATCAGACAGTATAGCCATCTCCAGCAGGAACCTCACCATAACTATTGGAAGCATTTTCACACTATCAGACAGTATAGCCGTCTCCAGCAGGAACCTCACCAATACTGTAGGAAGCATTTTCACACTATCAGACAGTATAGCCATCTCCAGCAGGAACCTCACCAATACTGTAGGAAGCATTTTCACACTATCAGACAGTATAGCCATCTCCAGCAGGAACCTCACCATTACTGCTGGAAGCATTTTAACACTATCAGACAGTATAGCCATCTCCAGCAGGAACCTCACCATTACTGAGGAAGCATTTTCACAGCAGGAACCTCACCATTACTGTAGGAAGCATTTTCACACTATCAGACAGTATAGCTGTCTCCAGCAGGAACCTCATCATTACTGTAGGATGCATTTTCACATTATCAAACAGTATAGCCATCTCCAGCATGAACCTCACCATTCCTGTAGGAAGCATTTTCACACTATCAGACAGTATAGCCATCTCCAGCAGGAACCTCACCATTACTGTAGGAAGCATTTTCACACTATCAGACAGTATAGCCATCTCCAGCAGGAAACTCACCATTACTGTTGGAAGCATTTTCACAATATCAGACAGTATAGCCATCTCCAGCATGAACCTCACCATTAGTGTGGGAAGCATTTTCACACTATCAAACTGTATAGCCATCTCCAGCAGGAACCTCACCATTACTGTGGGAAACATTTTCAAACTATCAAACAGTATAGCCATCTCCAGGAGGAACCTCACCATTACTGTGGGAAGCATTTTAACACTATCAGACAGTATAGCCATCTCCAGCAGGAACCTCATCATTACTGTAGGAAGCATTTTCACACTATCAAACAGTCTTGCCATCTCCAACAGGAGCCTCACCATTACTGTAGGAAGCACAGGGCTATGGTTTGGCCCATTGGTGTGTTATGAGCACAAGCGGTGCAGGTCCATCAATACGCTCCTAAAAGCTCTGGATTGGGTACAGGGCCCCTCAGCACTCACGTTACCAGCTTTGGGTTGGGTACAGGGACCCTCACAGCACTCTCGTTACCTGCTCTGGGTTGGGTACAGGAACCCTCACAGCACTCTCGTTATCAGCTCTGGGATGGGTACAGGAACCCTCACAGCACTCTTGTTACCAGCTCTGAGTTGGGTACAGGGAAGAGCACAGCACTCACGTTACCTGCTCTGGGTTGGGTACAGGACCCTCAGCACTAACGTTACCAGCTCTGGGTTAGGTACAGGAACCCTCAGCACTCACGTTACCAGCTCTGGGTTGGGTATAGGACCCTCAGTACTCACGTTAGCAGCACTGGGTTGGGTACAGGACCCTCAGCACTCACGTTACCAGCTCTGGGTTGGGTACATGAACCCTCAGCACTCGCGTTACCAGCTCTGGGTTGGGTACAGGAACCCTCAGCACTCACGTTACCAGCTCTGGGTTGGGTACAGGACCCTCAGCACTCACGTTACCAGCTCTGGGTTGGGTACATGAACCCTCAGCACTCACGTTACCAGCTCTGGGTTGGGTACAGGAACCCTCAGCACTCACGTTACCAGCTCTGGTTTGGGTACAGGACCCTCAGCACTCACGTTACCAGCTCTGGGTTGGGTACAGGAACCCTCACAGCACTCTCGTTATCAGCTCTGGGATGGGTACAGGAACCCTCACAGCACTCTTGTTACCAGCTCTGAGTTGGGTACAGGGAAGAGCACAGCACTCACGTTACCTGCTCTGGGTTGGGTACAGGACCCTCAGCACTCACGTTACCAGCTCTGGGTTGGGTACATGAACCCTCACAGCACTCACGTTACCAGCTCTGGGTTGGGTACATGAACCCTCACAGCACTCATGTTACCAGCTCTGGTTTGGGTACAGGACCCTCAGCACTCACATTACCAGCTCTGGTTTGGGTACAGGACCCTCAGCACTCACGTTACCAGCTCTGGGTTGGGTACAGGTACCCTCAGCACTCATCTTACCAGCTCTAGGTTGGGTACATGAACCCTCACAGCACTCACATTACCAGCTCTGGGTTGGGTACATGAACCCTCACAGCACTCATGTTGCCAGCTCTGGGTTGGGTACAGGACCCTCAGCACTCACGTTACCAGCTCTGGTTTGTGTACATGAACTCTCACAGCACTCATGTTACCAGCTCTGGGTTGGGTACATGAACCCTCACAGCACTCACGTTACCAGCTCTGGGTTGGGTACAGGACCCTCAGCACTCACGTTACCAGCTCTGGGTTGAGTACAGGACCCTCAGCACTCACGTTACCAGCTCTGGGTTGGGTACAGGAACCCTCACAGCACTCTCGTTATCAGCTCTGGGATGGGTACAGGAACCCTCACAGCACTCTTGTTACCAGCTCTGAGTTGGGTACAGGGAAGAGCACAGCACTCACGTTACCTGCTCTGGGTTGGGTACAGGACCCTCAGCACTCACGTTACCAGCTCTGGGTTAGGTACAGGAACCCTCAGCACTCACGTTACCAGCTCTGGGTTGGGTATAGGACCCTCAGTACTCACGTTAGCAGCACTGGGTTGGGTACAGGACCCTCAGCACTCACGTTACCAGCTCTGGGTTGGGTACAGGAACCCTCAGCACTCACGTTACCAGCTCTGGGTTGGGTACAGGAACCCTCAGCACTCACGTTACCAGCTCTGGGTTGGGTACAGGGACCCTCAGCACTCACGTTACCAGCTCTGGGTTGGGTACAGGAACCCTCAGCACTCACGTTACCAGCTCTGGGTTGGGTACAGGAACCCTCAGCACTCACGTTACCAGCTCTGGTTTGGGTACAGGACCCTCAGCACTCACGTTACCAGCTCTGGGTTGGGTACAGGAACCCTCACAGCACTCTCGTTATCAGCTCTGGGATGGGTACAGGAACCCTCACAGCACTCTTGTTACCAGCTCTGAGTTGGGTACAGGGAAGAGCACAGCACTCACGTTACCTGCTCTGGGTTGGGTACAGGACCCTCAGCACTCACGTTACCAGCTCTAGGTTGGGTACATGAACCCTCACAGCACTCACATTACCAGCTCTGGGTTGGGTACATGAACCCTCACAGCACTCATGTTACCAGCTCTGGTTTGGGTACAGGACCCTCAGCACTCACATTACCAGCTCTGGTTTGGGTACAGGACCCTCAGCACTCACGTTACCAGCTCTGGGTTGGGTACAGGTACCCTCAGCACTCATCTTACCAGCTCTAGGTTGGGTACATGAACCCTCACAGCACTCACATTACCAGCTCTGGGTTGGGTACATGAACCCTCACAGCACTCATGTTGCCAGCTCTGGGTTGGGTACAGGACCCTCAGCACTCACGTTACCAGCTCTGGTTTGTGTACATGAACTCTCACAGCACTCATGTTACCAGCTCTGGGTTGGGTACATGAACACTCACAGCACTCTCTTTACCAGCTCTGGGTTGGGAACAGGAACCCTCAGCACTCACGTTACCAGCTCTGTTTTGGGTACATGAACCCTCACAGCACTCCTGTTACCAGCTCTGGGTTGGGTACATGAACCCTCACAGCACTCACGTTACCAGCTCTGGGTTGGGTACAGGACCCTCAGCACTCACGTTACCAGCTCTGGGTTGAGTACAGGACCCTCAGCACTCACGTTACCAGCTCTGGGTTAGGTACAGGAACCCTCAGCACTCACGTTACCAGCTCTGGGTTGGGTACAGGACCCTCAGTACTCACGTTAGCAGCACTGGGTTGGGTACAGGACCCTCAGCACTCACGTTACCAGCTCTGGGTTGGGTACATGAACCCTCAGCACTCGCGTTACCAGCTCTGGGTTGGGTACAGGAACCCTCAGCACTCACGTTACCAGCTCTGGGTTGGGTACAGGACCCTCAGCACTCACGTTACCAGCTCTGGGTTGGGTACATGAACCCTCAGCACTCACGTTACCAGCTCTGGGTTGGGTACAGGAACCCTCAGCACTCACGTTACCAGCTCTGGTTTGGGTACAGGACCCTCAGCACTCACGTTACCAGCTCTGGGTTGGGTACAGGTACCCTCAGCACTCACGTTACCAGCTCTGGGTTGGGTACATGAACCCTCACAGCACTCACATTACCAGCTCTGGGTTGGGTACATGAACCCTCACAGCACTCATGTTACCAGCTCTGGTTTGGGTACAGGACCCTCAGCACTCACATTACCAGCTCTGGTTTGGGTACAGGACCCTCAGCACTCACGTTACCAGCTCTGGGTTGGGTACAGGTACCCTCAGCACTCATCTTACCAGCTCTGGGTTGGGTACATGAACCCTCACAGCACTCACATTACCAGCTCTGGGTTGGGTACATGAACCCTCACAGCACTCATGTTGCCAGCTCTGGGTTGGGTACAGGACCCTCAGCACTCACGTTACCAGCTCTGGTTTGGGTACATGAACTCTCACAGCACTCATGTTACCAGCTCTGGGTTGGGTACATGAACACTCACAGCACTCTCTTTACCAGCTCTGGGTTGGGAACAGGAACCCTCAGCACTCACGTTACCAGCTCTGTTTTGGGTACATGAACCCTCACAGCACTCCTGTTACCAGCTCTGGGTTGGGTACATGAACCCTCACAGCACTCACGTTACCAGCTCTGGGTTGGGTACAGGACCCTCAGCACTCACGTTACCAGCTCTGGGTTGGGTACAGGACCCTCAGCACTCACGTTACCAGCTCTGGGTTGGGTACATGAACCCTCACAGCACTCACGTTACCAGCTCTGGGTTGGGTACAGGACCCTCACAGCACTCGCGTTACCAGCTCTGGGTTGGGTACAGGAACCCTCAGCACTCACGTTACCAGCTCTGGGTTGGGTACATGAACCCTCACAGCACTCCTGTTACCAGCTCTGGGTTGGGTATATGAACCCTCACAGCACTCACGTTACCAGCTCTGGGTTGGGTACATGAACCCTCACAGCACTCTCGTTACCAGCTCTGGGTTGGGTACAGGAACCCTCAGCACTCACGTTACCAGCTCTGTGTTGGGTACATGAACCCTCACAGCACTCCTGTTACCAGCTCTGGGTTGGGTACATGAACCCTCACAGCACTCACGTTACCAGCTCTGGGTTGGGTACAGGACCCTCAGCACTCACGTTACCAGCTCTGGGTTGGGTACAGGACCCTCAGCACTCACGTTACCAGCTCTGGGTTGGGTACAGGAACCCTCAGCACTCACGTTACCAGCTCTGGGTTGGGTACAGGACCCTCAGTACTCACGTTACCAGCTCTGGGTTGGGTACAGGACCCTCAGCACTCACGTTACCAGCTCTGGGTTGGGTACATGAACCCTCAGCACTCGCGTTACCAGCTCTGGGTTGGGTACAGGAACCCTCAGCACTCACGTTACCAGCTCTGGGTTGGGTACAGGACCCTCAGCACTCACGTTACCAGCTCTGGGTTGGGTACATGAACCCTCAGCACTCACGTTACCAGCTCTGGGTTGGGTACAGGAACCCTCAACACTCACGTTACCAGCTCTGGTTTGGGTACAGGACCCTCAGCACTCACGTTACCAGCTCTGGGTTGGGTACAGGTACCCTCAGCACTCACGTTACCAGCTCTAGGTTGGGTACATGAACCCTCACAGCACTCACATTACCAGCTCTGGGTTGGGTACATGAACCCTCACAGCACTCATGTTACCAGCTCTGGTTTGGGTACAGGACCCTCAGCACTCACATTACCAGCTCTGGTTTGGGTACAGGACCCTCAGCACTCACGTTACCAGCTCTGGGTTGGGTACAGGTACCCTCAGCACTCATCTTACCAGCTCTAGGTTGGGTACATGAACCCTCACAGCACTCACATTACCAGCTCTGGGTTGGGTACATGAACCCTCACAGCACTCATGTTACCAGCTCTGGGTTGGGTACAGGACCCTCAGCACTCACGTTACCAGCTCTGGTTTGGGTACATGAACTCTCACAGCACTCATGTTACCAGCTCTGGGTTGGGTACATGAACACTCACAGCACTCTCTTTACCAGCTCTGGGTTGGGAACAGGAACCCTCAGCACTCACGTTACCAGCTCTGTTTTGGGTACATGAACCCTCACAGCACTCCTGTTACCAGCTCTGGGTTGGGTACATGAACCCTCACAGCACTCACGTTACCAGCTCTGGGTTGGGTACAGGACCCTCAGCACTCACGTTACCAGCTCTGGGTTGAGTACAGGACCCTCAGCACTCACGTTACCAGCTCTGGGTTGGGTACATGAACCCTCACAGCACTCACGTTACCAGCTCTGGGTTGGGTACAGGACCCTCACAGCACTCGCGTTACCAGCTCTGGGTTGGGTACAGGAACCCTCAGCACTCACGTTACCAGCTCTGGGTTGGGTACATGAACCCTCACAGCACTCCTGTTACCAGCTCTGGGTTGGGTACATGAACCCTCACAGCACTCACGTTACCAGCTCTGGGTTGGGTACATGAACCCTCACAGCACTCTCGTTACCAGCTCTGGGTTGGGTACAGGAACCCTCACAGCACTCTCGTTACCAGCTCTGGGTTGGGTACAGGAACCCTCACAGCACTCACATTACCAGCTCTGGGTTGGGTACATGAACCCTCACAGCACTCCTGTTACCAGCTCTGGGTTGGGTACAGGAACCCTCACAGCACTCTCGTTACCAGCTCTGAGTTGGGTACAGGAACCCTCAGCACTCACGTTACCAGCTCTGGGTTGGGTACAGGACCCTCAGCACTCACGTTACCAGCTCTGGGTTGAGTACAGGAACCCTCAGCACTCACGTTACCAGCTCTGGGTTGCTCCCAGATAAACTGATGAACAGTAAGCACTGATCCATCCCAGCATTCCCCTAGCCTGTGCTCCAGATCCTCCGTGGACTGCTGAAATCTGCATCAGAGTGTGGGACATGTTCACTGGTACGCAGGAGGGGGAGCTGCATCATCAGTAGAGAGAGGGACAGCCCCAGCCATTTCGGAGGGCAAAGAATTTAGATATCAGCTAGTCAGGACCTCAACAAAGGGCTCCCTAGCAGTGGATAGGGGGAGGGTAAATCAAAGGTGATCAGAGAAAGATTGGTTCAGAGTGTGTCTTCCTGTGTTAGGAATGTGAATTGATCATCGTCATCAAACAGGGAAAGAACATATTTTAGGTCATTGACTAGCTTTGTATTTAGGTGATGCCTGACAGCCACAGAGCAGTATGGGGTCTTGTATTAAGGATCAATCAGACCAGTCCTTTAAGACCAGCCATCTCCACAGCCATGGAAGCAGGTCTGGACAGAAGTAGAAGAAGAGAGAATCAATAGCCACAATCCAATTAATGAATTGATTAAAGGCATCTGTCATTAGCAGTGAACCCATTAGGTCATTAATGTGCTGATTTTCTTACAAGATCCAATAATGTAACGTTTTCATCTGCACAATGAAACCAGTCTGTAAAAATCTCATTGCATTCCCACTATCTGAGTTCTAAGTTCAGGCTACAATTCACTTTGTAATTCAGCATTATACAAAGGTAAAACATGTCCAATTTGTAGCAGGTTTTAATTCCCATGCGGGAATTCCCTCTGGTGCCTGACAATAAAAGTACTTGACAGCCTCCGTTAGCCTCCAGCATCGTCTCAGTGGACACCCGTTAGGCAGCTTGAGAAGGAGATCTGCAGTGAGCCACAATCCTAACCGGGGCTGACAGAGGCTTAGGTCAATGCAGTTTGATCTCAGTCAGGGCTGATGGCAAATCCTTTCTAACTCGGCTCTAGTGGCAGATGGAAATGTAACAGTTTGTCCAGGATCCAGGCCAGCATTCTTATTGACTTTATCCTGTAAACCCCTCAACTCTTGCTCTTTGAAAGACAGTAATCCAGTCCCAGACTGAAGTTCTGTCTTGACTAGTTTAACATCAGGTACACAACTAAAAGTTCTCTCCTGTAGTTTTCCTCCTTTCTTTACTTGGCCGGGGAGACTCCCAATAGTATATAAGGAATATTTTTGTTTTAGACGGCTCTGTACTGTAGTATTTCTATGGTTAACTTTCACACTTACACATGGGCCCTTCCACCTGGTTCTCCATTTGCATTCCAGCCCTGGCGACTCTATAAAACATTTACAAGACCACATGCTTTTAATTGATCTGCGTAGATTGCTGTGGCATTTTTTTCACCTTTTATTCTAAATGTCATCAGCGCAGTCAAAGCAAACCTTGGGGGAGTTAAGCCCAGTTTTGACACTAATTTTAAACTCATTATTTCCCAGCTGCACTATGCCGGTGATCTTCTGTTCTCTGGCGACATTACATTGTGCATCCTTGCGAGTCTGAGGAGGTGGGTGAGGGGTGACAGGTCTGCTGTGCTTATTGTCAGACTCAGCAACACACACACCGCTCTGCACTTTCACCCTCACACCTCCTACAAACAAACGCCAAGAGGATGCCAGGAACCCCTTTAATGCGCTTCAATGCAGTTTATATCTTGGCAGAGAAGATGATATTTTAGAAAAGCTATTCCTGCCGATCACTGAATATTCCTGCACTATTAGAGCTGAGAAGCAGCTCCCTCCTATTCTGTGGGTTCCAGAGTCCCTTTAAACACCCCCGGCCTGGCAGCTTAACACAGACTGCAGAGAAGACAGTGAGTAAAAAGAGGTTAGATTTGTAAAGCTAGTTCAGAAAGAAAAAACACCAATTAAAATTTTTAAAATGAATAAGAGACACCTTTTTTCTGGTTCTTTAACTTCTGGGCACCTTTTTTCCCTTGTGCTAATGATGATTTGAATTTGGTAAAGAGCTTTGAGAATCTAGCCCAGTGTGTGCAAGCTGGCAAATATACTGTGTTCGATGGCGAAACTGTGATGTCTCCCACCTCTTTACTGACTGTCTGTACTGTTACAAGTGACAGCGGTTGCTTGGTTACCAAGTTGTATCTTGGTAAAGATGACTGTGCGACTGTGCCTGTACAACTGTGCTGCACCAAAGCAAATGTCAGAGCAAATGCAAGACATACAGGTGATACATGGTAGATGTTTCAGATCAGTATGCTGGTCCCCCAAAATGAATGATATAGTTGCTGTGCCATTGGGCAACAAGATATGGTACTGTTCAGAAAACATGATGAGTTTAAATTTTATCTTAGAATTCTGATTGAGTTTTTTTAAGTATGGATGATAACATGTAGATTGCACAGCTGCTTGTGGTTTTAAACTAAAAGCCAGAATGTCATTACGGCACATTTCATTGTTAATACATGAAGAGCTGCTACTTATTCTATTTGCTGTTAGTGATAAAGGCGAAATTGCAAATGAGGTTGCAAGTGTCTTCATGGTAAATGCAGCTGACCTGGAAATGGAAATCCTAACCTTGCAAACTGGTGTGCAATTAAACACAAGATCATCTCAGCCAGAGTTCTGGTCATTAGCAGACAAACTGAAATTTCCACGTCTGAAAGGTTTCCCTTCCATTTAAGTGTGTGTTTTGGGTCAACATATCTGAGTGAAGCTGGATTTTCAACAGTGAAAATACTGAAATCCAAGTTCAGGTCAGCTCAGATGAGCACCTTAATGACTGCATGTGAATCAGTGGAGGCACCTTAGAGGAGGCAAGGGAGGCAGTGCCTCCTCAAAATTATATATACATACAGTGCCCCCTCGCTATAACATGGGTCTCGGAGGACACACAATATGAGCGTGTGGCAGGGTGACTGGGCGGTGACATCAGACAGAAGCAGGGACGGGAAAAATACTGACACCAGGCAAGTACTGCAGTTAAAAGTATATGGCGGTAGCGACGTTTTATTTTCAAATAACAAAAATAAATCAAATATTTTAGCAAAAATAAACTGTGCTCACAGAGCAAAATAAATAGTTAGTTAGACAAAAACAAATCACGAACACAAAATAAATGAAACAACACAGGTCAGGCTGGGCAGATTGCCTTCACTGTTCCTATGTCTGTTTTTGTTCATTTTTGTCTCGCTCTCTACGCTCCTCTCGTACACCCACCACGAGTGACGAGAGCTGCAGGCTTTTATATTCAGGTGACCATCTCCCGATTAGCAACAAAATGAATCACTTAATTAATTCGGGAGATGGCCACCTTCTGCACGAGTTTATTAATTTACTGTGGATGGGGCTACCCATCCACGCTACTAAACAAAACAAAAAACAAACAAACAATCGGCTACGCCGTCCTAAATACATAAACAAAACAATAACAAAACCCGCGGCGTTTCGCTGTCATATTCACAATAACTAAATACAGAAATAATAACAGAACACACGGCACCTCGCCGTCATAAATATAATAAATCTTAATAAACAAACACAAAACAATAATCTGCACAGGGGCAGAGGGGGAACCCCGTTCTAAAATAAAATAAACAAATCAATGTACTGGGCACCTCGCCCTGTTACAGAGCGTTATAACCAAAGAGCGTTATAAATGGAAGTGGAGGTGCCGCGGGACACATAACAACACACATCTGACTAAAATACTAAATAAAATAACTCCCTCTTTATAATGCACATATTGTGAAGCAAAAATGTAACTTTCCGTGAATTAACCATGCATAAAGCACCATGTAATTAACACTACATTTTTTACAAAAAAAAAAAGGTAACATTCCCACTCGTGGAACATTTTAATTAGCAGTTTTTAAACTATAAATAGCCTGGCTAAACAGCGGTCGGGAGTTCAGTTACTGTAGAAATATTGCATGCATCACTAGGATAGGGAATTGGGGGACATGCTGTAGGAGCGTTATATCTGAGGCGCTTTATAATCGAGAGCCTTATAGCAAGGGAGCACTGTGTGTATATATATAATGGTCAACACAAGAAAACAAAAAAAATATTGTCTAAAATGCAAGACAAAATGACATTTTAACCAAAACCCTAGATTCAACATTCCTATATTAACAGCAGTACTGGCTCCTCAGAGGAGGCAAGCCTCCATTATAAACTCCTATCTGCTATGAACGACAGTACTAGCAGTAGCAGATGACATGATCTAAGCACACGTTAGCAGAGTTTTTTTCATCAGAGGAGACAAGTCTCCATTATAAACTCCTATCTGCTGGAACCATACACAGTACTAGCAATGGCAGATGACGTAGTCTGATCCCTGGTTTTAATTGGAGGAGCAACTCAAGCCCTGCTGAAGCAAAACTGTAGGTCTGCTTTGCGCGATTATGAGTGAATTGTTGTATAACGGAAATTGCATCATTCGGTTTCGAGATTTTAAAGTGACCAGAAAAAAAGAAATCCATAATAATGGTAGGAAATGTTTTAAAACACTATATATCTTAAAAAAAGAAATACAGTACATCATTGAAAAATATTACATTGAAATATAATGACCTACGAATTTGTGCTAGTATTATTATTTATTACTAATACATTGAAATATAATGACCTACGAATTTGTGCTAGTATTATTATTTATTACTAATACTGTACTGTTTTACGCATACATCTGTGTATACGTTGTGATGATTTTAAATGCTTCTACCTTTGAGTCGTCTGAGGCTAGATATAGCACATATTTCAAAGCAAATATATAAACAAAAGCAGGCAGAAAGGAAAGTAATAATTACTGTGTTCATTTAATTTTCACTTGATCTGTTTTGTGTTTTGGTGTTTTTGTACTGTTTTGATGTCTAAAAAGTACATTTAATTTATAATGCCAAAAGTTTACATTGAAACCTGGGCGGTAATAAATTATTATGCGCATATTTAAAGTAATGCAAAATTTGGCACAACACAGGGAACTTACAGAAATAATTCTTGATATGACGAGTTACTGCTGCTCACATGGAAATGAGGAACCGTATTTACTAGGATGTCAGAAACCGTACACAATGACCTGATTCCACCCATTTCCTTTACTGTGCTAGAAGAAATCAATAAAGCAACGAATGAAGCTCCTTTTTTGCATGGCAGATTGATTAGATGAAACAACAGGTTTGTAATTCGGCCTCTTGTGACTTAAGTCACCAGCCACCACTGCTACAGAACGGTCCATAGTTATTTTGTAGGTCATTTATTTACGTTTAATAAATAAAGTTGATAGCATGTGCTTGATTTTTGTCTGCTTTTCTCCTGGCTTACAACTTTAGATTTTTTTTTTTTGGAGAGTATGCTAGCAGGGTGCAGTTTGACGTGTCCCTGGATCTGCTTTTTGTATCACAGGCTCTGCTCTTTCAATTTTCATCCACAGCAGGGAAAATTGATTTTGTAGTGCCAATGTCTTTCTGCTGGAAAATGTCATTTGTACAGATGAAATTCAAACATTTTGCATATAGTATAGCAACTCTGTGTACGTACATACAGTACACCGTCACTCCGTTTTTAGTTTGGAAAATGTTGTTTGTAGTATTATAAGCAGATGTTGTTATTACATTTTAGTTATTGATAATAATAACAATGATAATAATATAATCATAAAATGTGTGAAATGACAATAACATTTGCATGGTGGAAGATCTTAGCATGTTAGTGACAAATTCGCCCCTGTGACGTGGTCTTGAAATCTACATGCTATATTAATGCTGGTATGCAGTGCATTTATAAACATACATTGGCAGTGTGTAACAGCTACGTTTATTAGGATAAACTATGATGGGCTACTGTTTTATTTTCTTTGCTGGCTAGTGGAGAAAATGCATTTAACAGCCAAATTGGGGAAAGTTAAGAAGATGTGAAAAGTGTTGTCAGACAGAATACAATAATAAGATCCTAATGCTGCAGCCCCCTGCCTTTTTTTCTGCCTCCCCATTTTTTTTGGCCACCAGCTACCACTGATGCGAATGGCAGTGACACATTGCACACCGGCTGAGAATATGCAATGGAGTCGCTCTGAAGAGCTATCTTTGTAACACAGGGAGGAATCATATAACGTAGTGTCTATCACTAGGATTGTATGGTTTTGTTTTTGTAGTATTAGGAGTTCAGTACGTTGAGCCATATTGACTGTATATGGCAGCATAGAAAGGGGGTGTGAGGGTGTTGTTGTTTTATCAGGGTGCTTAGTTAAAAACAAACACAATATAACCAATATAAGTTTGAAGAAAGATATTGTCAGCAGAGGCTTGGTGTATTATTAAACCCTGGAATTCTGACCTTAACCATTTTATAAGCCAAAGATATCTTCAGGTTGACTTATCATGATTATCATGATTATTGTTATTGTTATTGCTATATTTCAGTTTGATGCTAATAGGGCCTGTGGTCTTTTTCTCCCACACCGTGTTGAGAGTGATTGAGCTGGCTGTTATGCACAGATGCTGTTCTTAGGGTAAGCTACAGGCCTCACGGTGAAATTGCAAATTGTGTGTCATGCAGTGAACATGAAATAAGTAGGGCTATAAAAAAGCCTGCTGGAGGTGTGGCAGCGAGAAGGTCAGCCTGTATTGTGATGTGCAGCTCAGCCTTGCAGGGGCCAGTGAAGCCAGGCCACCTGAATGAGAAGCTGCGCCTCAGAGCTGCTTTCAAACACAGCATCAAAGTGGCACAGAAATGTCATCCCCGCTGGAAGGGAAAGCATCTTAATGCCATCATCTCTCAGGACACAACCCTACAGCAGGGGGGCGAGAGAGCCTTGAGAAGGGATGAAGACAGGGACTGAAGCCCCCCCCACTCCCCTCCAAATGAGCCTTGAGAAGGGATGAAGACAGAGACTGAAGCCCCCCCTTCCCCCATCCTTCCACTCCCCTCCAAATGAGCCTTGAGAAGGGATGAAGACAGGGACTGAAGACCCCCTCCCCATCCTTCCACTCCCCTCCAAATGAGCCTTGAGAAGGGATGAAGACAGAGACTGAAGCCCCCCCCCTCCCCCATCCTTCCACTCCCCTCCAAATTAATATGGGGAACAAAATACCTTAGTAGGTGCAACTGTACACTGTCTCATATTGTTTTTTATTTGTTTATAACAATATCACCGCAAGTTTCACCTTCACTTCAGTCCATGTGCTTGAGGCAAAAACAAGTTTTTGTTCACAGTTTTTTATATGAGACAGATTTATTAATTTTTATTAAAGTAACAAACTACAAGAATGGTTATGTACAAACTCTAAAGTCCACCTACATTGTGTGTTACTTGTGTGAACAGGAGAGAAGGAATCTGCAAATCTACCTCCTGACCACGAAGGGCACTAAGTAAGGTTGGTGGTGTGCAGGGCCGGATTACACATAGGCATACTAGGCCCAAAGTCATGGGGGACCCCAAAATGAAAGGTTTATTTATTTATTTATTTATTTATTTTTTAAACAGATACGGAATTGCACGCCAACTGGAAGAACCTCACTCACTGACATTTCAACCTAGGCAGTGTATCTCACTTGTGTTCACACAAAATCAAACTGGCTGACTTGGAACTTACTGTCTTGCTCACTTTCATGCGGCGACACTAAAGTAAATTCCAGGTCAGTAAGTTTCATTTTGCTTGAATACAGCAAAAAATGTCTCTTTCATGGGCAGCAAAGCATAAACACAAGAAACGGGAGGAAGAAGAATGAAATTGTTATTGGAAATATGCGGAATAGCCTAGATGGTATTTATTCAATAACAAGTGAACGACTGACTTGACAGATCTCAGACAGGATCTGGCAGCTGATGAAAACTGGCACAAAACTGCAACCTTGTCTACACCTAGCGGAGAGCCACGTTTCCTACACTTGCCAAGGTTGCCATTAATATGTTGACTTTGCCACACAGTACTGCAGAATTAGAGCAAGTTTTTTCTCAGATGAACCTTGTAAAAACAGATGTAAGAAATCATTGTCTACAGACATTCTGAATGGAATTCTAAAAACAGCACCAGCTTCAGACCAACGATCCAGTCTGCAAATGTGTCCATGTATGACCATAAGAAGTAAGACCTAAAGAAATGTAAGCACACAAAACAAGCCCATTTTATAATGTATTTTTATTTATTGTTTCTATTCTTTTTTTAAATTATGTCAGTAAAAAAATACAGTGTCAGTAAAAAACAAAAAGGCCACTGTAAATCTTTATGTCAGTAAAAATGAAAATGACAAGGTTGGCAACCCTGATTTGACTACACGACAATGGGCAGGTGTGTTTGTTTATTTAATATATATGTTTGTGGACTATGGGGGACCAACAGTTACTGGACAGAAATTTGAGAACCCTCCTATATAGAAGTACTTTATCATGTTTTTTTTTAAAATTGGATAACAATCAACATGGTGCTCTTGTCCATATTCAAACTGTTGTATTTTTATTCAGTAAATCGTGAAAGGTGATTATCAAGCTGCGCTATGGGATTTGACGCAGGTTTAGGGTTTTTCCGAATTTATTTTGAAATGTATTTAGCACACCGTTGAACTGTTTCTGGCAGATTCGGTCAGTCGTTCAGGTCAGTGCGTGACATTTTCATCTGTTTCTGATCAAAACCAAGTATAATTGCTTAAAAATGATAATGATATTTTTTGCAAATTGGTGGAGTGTGAGTTAAGCGAATATATACATATACACAGTATATGATGGTATATTTGTTGTTATTCATATACGTATTCCAGACGTGTATGTTTGCCTAGGGCCCTGTGATGGGTTAACCTGGCCCTGGTGGTACGCCTTCACAGGAATGGGCCGATTCGATGGTAGGACGGAACCGAAAGTCGGCCATCTTGGGCTAGCTGTAAGGCTGCTGAACGACTCTATTGTGTGTGTGATCAGCGGTGTGGCGTGCGGTGATTGGATAGAGCGTGGTAACACACTGATCAGAGGGAGGAGCTTAGCAGTACAAAGGGAACACAGCGACATGAGTACAGCCTCTTACACTGAAACGTGAATCCAGCGCTGTGTTTTCATATTGTTTTGTTGTTGGCAGACTTCTGGGCCACAGTATTGTTATTTGTTTTTTGTGAAACCTTTTTGTTTGGGACTGTAAATCCTCTGTATGACCCCCATACCATTGCTGATATAGGGGGTGGATCCTTTTATTAAAATACGGATGTTTTGTGTAAATATACCCTCTGTTTAGGACATTCAGTTATTCACACACCATTCACATCCTGACACTTGTGTTGTAACATTTTATTTTTCTTATATAAAAAATGGTACAAATTGCTCTGTGAAAAAATGTGTAAAAAATGGATAAATCAGCCTGAAATGTGCTAAGGATCAATTTGTAGTCTTGGTTATTTGTATGGGAATGGATGCAATGTTTACCCTCTGTGTTTTGTTTGACATTACATTTCTAGTGTATCCACTTCCATGATATTATGACGTTGTGAGTCAATATTTACTGTTTCTCTTCATTCGATCAATAAAGCACGACTGTTCACATTGGTTTACTGTGTTTTAGGTTATAGGGCGCTATTCACAATGCTAAATAATCCAATTATAAATAGTTATCAACTGTTCAAGGGTTTATTCTTATTTTCCAAAACACTGTTTAAAAGCTGTCCTTCAGCCCAGAGCTGTAAAACATCATTGTCGCATTTTTCTTTCTGGAAGGAAGAAACATCTGAAACGGGGTGACCCACGTCACTTTATTTAGGCACTTTTTATTAACATTTTAAATGATAGTAATCATGGTTTGATTTATCACCTTTTATTTAATGTTAGTTTGTTTTGATGATACCACCTTGCTTTTGTAGTCTAAGCACAGATCCCACTGGCACGTTGATGCTCACTTGTTCTTAGCGCCCATAGGTGCCAATAGGATAATTTGAAGAAGCTGAGCATGTGGTATAAAAGTTCCTGATTGCTTCCATTCGAGAGATTGGATTTTGGTTGGACGCACAGCCAGCAGGAGCAGAGAAGGAATTCAACTTGTTTGTGTTCGACTGTGGGTTGGGAGAAAAATGAATGAAACAGCCGCTGACATTTAGATCAAGGCTCCTGCTGTGCTTCCTGTCTCCCTCCATGTGTGTGTGTGTGTGTTTAACTGCTTTAGATTTAGTATTTTAAGGCATTGGGGATTTTGGAGGAGTGCTGTAGACGGGGGCTATCGGCGATCGTATTGAGCAGCACTGCACTTTGTTCTTGAATTATAATTCACTATGTATTATTTTTATTGAATAGTGCAAACCCCATGCCGTGACTGTGTATTCTAGACTTGTCCTGTTTGTTAAATATAGTTAACCACCTGTATTTAATAAAACGATGCCTGTTGCCTTGCATATTGTTGTGGTCTTAGTTTATTTCTTTCTGGTATTCTGCCTGACTGATCCCACCTCGATCTAAAAGAACAAGTGCAGTGCCCCCCAGATGCTTCACATCTATTTATTTATTTACAAGCCCCTAATGAAACATCAGAGTTATTTATTTCTGGTTTGGTAACTTTAATAGGTGCTTTTTCCCTTTCTTACAAAATGTTCAAATGACGGTTTGGACCCACACAGCGCCATAGAACAGGAAACAAATACACACAGTGCCATAGAACAGGAAACACACACATCCACACGGCGCCATAGAACAGGAAACATACATCCACACAGCGCCATAGAACAGGAAACACATCCACACAGTGCCATAGAACAGGAAACACACACATCCACACAGTGCCATAGAACAGGAAACACACACATCCACACAGTGCCGTAGAACAGGAAACACACACATCCACACGGCGCCATAGAACAGGAAACATACATCCACACAGCGCCATAGAACAGGAAACACATCCACACAGTGCCATAGAACAGGAAACACACACATCCACACAGTGCCATAGAACAGGAAACACACACATCCACACAGTGCCGTAGAACAGGAAACACACACATCCACACAGCGCCATAGAACAGGAAACACATCCACACAGTGCCATAGAACAGGAAACACATCCACACAGTGCCATAGAACAGGAAACACACACATCCACAGTGCCATAGAATAAGGGTGTTGTTTTATTTAAACGTGTTCACAAAAACAACGTAGGCACACACATTAAGCTGGGGTCTCTGTAAAAGCCAGTCTAAACCGTGCCCACGCCCTTTTGGCAGGCTAGTTAGAAGAAGCACAGTTTGCTGAACTGTGACTAAATGAATGCTGGAATCAGTTTCCATCAGCACAGCACAAGGACTGCAGGCATGCTTATGGAAGTCAGGAAGTGTTTGGTTTACATGCCCTGGTGTGTTCCTATGTGTTCTAAAGCTTGCTTTCCTGAGTAAGATTAATCAGGCTGACAAAATACAAGCTGTTGGGGTGAAACGTAAACCTGTGGATCTGTAAGACTGGATGCTGTGTGGAAGAAACCTCAGGTTGACTTTGTATTCATCTCTGAACACCTGTTACAAGCTGTGAATTAGTTATTTAGTGGAAACAGTCAAGAGGTGCAGGTGAGTCTTCTCATCGTTCAAACATTTAACATGTGTACATATATCTGCAGCACTGCTCATCCAATTGAGATGGGACTTGCTGAGGACATTTTATAAAAAAAAGTTACTTTGTAGATGACTGTCACAAAGACGGCCAGAGTGGGTGACGTCAGACCAGAGCCAGGAAATAAATAAACAAAGACTTGGGGTTTTGATGACGCTGAGCGCGTGATCGCGCTCAGCATTTAATAATTAAACAGAAAATAAAAGGTTTGTACACAAAACAGAAACAGGACACGGCACTTTCGCCAAAATAAATATATAAACAAAACGGACTAAACAGTAAACAGACAGACAAACGGTGAGTGAAGCAACGCAAATCTTTCTTTCTTTCTTTCTCCTCTCTCTCTCACCCGTTCTCCACTCACGAACACCCAACCCCGAGTGAGTGAAAACATGCTGCTTTTATGCAGTTGTACCGAGACTCGATTGCTAGTCAATCATTCAATTGGAATCTCGGTACAACTGCACGTGAATTAATTAAAGTGCAATTCCCCGTGCTCACATATTACATTTTAACCAGCACGTGAAAGTGATTTGTGCCATCCTCGTGCCTAAATACAAATCTACAATTTAAACACACGTGAAACACAGACCCGCTTATATCCCGTGTACCAATGCCTATACACCAACACTTACACACAACACGTAACATATAACATACACAGGGGGTACTTTGCCACATATACCCCCTTGTGCAAAGCACACATGGCCTCAATGGCCACCTCCCCCCTCAGTCTTAAAGTCCCGGAAGAGGGGAAGCAAGTTGTTTCTGGGGTGGCCATGGTGGAATGTATGGCATCCCCAATTCTTCGTGGCTGGCAGCTCCCTCTTCCGGGGCTTCAGCCACACTATCTCCTGCGCGCAAGTGCAGCTGGGGAGCTGGTCTCCTGACCTCCCCCTTCTTCATGGCCGGCAGTTCCCCTCCGTGGGGCTCCGACCACACAATCTCCGGCAGCGAAACTGCTGCGGGGAAGCTGGTCTCCTGACCTCCCCTTCTTTGTGGCCGCCAGCTCCCCTCCGTGGGGCTCCGGCCACCGTGTTCCTGCCACGGAAATGCGGCTGGGGAGCTGGTCTCCTGACCTCCCCCTTTCTTCATGGCCGGCAGCTCCCCTTCATGGAGCTCCGGCCACAGTGTAGCGACCGAGGCAAAGCAGAGGCCCCGGCGACCCCAGGCGAAGCAGGACCCTCGGCGACCCCAGGCGAAGCAGGATTCCTGGCGACCCCAGGTGGCGGCAGCAGCAGCGGACCCTCGGGAGGCGGCGGCAGCAGCAGCGGACCCTCGGGAGGCGGCGGCAGCAGCAGCGGACCCTCGGGAGGCGAACTCGGGAGGGGAGCCCCTGGCCATAGAGGCGGCAGCGGGAGCT
This sequence comes from Acipenser oxyrinchus oxyrinchus, assembly GCA_030684275.1. Taxonomy (NCBI): domain Eukaryota; kingdom Metazoa; phylum Chordata; class Actinopteri; order Acipenseriformes; family Acipenseridae; genus Acipenser; species Acipenser oxyrinchus. The sequence goes on along the minus strand of CM060265.1, from coordinate 13,381,680 downwards.
CCACTTCTCCCTCGCACCCTGCACCCTGTGTGGAGCAAAAGGCAGCCCGGGCGTGCGGAGCGGCCGGTAACCCAGGCGTGCGGGCGGCCGGCAACCCCGGCGTGCGGGCGGCCGGCAACCCCGGCGATGCAGAGCGGCGGCATCCTTGGGCGGCGAGGCAGGCATCCTTGGGCGGCGAGGCAGGCATCCTTGGGCGGCGAGGCAGGCATCCTTGGGCGGCGAGGCAGGCAGTCAGGACAAGCTGGGGTGCGGGTGTTGGCCCTCTTCTTGGCCTCTGCGGCCGGGCGGTTCTTCCCCGTGCTTCCCTCAGCAGCCTATGCAAGGGCTGCTGAGGACCGCCAGCATCTAGTCCTGGTCCTTCTGGTGAAGGGAGAGGCAGCTCCTGCTCCTCTCCCCCTGACGGTGATGGAGACAGAGACAGCTCCTGCTGCTCTGCTCCTGGCGGTGGAGGTGGGAGCAGCGAGTAGTCTCCTGGCGACGAAGGTGGGAGCAGCGTGTAGTCTCCTGGCGCCGGAGGTGGGAGCAGCGTGTAGTCTCCCCCTTTTGCAGGGGACTGGTGCTGCTCTGCCTCTCTTGCAGGGGACTGGTGCAGCTCTGCCTCTCTTGCAGGGGACTGGTGCAGCTCTGCCTCTGAAGGGGAAACCAGCAGGCATTCTTCCTCTGCTGGTGGAGATGGGGACAGCAGGCATTTTCCCTCTGCTGGTGGACATGGGGACAGCAGGCATTCTTCCTCTGCTGGTGGAGGTGGAACCAGCAGGCATTCTCCCTCTGCTGGCAGCTTGGGTCCTAGGGCTGTGGAAGCCCCGACTTCCCTCTCTTTGGGCTGTGGACGCACAGACTCCTCCCTTTTGGGCCGTGGATGCACCGTCTCCTCCCTTTTGGGCCATGGACGCACCGACTCCCCCCTCTTGGGCTGTGGACGCTCGGGCTCCTCCCGCTTGGGCTGTGGACGCTCAGGCTCCTCCCGCTTGGGCTGTGGACGCTCAGGCTCCCCCCGCTTGGGCTGTGGACGCTCAGGCTCCTCCCGCTCGGGCTCCTCCCGCTCGGGCTGTGGGACGCCGGGCTCCTCCCGCCGGGCTGTGGGACGCCGGGCTCCTCCCGCTTGGGCTGTGGGACGCCGGGCTCCTCCCGCTGGGCTGTGGGCGCTCGGGCTCCTCCCGCTTGGGCTGTGGACGCTCGGGCTCCTCCCGCTGGGCTGTGGACGCTCGGGCTCTTCCCGCTTGGGCTGTGGGCGCTCGGGCTCCTCCCGCTTGGGCTGTGGACGCTCAGGCTCCTCCCGCTTGGGCTGTGGGCGCTCAGGCTCCTCTCCCTCTGGCTCGAGGCCGAAACCAGCAGGCATTCTTCCTCTGCTGGTGGAGCTGGGAGCTGCATGTCGTCTCCCTTCAGCCCATTGAGGAGGCAGGTAGGCGTGGCTCCTCCCACTTGGAATGCAACCTGCTGGGGCAGTCCCATATCGGCAGCCAAGTAGTTAATCACCACGGCTGCCGGGTTCACGAAGGGCACTGGATGGAAATGTTGTTCCCAGCGCTCCCAACGTTCCCCATCTCTGGCCCACAGCAGGTCAACAACCAGTGGGAGGTCCTCCCTGCTACACTCCGGGTCCGACACCCAGTCTAACATCTCCTCAGAGGACGGGAAAGGCTCTGTTTCCTCACTCCTGGGCTCTGGAGACAAAACCAGCAGGCATTCTTCCTCTGCTGGTGGAGACTTGGGCGGTGGAGGCTCTGTCTTCCTCTTCCCCTTCTCTGCCTCCTCCTCACCTTCCTCTCCTGGGCCTGTTCCTCCTCTCCCTCTTGGTAGGGGCAGCGCACCACCGGGTGCCCGAACTCCCCACAGGTAAGGCACCAGCCTTGGTCCTTTAGACCACCGAGGAGGACCTCCAGATCCTGGCAGCCATCTCTCCAGTTCCAGCCTTCCATTTTTTATTTATTTTTTTTTGTTGTTGTTGTTGTTGTTGGTTTTTTTTTTTTTTTTTTTAAACAACAAATTGCGGTTCCTGCTCTGGCCTGAGTCCTGGAGGCGCTGTAGATCCCGGTTCTGACACCACGTGTCACAAAGACGGCCAGAGTGGGTGACGTCAGACCAGAGCCAGGAAATAAATAAACAAAGACTTGGGGTTTTGATGACGCTGAGCGCGTGGTTGCGCTCAGCATTTAATAATTAAACAGAAAATAAAAGGTTTGTACACAAAACAGAAAAAGGACACAGCACTTTCGCCAAAATAAATATATAAACAAAACGGACTAAACAGTAAACAGACAGACAAACGGTGAGTGAAGCAACGCAAATCTTTCTTTCTTTCTTTCTTTCTTTCTTTCTTTCTTTCTTTCTCCTCTCTCTCTCACCCGTTCTCCACTCACGAACACCCAACCCCGAGTGAGTGAAAACATGCAGCTTTTATGCAGTTGTACCGAGACTCGATTGCTAGTCAATCATTCAATTGGAATCTCGGTACAACTGCACGTGAATTAATTAAGTGTACTCCCGTGACCACACATTACATTTTAACCAGCACGTGAAGTGATTTGTGCCATCCTCGTGCCTAAATACAAATCTACATTTTAAATCACACGTGAAACAGACCCGTTTATATCCCGTGTACCAATGCCTATACACCAACACTTACACACAACACGTAACATATAACATACACAGGGGGGGCACTTTGCCACAATGACAATATGGGGTACATGCACGTTTCCTGACGGTCTGTCACACTTATTATATTTTTACATAAATGCAGAGAACCACTTATCAAACTGTGTTGGAACTTGTTGGTTAGCAGATATTATTCAGAATCTGGGGTTATGTATTGGCTGTCTGTCTGTCTGAGTGTTTTAAACTTGAACGCATGCTTGACAGAAATGAGTAACAGCAGTTCACTTCATGAAGTGATGCGCACAGGATTTGAAATTCAAATGCATGTGTGTCATGTGTACACAGGTCATTCACTCGCAAGATTAACAGTCACTGTAGGTGTTATTTAAAATACAAGTGGCATAAAGTACATTTCAGATGCTAAAAAGAGAATATCATGTAGCATGTGGTAGTAAAGGGTTCATTCATGCAGTGTGCTTCTGTGTCATGAAGAGTGCCTCTCCTGAGCTATGCACCAGACTGACACATCTTTCATCTGCCACTGGGAGCATGGTGAAAGCCTTTTGAACCCAGCGATAGAGATCCAATCAGTTTGAATTGGGACTCTGTCAGCCTGTGAGGAACTCAGTCTCTCTGTTACCTAATGAGTGTCCAAAGCAAAGAATGCTTGATACAGCCTGTGTTGAGCCTTGCACTACAAGGAGCATGCATGCCGGCAGAATGAAAGGTTGTAGGTGAAAAAATATCAGTGAATGTACTGTATGTACATTTTATATTATAAATTCTATACAAATTGTGTATGTTTGTCCTTTGTGGAAAGCCTGGTCGCAGACTGGATTGCAGCCCCAGTTTGACACTAGAATGAAATGAAATGGAATTCTTGAGCATGCACACTGGTGCATATGCAGTGCCTGCTATTGGGGGTTAGTTTAAAAGGTCTCCTCTCTGACACTGACAGCACACAGCCTCACAGTTATACACCACTGCCTCCTAGTGGAGTGTTCTCAGATTACCTTGTGGGAAGAAGCTTACTGGTTGAGAGAGAGTAGTGGGCTCATGCAAAATGATCAGATTGATACCTGGTCCACTGAATAGTGATAGATGAGATGCCCTCATTGTATACTGGATTTATTGTTCTGATCCAATACCCACAATCAAACTTGATCAAGAGAATCCCAGATGTTCCGAGTATGAAGTCAATATTTAAAAGGTATTTTTCATCCAAAACAAAAAAGTCAAACACTATGGCGCCCATCTTAGGTGAAAGGTCACTCGAGGGACACCATGAGATGGTTTTCCATAACGCTGACAATCAGCGTCACGAATGCTTTCAGAGACGTGAGCAGTACAAGTAGATATATAGAAACGTTTAAAAGATTCATCAATCCTACACATACAAGAAACAATGCAAGAATTCAGAACTGACCAGTTAGGTAAAATTGTGCAAAAGTCTTTATTTTTCTTTCATTCACACACACCACAGACAACGACTAAAGAAGTTGATTATTAATACATAAATACTGTACAGGTCACCATCAGACAAAATCATTCACAGTCCAAGTTCACAACGTCGAAACAGGCTGGGGAGGAGGAGGCCAGGCTGTTTGGGAACAGCCAGGAGAAACGAGTCCAGTCCTCCAGAGCTCCACTCCCAGTTAGAAGAGGACTTATCCCTGGGGAGTCCTGTGACTGAGTGCCTATGAAGGTGCAGCTCCGGTAAGCAGAGGAGGGAATGTAGTAGTGTTGCATTATTACACTGCCCTTGATGACAGCCCTACTTAATTTAAAGCATTTTCAAGTTCAAAATAGACTGTTTTGCACTAAACGTGTCTGCTTCAAAAAACAGCTGTTTATCGAAAGGTGAAGCCAATTTGTCCCGTTGCACACATTACAAGGCTTAAGTGGACGTAGTCCTGAGTTTTAGAACCGCTGTCAATAACGTACTGTATATTATGTAAATGATCAGGAGCAGGAGTCTGATGTTCAGTACATTGTTCCTCCCTGACAGCTGCATCAACAACTCATGTAGTAAACGTACAGACTCAGGTTTGACTTACTAATGCTGCGATGAGCATATTAACCAGGGACCTAACTGTTCAAACTCATGCAGTAAATGTACAGACTCAGGTGTGACTTCTTAATGTTGCAATGAAAAGTGTTATCAGTTCATTCTGAGCAGATTAACCAGGGACCTAACTGTTCAAACTCATGGTACCTGGTCATTTCAACAATATACCTGAACAAGGATGTTCTGAAAGCCAGGACTGGGTGCAGGGCTAGCATGACACTGACTCACTTCCTTCCTGTGTTACAGGTAATAGGTCCCCACAGGACCCTCTCAATGTCTGTGTTGCTATTGATAGTAACCAAGGTTTTTAAGAGCTGTTTAGCACAGGCAGAACTGAATGCTGTTCAGACTGCACTTCCTTGTCAGTGCAGAGGAGAACATTTCTTTTCAATTCTCGTGATTGGTTTGAAGACACACTGGAACTCAGGTAGAGGACAATACCCTCTCCTCCTCCTTTAAAAGAGTTGCGTTTGTATTTACAAACAGGAGAACAAATACAGGAATATATTCAGCATCTCCACTGGAAAAGTAGGCATCATTGCACAGAATGCATGCTGGAGGGCTGTTAGGGATATTTTATTTAAGAGTTATCAGGTTAGTAGGTTCTTGCTTGGTTTGGGAAAGTGCAACAGAATGTATTTAACATTTGCACCTTCTTTAACTTGAAAATACAGGTTGAAAAAGTGCCATACTGTAGCGCTGCAGTGTAGCTATATTGCCAATCTCTTTAAATATGACAGGAATTTGAAATAAATGGCCTATTCCGGTCATTAGAAACTGTCCTCATGGCTACCATTCAGCTCCTGGATTTTAGTTCTGGGACGAACATGAGTTTAATGGAATAATCAAACTTTCTTTAATTCTCCATTAGCTGGAAATTGAAAGTATAAATCTCTCAGGAGTAAAGTACCCAATTAAATGACCTGTTAATGAAATGAGAGACATCATGTGTTTCCATTGCATGATATCTTTTTAATACAAACATTTATAAATTCTGTAATAAGAATACACACAAGGTGATTTTTGCCATTTCAAGCAGTGTTTGTTTGAATATTATTTAAAAATGTGTCCCAGCACTGCTGTATTTATTACAGTAATACTTTAGACATGTCTGCTTGTAGCCATCACTAACTAGAATATGGATTCCAAGCAGGCAATAAAAAAAAACCTCAACGCACCACCCTAAGGCAATAAAATAATAAAAGAAAAAACTACTCAGATCGATTGCAAACATCAGTAAAAAAAATGTTCTTACTTTCTTTCCAGTTACTACAATAATCTTTGTGATTGTGGTGTCATTTGAATGAGTCAGGAGATGACAGTTGTCTTTAATGATCTAAACAGAGGCAGATCTCAACACTGCTGCCATAAAACTTGCAAACCTGCCCCACTGAAGACATCTTTCCAGAATATTGTATTTTGTAATGTTAATTGAGGGGAAACCCCAGCTGGATTACTATAAGTGAAAGGGATCTGCAGACCCTGCTGTCTGAAACAGATCCAAGGTTAGCGAAAAGCAGCGCTTCACACCGCCAGAGTCCTCCAGCTTCTGAATGAACAAACCTGCCTCCTGAAACAGGCCTGTAATCTACAGGGCACAACGCCAGCTAGGGAACACTGCGGCACACACTAGAAAGACGCCAGCTAGGGAACACATAGTGGCACGCAGTAGAAACTCATCATGGTGACAAACCTGAAAAAATCCAGTCGTTTAGAAATGGCACAGAGGATTCAAGCAAGTCCTTATAGAATATAATATTCCCAAGTAGCTGTTTTAAGGAAGGCATTGCAAGCAACCTGCCCCTAAGTTGCTGTTCATGTTGTTCTATTTTCACCTGGTGCGAGACCCTGGGGAACAGCAGGGTTTGAGCTCTCTGTCGCCTCTCTTAGTCTGTGGCTGCAGGATAGAGAGCGGGTCTTTGTGCTGTGATCACAATGCTGAGCCTGGGGGAGTGGAGCTGATGACAATGCTGAGCCTGGGGGAGTGGAGCTGATGACAATGCTGAGCCTGGGAGTGGAGCTAATGACAATGCTGAGCCCGGGGGAGTGGAGCTGATCACAGTGCTGAGCTGGGCTGGGAGTGGAGCAGATCACAATGCTGAGCCTGGGGGAGTGGAGTTGATCACAATGCTGAGCCTGGGAGTGGAGCTGATCACATTGCTGAGCTAGGCTGGGAGTGGAGCTGATAACAATGCGAGCTGGGCTGGGAGTGGAGCTGATCACAATGCTGAGCCCGGGGGAGCGGAGATGATCACAATGCTGAGCCTGGGGGATTGGAGCTGATCACAATGCTGAGCTTGGGGGAGTGGAGCTGATCACAATGCTGAGCCTGGGGGAGTGGAGCTGATCACAATGCTGAGCTGGGCTGGGAGTGGAGCTGATCACAATGCTGAGCATGGGGGAGTGGAGCTGATCACAATGTCGAGCATGGGTGAGTGGAGCTGATCACAATGCTGACCCCGGGGGAGTGGAGCTGATCACAATACTGAGCTGGAGCTGGTCATGTTCTTGTTTCCTCAGTGCAGTAGCTGCCCTCTCCCTGCCTCATCCCCTGCCCCTCCCTCAGCTGGAGTAGACATGAGTCCCGATCACACGCATGATCTCCTTCTGGATTTTAGGCTCCTGAGTGTTGATATTGGCATCTCCCACTTGGCCATCTTCATATCTGCAGTATAGGGAACAAGCAAAATAACAACTCTGTCCTAATCCAGCAAATAGAATCTAGAACTAAAACACTCACTCATAAAACGTGTTGTCTGCTTATTCTAAACCTTCATTAAAAAAAATGAATCATACTAAGTAAGAAACTGAAAGCTGGAAGTTTTTAAGTTAAAAGAAAAAAAAAATTGTTGAGTTTTTTTACAGCTGTTAGATACTGTGCTTAGACCTACGGTAACACCCTCATCCTCATGTTACTAACCAGTTGCTTTCGGAAGACCATGATTACTACTCGATTCCAAACTGAGTGAAAAAGCAACTGGATTCAAAAAAACATTGTACTAACTATTTAAACAAAATCATCTTTGTTTTCAATTGAGGACTTCAAAACCCAGCTTGTTTTTTTTCCAGTGCAGCCAGGTTAAAACCAGGTTGTCTTGCCAAGTTTGCGAAAGGGAAATATTTTGATAGAGTGGTGTTATCTTGTTAAGTCTGCAATTTTAAAATATTTAGGGGTTTGTCTTACCAGGATTTGTATCCAGCCCAATATATGTTCTAAATCCAGGCTTCTTACTTACACAAAGAAGAATCTTGTGCAGACATGGTCTGACACGGGGCACACCCAAATATTCCCGTGCTTCTGCAGGTCTTTTGATGTTATGACTGTGAAAACAACAAAGAGAAGCACACTGCATCATTAGTCTGGGGGTAATTTTTAAAAGATCTTCAGAAGACAACTCCCAGGAGCAGCTTTAAAGGACAGCAGGATTTGTGCCGGAGGCAGGTTAGTACTGCACCCGGGGGTCTTGTTCAGCATCGCTGCAGCTTGTCACCAATCTCACAAACCACAGTAAGGGGAAATGAAGACGCCAGGAAAGAAGGCTTCACATGAATACTTACAAGCCCCCAGCCTCCTCCTGTCTGTGCTGTGTGTGTGTAATAATACTCATTACTTTGGACTGGGCTGGTTCTCAAATGACTAATTCATTTGTCATGCAAGTGGTATCCCTGACATGGTATATATCTCCCTGTTGGATCACTGATAGAAGTACTGGGTGGGCAGGTGCTCTCCAAGAGAAATTACTGATGATTAAAGAGGAACAATGTGAAAAGTGATGACCCTCTATGGGCTATTCTAGAGAACTAAATGATCGACGGCATAATAACGGACCTTGTGAGAAGACTGTGGTGCTAATGACAGATAAGAAAATATTTTATGCCTTGGTTATATCTCTTTCATGTAAAATGCTAAGGTTTGGATTAAGCGATAGTGCCCGTTGATGAAGGCTCTACCTCATGGTAGTTGACCAAGTTGAGGGCGTGAACGAAAGTCAAGGTCAACTACCACAGGTAGAGCCTTCATAAAGAGGGCACTATCGCTATTAGAAAACTTTTTTTTCATTATCATATTGAAAAAAAACACTTTAAAACCTAGATTTATAATCTAGGTTAAATAAATTTGGACCAATTGTGTCTCTGTTTAGTATTTGCCGTGCAATAGATATGAGCTACACTTTCAATACAAGAAGTCAAAATGAAAAAGCCAGCACTTGCATAGATTGGTTTTGCATTTGATTTACAGTTGATGCTGTGACATTCTAGCAGGAGGTCAAAGGACAGGTTTGTAGTGTCTCTATGAGGTCTGTAATGTCTCTGTGGTTTGTAGTGTCTCTATAGGGTTTGTAGTGTCTCTATGATGTTTGTAATGTCTATATGAGGTTTGTAGTGGCTCTATGAGGTCTGTAGTGTCTCTATCAGGTCTGTAGTGTCTCTATCAGGTCTGTAGTGTCTCTATCAGGTCTGTAGTGTCTCTATGGGATTTGTAGTGTCTCTATGGTATAGTATTTTCTTCTCGTTTTTTGATTCCTTGGTTCTTGAGAAATCATGAAATCCTCAACATTGTCACAATATCAAAGCAGGGACAACAGACAATGCCAAACCCACATAGGCCTGAAAGTGGCAGCCACTATTATTACAGTAAGATATCATACCTCCCAACCATTCAAAACAATACATCATAAAAGGATATACAACTATTAGGCATTTATATTGTTTAAAATGCACCATGCTAATGTGGTGGGGACTGTGAACAGATATGAACCAGGATTCAAATAAGCATCCACAGATCCACATGCGGCCCAGAATTGAATAATGTGGACTTCATAACATAGATGATGAGCGCCAATGCAGACCACGGAGTGCTGAAGGAAAGTAAACAATCCCACAATCACACTCTGGGGCCTGGGCTGGACGATGCAGACTGATGTCACATCTCATTCCAGGATTATGCTCGACTGCAGGATTATTTATAGCACTGAATAACATCGCAATTTTAATAACCACCCATTCAAGAAAGTCATTTCCAGCTCATTACCCATATTCACAATTTTCCAGACGGCCATGTAATCCCATAAATAACAGTCTCTGAGTGGCGCGATATGAGGCACTTAATTTTGATTGCTCTCTCTGTTAAAGGTTGGTTAAAAGAGACGTTTTAATCACTCTGCGACTTGAAGAGAAATGCAGTAGAGACATTCTGTACTGCACAGTGCAATCCATAGAAATATAAAGCTGTTCATGTGTAGCTAGAGGGAATGATGGAGATATGAGATTTCAATAACCTTGTTCAATAACTTCTCTCCATTCTCCTAAACATCGGATTTCAATACCAACACTGTTAAGATACCAGTAATTACAATAGGGCTGTACCAAGATTTTGAGAATCAAACATCAAATGCATGTGCTATTTTACTAATAAAAATGCAGGGATTGGAAATTTGCTCTCCAGAATACCTCATAAACTGAGACATCAATCATTTATGCCATCTTAGATATGGAAGCATCTACCAACCGAGCAACTGCTATCAGCTGTCAACCAAAATCAGTGTGCTCTGTTTAGTGATCTTAACAGCAGCAGATTTAAATGTGTATGATTATTCCCCATCTTACTAACATCAAACAATACAGTGGATAAGTGTTACTGCAGGTTCACAAGTGTTCTGTTGGTAGACTGCAAGTGTTATGATGAATAGAATGTGAAGCAGCTCTTACCTTCACAAAGCGCTATGCAGTTCAAATTGCGGCTCTGCAGGAATCTGGACTGGATCGGGCGACTCTGAAAAACAGAACTGAGACACCTGACTGGGAATTCAAGGGCAAGACTGCACTGAAAGCACAAACAAGGAAGAGAAGGCTGGAGACTAGAGCTGAGGGGCTGGGAGCGAGGCAGTGTGGTCTAGTGGTTAGAGCTGAGAGACTGGGATTGAAACAGTGTGGTCTAGTGGTTAGAGCTGAGGGGCTGGGAGGGAGGCAGTGTGATCTAGTGGTTAGAGCTGAGGGACTGGGATTGAAACAGTGTGGTCTAGTGGTTAGAGCTGAGGGGCTGGGAGGGAGGCAGTGTGGTCTAGTGGTTAGAGCTGAGGGGCTGGGAGGGAGGCAGTGTGGTCAGTGGTTAGAGCTGAGGGGCTGGGAGGGAGGCAGTGTGGTCTAGTGGTTAGAGCTGAGGGACTTCAAGGGAATCAGTGATAGTGGTGGTATTTTCAGTACTGCAGTAGCTCCCTGTACCCTTACACTGTACCTGTGGGATGGTGTTCATCCTGTTGTAGCGCTGAACCAGCTCGTCTTTCGAAGGCATGCGGTGCTGACCCTTCCCCATCCCTATCAGAGAACAAAACAACAACAGCAGCCTGTCAGCAGAGCTCCTCTAGAGCAGCCCCCTACATACTCCCCTGCGCTCCTCTGGAGCAGCCCCCACACACTCCCTGCGCTCCTCTAGAGCAGCCCCCTACACACTCCCCTGCACTCCTCTAGCGCAACCCCCTACACACTCCCCTGCACTCCTCTAGAGCAGCCCCCTACACTCCACTCCGGCACAATCCACAAACCAAGCAGAGGCATACCTTGAAATGTGCACTATGATCCTGTCTGTAATCACTATGCTGTCCAGATTGTGGACCACATTTAGCTCTGTTCCCCAGTATTGTTACTCAACTAGCAAGAAACAACAGAGGTGCATGTAGAAGCAGTTCAATTCACTTTTTAAGGGATTTTATTGTTTTCCTCCTATAGGGCTAGGGGATACAGTCCTCTCCTGTCTTTCACCGCTGGAGGCCTGTGGTTCTACTCAGGTCACAAGTGAAAGGAGCTGGTGGTCTCGACTTAGCCCCCCCAGAGTACTGCGGTGTGCTAGCAGCTTGCAAAGAGATAGTGCGGGCGGGGACTGGCCTTTCACATGTACAAAAACAACCATATATGAAAAAGGGGATAGCCATATAAAGAGGTGATATCGCCATAAAAAGATCGAAAAAAAAAAAAAGTTAAACAAGACACAATTGGGGCAAACTTGGACACCCGTTTTAATGACAGTGGAGAAATACTTCCATTAAAGTTTCAAGAGGTGCTAAGTTTGTGTTTAGTAATAAAACGGTTGTGTGCTGATCACATTTCTTTTGTGACCTGTCCCTTCTATGAGATATCCTGTCCCTTCTTTGAGCTATCCTGTCCCTTCTATGAGATATCCTGTCCCTTCTATGAGATATCCTGTCCCCCCCCCCACACACACACACACAGAAACACAGGGTACACTGCACAACACTCAAGAGACAGCCAGATGAAACAGGACAGATTCACAGATTAGAGGTGAGCTGGGGAATATATTCTGGAGTTACCTAATGCTGTTGGATTGCCTACCAGTCCTTACAGAAATCTTGTTTTGGGAGTAAAATGAAGAACAAATGTCTCTCCATTCCGTTGATAATAATTGGGGTTCCACTGCACTGTGAGATCGCTTGCTCATTAAAGTTATTTACATGCATGTAAGAGGTTGATTAGTAATTCAGGATACCAAGATATTTAGTGAACAAGCAAGGGGTGTAAGTAGTGAAGTTAAATGTGAACAAATTGTCCATTATTGTGTGGCAAAAAATAGCAAACACCAGCAACATGTACAACACACTTTTATGAAAATAGGCAGTCCCTCATATGACTGATTCATTTACTATAGTATTGTGCAATAAACACAAGCTGCAACATGACTGATTCATTTACTATAGTGCATAAACACAATAAACACAAGCTGCAACATGACTGATTCATTTACTATAGTGCATGAACACAATAAATACAAACTCTAAATACAAACTCTATGCAGGTCAGGACAAGCAGGACAAGACAGGAGAGTGAAGAAAGTTTGATAGAGAGCATACAGTAGGTGTGCTATTGGAAGGTGATTTTATTGTCATCTTGGTTTGTCCCATGGTTTTACAATACTCTACCATGCTTGCACTGAAATGGTTTGGATTCCATATCACAAAACAATCTGCTTGAGAGAGGCACAGGACTGAACAGCTGCTCAGAGTCACCATGTATATGAGTTAACCATGCACATCAATGCACATCACACCAGCATAAGAGTCCTTCATCAGCTCAAATGCCATGGAGTCCAATTAGTTTTTTGTTTTTTAAAAACTGATTTCAAATAAAGCCAAGTGGGGCTTCATGGTAGAATGTTCATCCCAAAAGGTTCCAAAGTGCAGAGTTTGAAAATCAGCTTATGTTCTTTCTGCTTTCTGGTTGTGTGTGTTCCATAGCATTTGTAAATTCCACAGACATCATCATCAATAGAATGTCCAACAGTATTAAAATGTATAGCTACAGGTGACCAGGTGGATTTGATCTTAATGCTTCTGAGGTATTCTACAAAGTGATCTCCAATACAACTCCCATTCGAATGTCCAATACAACTCTCATTCGAATCTCCACTACAACTCCCATTCAAATCTCCAACACAACTCCTTGTATCTCCTATACAACTCCTCGAATCTCCAATACAACTACTCGAATCTCCAATACAACTACTCAAATCTCCAATACAACTACTCGAATCTCCAATACAACTCCTATTTGAATCTCCAATACAACTACTCGAATCTCCAATACAACTCCCATTCGAATCTCCAATGCAACTCCCATTCACATCTCCAATACAACTCCTCGAATCTCCAATACAACTCCCATTCAAATCTCCAATACAACTTCCATTCGAATCTCCAATACAGTTCCCATTCGAATCTCCAATACAACTACTCGAATCTCCAATACAATTCCCATTCAAATCTCCAATACAACTCCTCGAATCTCCAATACAACTCCCATTCAAATATCCAATACAACTACTCGAATCTCCAATTCAACTCCCATTCAAATATCCATTACAACTACTCGAATCTCCAATACAACTCCCATTCAAATCTCCAATACAACTTCCATTCGAATCTCCAATACAGTTCCCATTCGAATCTCCAATACAATTCCCATTCAAATCTCCAATACAACTCCTCGAATCTCCAATACAACTCCCATTCAAATATCCAATACAACTACTCGAATCTCCAATTCAACTCCCATTCAAATATCCATTACAACTACTCGAATCTCCAATACAACTCCCATTCAAATCTCCAATACAACTTCCATTCGAATCTCCAATACAGTTCCCATTCGAATCTCCAATACAATTCCCATTCAAATCTCCAATACAACTCCTTGAATCTCCAATACAACTTCCATTCGAATCTCCAATACAACTCCTCAAATCTCCAATACAACTTCCATTCGAATCTCCAGTACAGTTCCCATTTGAATCTCCAATACAACTACTCGAATCTCCAATACAATTCCCATTCAAATCTCCAATACAACTCCTCGAATCTCCAATACAACTCCCATTTGAATCTCCAATACAACTACTCGAATCTCCAATACAACTCCCATTCGAATCTCCAATACAACTCCCATTCGAATCTCCAATACAACTACTCGAATCTCCAATACAATTCCCATTCAAATCTCCAATACAACTCCCATTCGAATCTCCAATACAACTCCTCGAATCTCCAATACAATTCCCATTCAAATCTCCAATACAACTTCCATTCGAATCTCCAATACAACTCCCATTCGAATCTCCAATGCAACTCCTCGAATCTCCAATACAACTCCCATTCGAATCTCCAATACAACTACTCGAATCTCCAATACAACTCCCATTCGAATCTCCAATACAACTACTCGAATCTCCAATACAACTCCCATTTGAATCTCCAATACAACTCCCATTCGAATCTCCAATACAACTACTCAAATCTCCAATACAATTCCCATTCAAATCTCCACTACAACTACTCGAATCTCCAATACAATTCCCATTCGAATCTCCAATACAACTCCCATTCGAATCTCCAATACAACTCCTCGAATCTCCAATACAACTACTCGAATCTCCAATACAACTCCCATTCGAATCTCCAATACAACTCCCATTCGAATCTCCAATACAACTACTCGAATCTCCAATACAATTCCCATTCAAATCTCCACTACAACTACTCGAATCTCCAATACAATTCCCATTCGAATCTCCAATACAACTCCCATTCGAATCTCCAATACAACTACTCGAATCTCCAATACAACTCCCATTCGAATTTCCAATACAACTCCCATTCGAATCTCCAATACAACTCCTCGAATCTCCAATACAACTCCCATTCGAATCTCCAATACAACTCCTCGAATCTCCAATACAATTCCCATTCAAATCTCCAATACAACTCCTCGAATCTCCAATACAACTCCCATTCGAATCTCCAATACAACTCCTCGAATCTCCAATACAATTCCCATTCGAATCTCCAATACAACTACTCGAATCTCCAATACAACTCCCATTCGAATCTCCAATGCAACTCCCATTCACATCTCCAATACAACTCCCATTCGAATCTCCAATATAACTCACATTCGAATCTCCAATACAACTCCCATTCGAATCTCCAGTGCAACTCCCATTCACATCTCCAAATGCAACTCCCATTCACATCTCCAATACAACTCCTCACACCCATTGCTTATTCACAACTATTGTGCCTCAGACGCATCTGCAGTGAAGAGGATGATTTCAAAACAAAAGCAGATGAAATGTGCAAGTTTAAGAGCTGTGGATACACAGACCACATCATCAATACAGCCAAGACCCGGATATTTACATTAAACAGAAACAAAGCCCTATATCAAAGAAAGCAATTTGCAAATCAGCTTATACCTCTTGTACTAACAGATCCTCCTACAAATAATTCAATACGTCATTCAAAAGAGCTTTACAATTTTGCAGGAGGGTCCATCTACAGCAGTCAGTTTTAAAGAACCTCCATTAATATCATATAGGAGAGTAAAAGCATTAGAGACTATTTGGTCCACAGCTCTATCCCTTCTGAAAGCAATACTTCAAAAGGCACTTTTCCTTGCAACAGATCTCGTTGTGCAACCTGTAAACACAAACTTGGAAATTCATGGTCCGAAATCTTCTATCACCATTAATGAACAGTTGACTTGCACCACCAAGGGGATTGTGGATTGTATCATCTGCAAAAAGTGCAACTTGCTATATATTGGAGAGAATAAAAGACATTTGGCAGATCACTCAGAAAGATTCAGATCAAATCCACCTGGTCACCTGTAGCTATATATTTTAATACTGTTTGACAGTCTATTGATGATGTCACTGTCTGTGGAATTTACAAACGCTATGGAACACACGCAACCAGAAAGCAGAAAGAACACAAACTGATTTTCAAACTCTGCACTTCGGAACCTTTTGGGAGGAACATTCTGCCATGAAGCCCCACTTGTCTTTATTTGAAATTAATTCTTTAAAACAAACAACTCACTGGACTCTCAATTTAGCTGATGAAGGACTCTCATGTCCGAAACGTCCTAAATACGTTTGAATTCATGTTGTACTTTGTGCACCTTTACTATTACTTTAAATTTTTTGTTTATAAGGACTGAACAGCTGCTCAAAGTAACCATACATATTAGTTAACATACATGCACATCAACGCATATCACATCATTATTTATGCCTGTCCTGTCTCAGGCAATGCAAACACAATCCCACCTGGCTTCATGGTTTGGTAAGTTAGTAAAGTGTATTCCTACCTGAGTATCCAAATGATATACTGGAGATGGGGCTGAGATAGATGCCCTTCCCATACGCTGCCCCGTGCAGCTTGCATTGAAAAGACATGGTGACAATCACAATCACACTCACAGTGAGAGAGGCAAGGGCAAGGAGTGTGTGTGTGTGTGTGTGTGAGTGTGTGCGTGCCAGCTTGTCACTCTTCAGCTCTATTGTAATGATCTGAACACAGGCAGATCCTAACACCAGACACAGGGAGGACATGACTTCACAGCTTAAACACAGCTTCAAAGTGCTAATGTAGAATTGATCCTAAACGTTCAGCTATTGTCAAGGATATGCATGTCAAGTATAGGTCAGCTGTACTGTTTCTACCGCAGGAGGTGTGCAGTGCAAGGTTATTTATTCCAGATTTATTCCGTACACATGGATGTTGCACACATGCAGTCTCATCCACTTTAATGTTGCATCATAAAAAAAGTAACAGCACACAAATGGAGGGCTTCTCATGATGGCTTTTCTGCTTGGTTAAAAACATTTGAAATATTTAAAAGTTTAAACGAGAAATGAAATAGAATCTGTGAATTCTACCCCGAGTTGTGTCAGTGCAGCGCAGTGACAGCACCGTGAATTCTACCCTGAGTCGTGTCAGTGCAGCGCAGTGACAAGTGACAGCACTGTGAATTCTACCCCGAGTCGTGTCAGTGCAGCGCAGTGACAGCACTGTGAATTCTACCCCGAGTCGTGTCAGTGCAGCGCAGTGACAGCACTGTGAATTCTACCCCGAGTCATGTCAGTGCAGCGCAGTGACAGCACTGTGAATTCTACCCCGAGTCGTGTCATTGCAGCGCAGTGACAGCACTGTGAATTCTACCTCCTGAGTCGTGTCAGTGCAGCGCAGTGACAGCACTGTGAATTCTACCCCGTCGTGTCAGTGCAGCGCAGTGACAGCACTGTGAATTCTACCTTAAGTCGTGTCAGTGCAGGGCAGTGACATCACTGTGAATTCTACCCTAAGTCGTGTCAGTGTAGCGCAGTGACAGCACTGTGAATTCTACCCCGAGTCATGTCAGTGCAGTGCAGTGACAGCACTGTGAATTCTACCCCCTGAGTCGTGTCAGTGCAGCACAGTGACAGCACTGTGAATTCTACCCCCTGAGTCGTGTCAGTGCAGCGCAGTGACAGCACTGTGAATTCTACCCCGTCGTGTCAGTGCAGCGCAGTGACAGCACTGTGAATTCTACCCTAAGTCGTGTCAGTGTAGCGCAGTGACAGCACTGTGAATTCTACCCCGAGTCATGTCAGTGCAGTGCAGTGACAGCACTGTGAATTCTACCCCGAGTCGTGTCAGTGCAGCGCAGTGACAGCACTGTGAATTCTACCCCCTGAGTCGTGTCAGTGCAGCGCAGTGACAGCACTGTGAATTCTACCCCGAGTCGTGTCAGTGCAGCGCAGTGACAGCACTGTGAATTCTACCCTGAGTCGTGTCAGTGCAGCGCAGTGACAGCACTGTGAATTCTACCCTAAGTTGTGTCAGTGCAGCGCAGTGACAGCACTGTGAATTCTACCCTGTCGTGTCAGTGTAGCGCAGTGACAGCACTGTGAATTCTACCCCGAGTCATGTCAGTGCAGCGCAGTGACAGCACTGTGAATTCTACCCCGAGTCGTGTCAGTGCAGCGCAGTGACAGCACTGTGAATTCTACCCCGAGTCATGTCAGTGCAGCGCAGTGACAGCACTGTGAATTCTACCCTGAGTCGTGTCAGTACAGCGCAGTGACAGCACTGTGAATTCTACCCTGAGTCGTGTCAGTGCAGCGCAGTGACAGCACTGTGAATTCTACCGAGTCGTGTCAGTGCAGCGCAGTGACAGCACTGTATGCGCTTGCTCCTTACTTCCTGTATAAACATGCGCTCCATGGTGCTTGCTTTGTGCTGTTTGTACTCACACTTTAGATGGAGTATAATGCTCTGTCTAATACAGCAGTCAATAATTTTTTGTTGCTCTGTCAGTGAAGGACTCCTGATTGATTTCAAGGAGGATTTATTGCTTGATAATTATGTGTGAATATAGTGTAATATTGCAGTGTGAGTTACCTACCTGCCTATTGCCTATAGTCTGTTTCCCCTTTGGGTGGCCAGTGCACAGCCCTTACCCTGAACCTGTCCGGATGGTTGTTACATTGTGTCTTGTGTAAACCATTTAATTCTGAGAATGTTTGTGAGTGACTGCTATCGAGTAGGCTGGACAAGTGAGGGCCTACCCCAGACCCTTACAACCAGTTTTGTGTGTTGGGTGTAAACTGTATCTTTATTCAACCACCGTCACAGACAATTCTCTGCTTTGAAAAATAGATGTTAATAAACAGCAGCATACATTAGCAGAGTTCAAAGGTTAAAAAAAACAACCATGCTCAATGGTGAATTACTAACCTTGCTGTTGGATTCTCTTTCCCACTACAACCTTTTAACAATGTCCCCACCACCACACCGCCTTTAGGCTGCCAGCTGTTTCCAGGGCCACCCTGGAAAAGGTTCTTTCATGGAAGCAAAATTCGCTCTGAAAACTGATGGTTAGTGGTTCGCTCTCCAGCTAGTGGCCCACCCTTGCCTTAGCAAGGCAGACCGAAAACCCAGCCACCCAGTGGACGCCATATTCCACACTTCCACGCTGGATGTGCCAATAGGAACAGGAAGGAGAAACATGGCGTCCATTGCTGTCAGAGCTGAAGAGGAGGGTGACATGGGCTGGGTTCACCGGTGGGCCTTGCAGAAACCCATTGCAACGAGGAGGAACATGGCATCCGTTACTGTCAAAATGGAGCAGCTGGACCTCAGGCCTGGGTTAAGGCAGGCCTTGGTCCAGGGATGGATGCATCTCTCTAGCTGTGATAGCTACATACCTGCAGTTTGGTATAAGACGCATTGACTAGTCCATTTCTCAGAATGGAGTGCCAGTTCTCAATATGGGAACCACTAGAATGGGGGCAGGGAGAGAGAGAAACAGAGAAACTGTGAGAACAAAAAGGGTCCCGGATACTGTCTGAACACTGTCCTGAGGCGTGCTTGTGTTCTACAATACAGGAGATGGGCTCACTCAGGGGTATATAGGGCTACCGTAATTATTAGAATACAACATGCTCCCTGTGTATAACACACAACCAGGGAATAACACACACCTCTTCTATTCGTGTGTACCTCTCTCACTTCTTTGAAGATACTTGGCATCTCAGCCCATTCAATTGAATGGAAAGGCAAAGACTGGATGCGAAGCGATAACGGTTCAAAGACGAACGTCTTAACATTCAACTAAAACACAAGCTCTGTAGTCGAGAGGTACAGTAAGTATGCGGCTTATGCCAATGTCGGTATTATTAACTAATCAGCAGTGATCCACTACATCCTGCTTTCAACCCTAGCAATAAATATTATTCAGGTGCACTGCACAACCCCAATATAATTCACAGACATTCTCCAAATAATGTTGTACTCAGTATATTACAGTACTTTTGTAGTTTCTTGCTAAAAGAAGTTACCATGGGCTGATTGAACTATGGTGTAGTTTTACCCTTTTTTAAACTGGTTATATTACTTTAATGGGTGTGTTGCTACTGTACATATTTCAAAAAGGCAAAAAACTAATTTCAATATAGCCAACAAATACTACAGGGCTCCCTGCTTAATTCACTATTTGTCTTACGTTGAAAGCAATTCATTATTAAAGGGCCCTTATACTGTAAAATATAGAACTGTTTAATTGTACTGTCAACATGACGTAACAGTGAGTTAAACACGTCACTGATCTATCGAACTGAGAAGTATCAGTGGCGCACTGTATGCCCATCTGGCAAAGTGAAATCTCTTTTGAAAAGGGTTGGTGGAAATTGTGATACACAGCACACCCCTTATAAAAAGAAAACTACGAATCCCATCAACTGTGAGAAGCCTGGGAGGCCTGGGGAGGGCCGCACACGCCTCTGCGGCTTGTGTTTGACACTCATGCTGTGTGAGGTGAGCTCTGTCCTGCTCTGTTCTGAAGGGCGCTGGGGCGTCACTCACTGGAAGGCGAAGGTGCTACCATACAGCTTCTTGGCGGTCCGAAACGAAGCTTCCTTTATGGGGGCTGCTTAGCAACAGGAACTGGTGAGAGGTGTGCATGAACTTGAGTTGCTAGGAAGAGAGAGGGGGCTAAGGTTAGGAATAAGTAGCTTCAAATGTCATTTTAATTTCTGTTTTTACATTTGCTATACTAGTTTGGTGCTTGGTGTTTGGTTTTTGGTGCTTGGTGCAATTTTGAGTGGTTCTGGGGTCTTCTGCTCCAATATTGAGCCTTTACCTGGCTTTGAGCTGCTGGTCTGGAGAAACCTAAGTGCCAGGACAGAACAGCCTTGTCTACATGTATATAGGTGGGGCTGGCAGTGTTGAAAGGTTACATTGCCACCTGCTGGCAACTTGGATTCTCCAGGCAAGCCAGGAAATACAGAGTTATAGAAAAACATTATGGCAACTCAATATTGGAGCAACAGAACCTGTCACCACTCTGAATGACTGCAAACACCATAAACAGAACCCGTCACCACTCTGAATGACATAACACCATAAACAGAATCCGTCACCACTCTGAATGACATAACACCATAAACAGAACCCGTCACCACTCTGAATGACATAACACCATAAACAGAACCCGTCACCACTCTGAATGACTGCAAATACCATAAACAGAACCCGTCACCACTCTGAATGACATAACACCATAAACAGAATCCGTCACCACTCTGAATGACATAACACCATAAACAGAATCCGTCACCACTCTGAATGACATAACACCGTAAACAGAATCCGTCACCACTCTGAATGACATAACACCATAAACAGAATCCGTCACCACTCTGAATGACTGCAAATACCATAAACAGAACCCGTCACCACTCTG
This sequence comes from Acipenser oxyrinchus oxyrinchus, assembly GCA_030684275.1. NCBI lineage: Eukaryota > Metazoa > Chordata > Actinopteri > Acipenseriformes > Acipenseridae > Acipenser > Acipenser oxyrinchus. The sequence continues at coordinate 13,360,442 of CM060265.1, read as the reverse complement.
AATGACATAACACCATAAACAGAACCCGTCACCACTCTGAATGACATAACACCATAAACAGAACCCGTCACCACTCTGAATGACATAACACCATAAACAGAATCCGTCACCACTCTGAATGACATAACACCATAAACAGGTGTGTTTTGGAATCTACAAAACTTAAGTGAATGCATTGTGTGGTGCTCAGTTCTACCAATCTCACTGCAGCCCAGAGTGACGCGACTCTGTACAATAGTTCTATTTTTGTATTACAGCAATAAACATATTTTTGACTTTCACTAATATTGTTTTTCAGTTTTCATCAATTTTTCCTTACAAGTGTTTGTAGCTTACAAAATCATTTCAGAAATGTGACATGTTTTGCACTTCCATTAGCTCGATACTGTAGGTCTCTCATATGCAGTTTGGAAAGAAACAAATGTTATACCAAACATGATATTTTAAAACATGACATCTGGTACGACAGGTTGAACAAAGTTTGCACGCCTTCCCTTATAAAATCTTACTACAATAACAAGAGTAATAAGGCATAGAAAATGATTCACGACAATCAGCCAATCAGCTTCCAGCTCTACCGGGCTTCTATTAGACAGTAGATGCACTCTGGAACATAACAGCATCAACTGTCAATCAAAATCAATTTGAGAAAGTGCCGTTTTTTTCATTGTGACTTGCTGTATTAAAAGCTCAGTTCACATCTATTGGACAGCAAATACTGAACAGACACAATTGGTCCAAATTTATTTTATTATCCACCAAAACCAGCCAATCAATACTTTGCACTGGCGAAAGCAACTAGTCCTGTACCCGCAACTGCCGAATCAGCCAATCACAGCCTGTCAGCTCAAATGGAGCTCAGCTTCTTTCAACAACAATAACAAACCGAGACACAGACAATTTTGCTCCATTCAGATATCTGTTAAATACAGTTTTCTTTTTTCTCTAATTATGTGCGCAATCGTTTATGAAAACTTTCAGGACTATTTTCCTTTATTATCCCCCTAAAGCTTCTCAGTGGAAGGGTACCCGAAGAATCATTAGCAGTTCAAAGTAAATGTAGGTTTTAAAGTGGTTTTTAAAAGAAAATAATAATAAAAATTCTTATTGAAAAATAGTGCCCATCGATGAAGGCTCTATACGACTTTCATTAGTACCCTTGCCTTCGGCTTGGGACGCATAACTCCAGTCATGGTCAACTATGACGGGTTTGACTGGATTTAAGTGCATACGGTTGGTTAGCCTGCTAGTACCAGCCAGTAAACCCTGAAGCACTTTTTTCAACATAGTGAATGAGAGAGCCAGTTATCCACCTGTTAGTTCAGCTTTCACTCAATTGATATTGGCATGTGGTACATTACAGTGATTTATTACTGATTTATGCTGGACAACAAATAAACATAAATTACATTTAATAACTTAAATTTCCTAGAAAGACAGCTATCTGACTGTCTTCCTTTGAAATGCAATGTTTCTCCTTTCGGAGCGATAGAGGTGTTCTGTATGGTTTATTGCATTGGAATTGCGCAGTGCTTTAGATTCCAGCAGCTGTTCCAACTCTGAAACATCCTGATTGTTCATCACCTAGGCAGAAAGCAGCACGCAAACAACACAGTGTTCTGTATTTTGCAGGGTTGTAAAAGACTGCTTCTGTTTTTCCAACGTGGCTCTTAGTATTATAATGTCCAGTTCAACAGCTGGATGCTCTGCAAATGTGTGATAAAACTTCTAAACAAAACAACAAGGTCTTAAAATCAGAGTCATTTTAATGGATATTTTCCATTTCTCTTGCTGTGGTATGGTGTTTGTAATCATGCTGGTGGTACTGGTTCTGTTGCTCCAGTATCCAGATATTATCACATTTCTGTCAATCTGCCTTTACTGGGCTTGTCTGGAGAATCATAAAGGACCTTTCAAAAGTGAAGCAAATCGAAAAATCGACATACTATTCAAATGAAGTGTTACCGTACCACAAACAATACAGCCTACAGATTACCAGCATTGTAGTCAATCCATAAAATCATTTTTAAAAATACAGTATGTTTGTTAATACAGTACCCAAGAGGGAGGGGGGCATTAAACACATCTTAAACACAAATCATCTTGTTAAGGATGAACAGTGTACAGCCATGTAAATTCCTAAAAGCTGGAAAAATAAAGTATTGAGTTAACACTTAAAGCCGCACCGCAGTAAAGTGCAGTAGAGATTGACTTGCCTCGAGTTAGCCTGCGATTTACTGTGGTACAGGGGCCCTTTTCTGTGGGACCCACTGTATTCAGCTACAAACACAGCTGTGCGGCTGTGGCTCACAGAATCACTGCAAGATACCAGAGCAACCCCCTGTGTGTGTGTGCTTGGTGGCTGGCGGCCATCTTGGTTCAGGTATGGAGGAACAGCCGCCAAGATGGACACTTTTGCACAGCCCTCTACTGTAAATTGGGTGTGAAAGGGATGACTGAGCCGGTGACGCCACGGCAGAAGCAGGGAAGGACAAACACTGACACCAGGGCAAGTACTGCAGTTAAAAGGCGCTTGTGCCGTTTTTATTTGATCACATAACAAAAAGAAAATAAATATTTAAACAAAAACACACTGCATTCAGCTACAAACACAGCTGTGCGGCTGTGGCTCACAGAATCACTGCAAGATACCAGAGCAACCCCCTGTGTGTGTGTGCTTGGTGGCTGGCGGCCATCTTGGTTCAGGTATGGAGGAACAGCCGCCAAGATGGACACTTTTGCACAGCCCTCTACTGTAAATTGGGTGTGAAAGGGATGACTGAGCGGTGACGTCACGGCAGAAGCAGGGACGGACAAACACTGACACCAGGGCAAGTACTGCAGTTAAAAGGCGCTTGTGCCGTTTTTATTTGATCACATAACAAAAAGAAAATAAATATTTAAACAAAACACACTGCGCCACAGAGCAAAATAAAAGAGTAAACGAAAACAAATCTCAACACAAAATACAAACACAGGTCAGGCTGGGCAGATTGCCTTCACTGTTCCTATGTTCTTCATCGCCGCCGCCTCGCTTCTCGCCTCACAACAACCACCCCGAAGCTAGCGAAGCTGCAGCCTTTCCATATCGTGGGTCGAGGGGTTCAACTAGCTTGCAACCAATTGTTCTATTACCCTCGGCCACAATCTGCACGAAGTTTATTAATTACTTGGGGATGGGACTACCCATCCACGCTTACAAAACAAAATCGCTAAGCCGCCAAAATACAAAACAATAAAACATACGGCGCCGCCATGCAAATAATAAATCATAATACAAATACAAAATAACACGGGCGGAGGGGGAACCCCGCTCTAAACTAAAATAAACAAATGTACAGGGCTGCTCGCCCTGTTACATATCCCCTTGTGCAACGCACACATGGCCCAACGGCCACCTCCCCTCAGTCCCAAAGTCCCGGAAGAGGGGAAGCAAGTTGTTTCTAGGGGTGGCCATGGTGGAATCTCTGGCACCCCCAACTCTTGCGGGCCGGCAGCTCCTCTTCCGGGCTCCTGCCACACACTATCCTGCCGCCAGTGCGGCTGGGGAGCTGGTCTCCTGACCTCCCCCTTCTTCATGGCCGCAGCTCCCTCCGTGGGGCTCCGCCACCCACCTCCGCAGCTAAACTGCTGCAGGGGAGCTGGTCTCCTGACCACCCTCCTTTGTGGCCGCAGCTCCTCCGTGGGGCTCTGGCCACAGCGCTTCCTGCCACGAAATGCGGCTGGGGAGCTGGTCTCCTGACCTCCCCCTTCATGGTCAGCAGCTCCTTCGGGGCTCCACCACACATTTCCGGCAGCGAAACTGCTGCAGGGAGCTGGTCTCCTGACCTCCCTCCTTTGTGGCCGCAGCTCCTCCGTGGGGCTCTGGCCACAGCGCTTCCTGCCACGGAAATGCGGCTGGGGAGCTGGTCTCCTGACCTCCCCTTCTTCATGGCCGCAGCTCCCTCTTGGGGCTCCGCCACAGTGTAGCTGCACCCCAGGCGGCAGAGGGCCCGGCACCCCAGGCTAAGCAGGATCCCTGGCACCCCAGGCGGCAGGACCCTCGACGCACCCCAGGCTTAAGCAGGATCCCTGGCGACCCCAGGCGACGGCAGCAGCAGCGACCTCGGGAGGCGACGGCAGCAGCAGCGACCTCGGGAGGCGACGGCAGCAGCAGCGGACCTCGGGAGGCGACGGCAGCAGCAGCGACCTCGGGAGGCGACGGCAGCAGCAGCGGACCCTCGGGAGGCGACGGCAGCAGCAGCGACCCTCGGGAGGCGACGGCAGCAGCAGCGGGCCCCAGGCGATGCGGAGCAGCAGGCAGCCCCAGGCGATGCGGAGCAGCAGGCAGCCCCAGGCGATGCGGAGCAGCAGGCAGCCCCAGGTGATCCAGGCGGCATCCCTAAGTGGGAGCGGGCATGGCATCCCTGGGCGGTGCAGGCTGGCATCCTTGGGCGGTGCGAGGCTGGCATCCTTGGGCGGTGGTGGTGGTGGAGGCAGAGGCAGCTCCTGCTCCTCTCCCTCGGTGGTGGAGGCAGAGGCAGCTCCTGCTCCTCTCCCTTGGGTGGTGGTGGTGGAGGCAGAGGCAGCTCCTGCTCCTCTCCCTCGGGTGGGGTGGTGGAGGCAGAGGCAGCTCCTGCTCCTCTCCCTCGGGTGGGGGTGGTGGTGGAGGCAGAGGCAGCTCCTCCCTTCTGGCGCCAAGGCGGCAGGGGCTCCTCCCTTCCGGGCGCCAAGGCGGCAGGGGCTCCTCCTTCCGGGCGGCCAAGGCGGCAGGGGCTCCTCCTTCCGGCGGCCAAGGCGGCAGGGGCTCCTCCCCTTCCGGGCGGCCAAGGCGGCAGGGGCTCCTCCCTTCCGGGCGGCCAAGGCGGCAGGGGCTCCTCCCCTTCCCGCCAAGGCGGCAGGGTCTCCTCCCCTTCAGGCTGCGGCGGCAGGGGCTCCTCCCTTCAGGCTGCGGCGGCAGGGGCTCCTCCCTTCAGGCTGCGGGCGGCAGGGCTCCTCCCTTCAGGCTGCGGCGGCAGGGGCTCCTCCCTTCAGGCTGCGGCGGCAGGGGCTCCTCCCTTCAGGCTGCTGGCGCAGGGGCTCCTCCTTCAGGCTGCAGCCGGAAACCAGCAGGCATGCTCCCTCTGCTGGTGGCGGCGACGGAGGCGGAACCAGCCGCATGCTTCCTCTGCTGGTGGTGGTGGGAGCGACACGCCGCCCTCCCATGGAGGTGGAGGTGACACCAGCAGGAACTCACCCTCTGTTGGTGGAGGTGGGAGCGACACACAGTCCTCCCAGGGCGGTGGAGGTGGAACCAGCAGGTACTCTCCTCTGCTGGCGGAGGTGGGAGCAACACACAGTCCTCCCAGGGCGGTGGGAGGCGGAACCAGCAGGAACTCTCCTCTGTTGGCGGAGGTGGGAGCGACACGCAGTCCTCCCACGGAGATGGAGGCGAACCAGCAGGTATTCTCCTCTGCTGGCAGAGGTGGGAGGACACCCAGTCCTCCCAGGGCGGTGGAGGTGGAACCAGCAGGAACTCTCCTCTGCTGGCAGAGGTGGGAGCGACATGCAGTCCTCCCACGGAGGTGGAGGCGGAACCAGCAGGTATTCACACTCTGCTGGCAGGTACCTGGGCTGTGGATGTTCGCCTTCCCCTTTTGAGCTGTGGACGCACTGGCTCCTCCCTCTTGGGCTGTGGACGCTCGCCTCCCCTCTTGGGCTGTGGACGCACCGCTCCTCCCTCTTGGGCTGTGGACGCCGCCTCCTCCCTCTTGGGCTGTGGACGCACCGACTCCTCCCTCGTGGGCTGTGGACGCTCAGTCTCCTCCCTCGTGGGCTGTGGATGCACCGACTCCTTCTCCAGGTCCGTGTCCCCTCTCTGCCTCCTTCTCCTCACCTTTTCTCCCCTGGCCTGTGGAGGTGATGGGGTCGGGACCAGCAGGCACTCTCCCTCTGCTGGTGGGAATGGGCGCAGCAGGCCCCTGTGGCAAAGTGCCCCCCCTGTGTGTATTTTGTGTTACGTGTTGTGTGTAAATGTTGGTGTATAGGCATTGGTACACGGGATATAAGCGGGTCTGTGTTTCACATGTGTTTAAATTGTAGATTTGTATTTAGGCACGAGGAGGGCACAAATCACATCACGTGCAAGTAAAAAGTAATAATATGTGAGCACGGGGAATTGCACTTTAATTATTCACGCAGTTGTACCGAGATTCCAATTGAATGATTGACTAGCAATCGAAGTCTCGTACAACTGCATAAAAGTTGTATGTTTTCACTCACCGGGTTGGGTGTTCGGTGAGTGGAGAACGGGTTTGGAGACGGAGGTGATAGTGAAAGTATTAGTAAAGTGTTCTTACTCACCGTGTTTGTCTGTTCGTGTGTGTTTAGTGTATAGTCCGCTTTGTTTGTCTATTTATTTTGGCGCTAGTGCCGTGTCCTGTGTTTGTTTGTACAACCCTTTATTTTCTGTCTGTTTGTTTATTAAACGCTGAGCAAAAGCATTCGCTCAGCTTCACCAAACTCCTCTCTGTCGCTTTGTTCCTGCTTCTGCCGTGACGCCACCGCCCAGTCATCCTGTCACACGTGGTGTCAGAACCGGGAAAACAGCCTCCAGGACTCAGGCCAGAGCGGGAACCGCAGTTTTTTGTTTGTTTTGGGTTTTTTGAAAAATAAAAGGGTGAAAATGGAAGGCTGGAACTGGAGAGATGGCTGCCAGGATCTGGAGGTCCTCCTCGGTGGTCTAGAGGACCAAGGCTGGTGCCTTGCCTGTGGGGAGTTCGGGCACCCAGTGGTGCACTGCCCCTACCAAGAGGGAGAGGAGGAACTGGCCCAGGAGAGGAAGGTGAGGAGGAGGCAGAGAAGGGGAAAGGGGAAGAGGAAGGCGGAGGTCCACCACCAAGTCTCCACCAGCAGAGGAAGAATGCCTGCTGGTTTTGCCTCCACAGCCTGAGTGGGAGGAGCTCGAACGCCCCACGCCTGAGTGGGAGGAGCCCTAACGCCCCACGCCTGAGTGGGAGGAGCCCGAACGCCCTACGCCTGAGTGGGAGGAGCCCGAACGTCCTACGCCTGAGTGGGAGGAGCCCGAACGTCCCACGCCTGAGTGGGAGGAGCCCAACGCCCCACGCCTGAATGGGAGGAGTCGGTGGCCCACAGCCCAAGAGGGAGGAGTCGGTGCGCCCACAGCCCAAGAGGGAGGAGTCGGTGCGCCCACAGCCCAAGAGGGAGGAGTCGGTGCGCCCACGCCCAAAAAGGGGAAGGTAGAGCGCCCACCGCCCCAGTCTCCACTAGCAGAGGGTGAATTCCTGCTGGTTCCACCTCCATTGCCATGGGAGGACTGCTTGCAGCTCCCACCTCCACCAGCAGAGGGTGAATTCCTGCTGGTCCCGCCCCGCCACTTCCACCGCCAGGAGCAGAGCAGCAGGAGCTGCCTCTGCCTCCTCCACCAGCAGAGGGTGAATGCCTGCTGGGTCCCTGTCCCCAGCAGAGGGTGAATGCCTGCTGGGTCCCTGTCCCCAGCAGAGGGTGAATGCCTGCTGGGTCCCTGTCCCCAGCAGAGGGTGAATGCCTGCTGGGTCCCTGTCCACCAGCAGAGGGTGAATGCCTGCTGGGTCCCTGTCCACCAGCAGAGGGTGAATGCCTGCTGGGTCCCTGTCCACCAGCAGAGGGTGAATGCCTGCTGGGTCCCTGTCCACCAGCAGAGGGTGAATGCCTGCTGGGTCCCTGTCCACCAGCAGAGGGTGAATGCCTGCTGGTCTCCCTTCCGAGGGGAGCCGCACCAGTCCCCTGCAAGAGGGGAGGGCCGCACCAGTCCCCTGAAACAAGGGTAGACTACACACTGCTCCCACCTCCGCCGCCAGGAGACTACACGCCGCCCCACCTCCACTGGCAGGAGCAGAGCAGCAGGAGCTGCCTCTGCCTCCCGCCACCTCCACCGGCAGGAGCAGAGCAGCAGGAGCTGCCTCTGCCTCCGCCACCTTCACTGGCAGGAGCAGAGCAGCAGGAGCTGCCTCTGCCTCCGCCACCTTCACTGGCAGGAGCAGAGCAGCAGGAGCTGCCTCTGCCTCCGCCACCTTCACTGGCAGGAGCAGAGCAGCAGGAGCTGCCTCTGCCTCCGCCACCTCCATCGGCAGGAGCAGAGCAGCAGGAGCTGCCTCTGCCTCCCACAACCCCACCAGCAGAGGAGGAATGTCTGCTGGTATCACTTCCCCACCAGCAGAGGATGAATGCCTGCTGGTATCACTTCCCCACCAGCAGAGGATGAATGCCTGCTGGTATCACTTCCCCACCAGCAGAGGATGAATGCCTGCTGGTATCACTTCCCCACCGCCACGAGGAGAGGAGCAGGAGCTGCCTCTCCCGCCACCAGAAGGACCAGGACTAGATGCTGGCGGTCCTCAGCAGCCCTTGCATAGGCTGCTGAGGAAAGCATGGGAAGAACCGCCCGCCGCAGTGGCCGAGAAGAGGGCCAAAACCGCACCCCAGCTTGTCCTGACTGCCTGCCTCGCTGCCCAAGGATGCCTGCCTCGCTGCCCAAGGATGCCTGCCTCGCCGCCAAAGATGCCTGCCTCGCCGCCCAAGGATGCCTGCCTCGCCGCCCAAGGATGCCTGCCTCGCCGCCCAAGGATGCCTGCCTCGCTGCGCCAAGGATGCCTGCCTCGCCGCCCAAGGATGCCTGCCTCGCCGCCCAAGGATGCCTGCCTCGCCGCCCAAGGATGCCTGCCTCGCCGCCCAAGGATGCTTGCCTCGCCGCCCAAGGATGCTTGCCTCGCCGCCAAGGATGCTTGCCTCGCACGCTTGGGGTTGCCAGCCGCCGCGACGCTTGGGTTGCCAGCCGCCCGCGACGCTTGGGGTTGCCAGCCGCCCGCGACGCTTGGGGTTGCCAGCCGCCCGCGACGCCTGGGGTTGCCAGCCGCTCCGCGATCGCCTGGGGCTGCCTGTCGCCCGCGACGCCTGGGGCTGCCTTTTGCTCCACACAGGGTGCAGGGTGCGAGGGAGAAGTGGAGCTCCGCTGCCGCCTCTATGGCCAGGGGCTCCTCCCGAAGCCCGCCTCCCCGAGGGTCCGCTGCTGCTGCCGCCGCCTCCCGAGGGTCCGCTGCTGCTGCCGCCGCCTCCCGAGGGTCCGCTGCTGCTGCCGCCGCCTCCCGAGGGTCCGCTGCTGCTGCCGCCACCTGGGGTCGCCAGGGATCCTGCTTCGCCTGGGGTCGCCGGGGCCTCTACTTTGCCTCGGTCGCTACACTGTGGCCGGAGCTCCATGAAGGGGAGCTGCCGCCATGAAGAAAGGGGGAGGTCAGGAGACCAGCTCCCCAGCCGCATTTCCGTGGCAGGAACACGGTGGCCGGAGCCCCACGGAGGGAGCTGGCGGCCACAAATAAGGGGAGGTCAGGAGACCAGCTCCCCTGCAGCAGTTTCGCTGCCGGAATTGGGTGGCCGGAGCCCCACGGAGGGGAACTGCCGCCATGAAGAAGGGGAGGTCAGGAGACCAGCTTCCCCGCAGCAGTTTCGCTGCCGAGATTGTGTGGCCGAGCCCCACGGAGGGGAACTGCCGCCATGAAGAAGGGGGAGGTCAGGAGACCAGCTTCCCCGCAGCAGTTTCGCTGCCGGAGATTGTGTGGTCGGAGCCCCACGGAGGGGAACTGCCGCCATGAAGAAGGGGGAGGTCAGGAGACCAGCTCCCCAGCTGCACTTTCGCTGCAGGAGATAGTGTGGCTGAAGCCCCGGAAGAGGGAGCTGCCGCCACGAAGAATTGGGGGTGCCGGACATTCCACCATGGCCACCCCCAGAAACAACTTGCTTCCCTCTTCCGGGACTTTGGGACTGAGGGGGAGGTGGCCATTGAGGCCATGTGTGCTTTGCACAAGGGGGGTATATGTGGCAAAGTGCCCCCTGTGTGTATTTTGTGTTACGTGTTGTGTGTAAATGTTGGTGTATAGGCATTGGTACACGGGATATAAGCGGTCTGTGTTTCACATGTGTTTAAATTGTAGATTTGTATTTAGGCACGAGGAGGGCACAAATCACATCACGCAAGTAAAAGTAATAATATGTGAGCACGGGAATTGCACTTTAATTAATTCACGTGCAGTTGTACCGAGATTCCAATTGAATGATTGACTAGCAATCGAAGTCTCGTACAACTGCATAAAAGCTGTATGTTTTCACTCACTCGGGTTGGGTGTTCGGTGAGTGGAGAACGGGTTTGGAGACGGAGGTGATAGTGAAAGTATTAGTAAAGTGTTCTTACTCACCGTGTTTGTCTGTTCGTGTGTGTTTAGTGTATAGTCCGTTTTGTTTGTCTATTTATTTTGGCGCAAGTGCCGTGTCCTGTGTTTGTTTGTACAACCCTTTTATTTTCTGTCTGTTTGTTTATTAAACGCTGAGCGAAAGCATTCGCTCAGCTTCACCAAACTCCTCTCTGTCGTTTTGTTCCTGCTTCTGCCGTGACGTCACCGCCCAGTCATCCTGTCACACCCCCCTCTGACAGGAGAGGACAGTTGAGTGGGGAATGCCCCTGCTCACCGCAGATGGGGCACCAGCAGTCCTCCATGACCGCCCGGATGATGGCATCCCAGCTGCTCTCCCGCTTTGTGGCCGCCGCTGGTTGCTCCCACTTCTGGGGTCTCCCCCGGGGTACCTGGTCCTCACTCGCTTTGGCAGCCCACTCCTCCCCCTGGTATTGGGTGGGGCAGATGGCCACAGTGTGCCCAAACTCCCCACAACCAGGGTACCACTCATCTATCAGGTAGATAGGGCCAACATCCCCTGGTGGCAACTGTTGCTGTTGCTGCCGCTTTTGCTGCTTTCTGCAGCTCTTCCTTCCTCCCATCCTCTTTCCTCCCATCCTTCTTCCTCCCCTTCTTCCTTCTCACTCCACAAGTAATAAGCGAAAAAACGAAAAAATGAAAAAAACTGCAGTAACCCTCTTCTGCCTGAGTCCAGGAGGCGCTGGTAATCCCACTTCTGACACCACGTGTGGCAGGGTGACTGAACGGTGACGTCACGGCAGAAGCAGGAAGGAAAAGAAACGGATACCAGGTACTGCAGTTCAAGCGGCGTTGCCGTTTTTATTATTTAATAACAAAAATAAATCAAAAGTTTAAACAAAAAGAAAACACTGCTCACAGAGCAAAATAAAAGAGTAAACGAAAACAAATCTCGAACACAAAAATACAAACACAGGTCAGGCTGGGCAGATTGCCTTCACTGTTCCTATGTTCTATCACGTCGCTCTCGCTCTCGCTCTCGCTCTCACAACAACCACCCGAGCTAGCGAAGCTGCAGCCTTTCCATATCGTGGCGAGGGTTCAACTAGCTTGCAACCAATTGTTCTATTACCCTCGCCACAATCTGCACGAAGTTTATTAAATTACTTGGGGATGGGACTACCCATCCACGCTACAAAACAAAATCGGCTAAGCCGTCAAAATACAAAACAATAAAACATACGGCGCTCGCCGTCATGCAAATAATAAATCATAATACAAATACAAAATAACACGGGGCGGAGGGGGAACCCCCGTTCTAAACTAAAATAAACAAATGTACAGGGCTGCTCGCCCTGTTACATTGGGTTTCATTGTTTAATAGGTATTTAGTTTGACTGAATAATTTAAGGGTGGAATGTTTGAGTGTGTGATTGGAAAAGTGTGGAATGTAGCCAGCTGGTGATTAAATGATTGATTGTCAATTAACCACTGGCCACATGGTATAAAAAGGGACAAAGGAATGCTTGTTTTGTGACAGCGAGAGCAGCAGGTTGTGCTCTGTGTGTTTATACACCGAGATAGCGAAGCTTGGGTGTGGTGTACGTTGAGAGTTGTGTTTAAACCTTTATTTTGTTACTGTTTTGTTTTTTTGGGAATTGAAAGTGTGCAAGAAGTGCTTGAAGTGCAGTTTCTGTGTCTGGCTCTACTGTTTCAAGACCAGCCTTGACCTTGGGGGGCTATGCCCCAGTACAGTCTGATCTGAAACATGAACATACCCTGCTCAGCGGCAGCTTGACGATGTGGGATCTGTTGCTTGATATGATCCTGAAACAGGAGAATCAGAAGAAAGATTCACTATACAGCACTCTATTGGACTTTTCTATGACAATCTAACAGCACGATTTTCCACTCACCACTGGAGCAGAGGGTGGGCTAAGGGGTCCAGCTTGTCCATCTGTTTCTTAATCTCCAAATACGAGCCCTGAAATAGAGGATATCAAGTCAGCCATTCAAAACAAGCCATGTGGTCAGCTGTACAAGCCCACAGTCTGAAATAAAGGATGTCAAGTCAGCAATTCAAAACAAGCCATGTGGTCAGCTGTCCAAGCCCACAGTCTGACTACACTGCTGCCTGGTGGGGAAAATCTAGATCTAGATCTAGATCTGCCGCGATCCTAGACAGAAATGTATGTGCACGCAAATGAATACATTTCTTTAATCAAGGATAGACATCTTATTTGTTTCTTAGTACTGGTTTTATTACCTGGTGAAACACCAAGCTTTATTTTTTTTCAAAGCCACTCATAAAACTCATCATTTAAAAGGCCTCCAAACAAAGACTGCACTAATCACTTCAGGGATGTCACTTATCTTAGTTGTTGCGCTATCTAGTGGTGGAGCTATTCAAACAAGTCATTGCCTTGTAGTGTCTGTGGAAAGCTACCAAAGTACCAAAAAACTGTACCAGCGTGTGTGCCTTGCAATGCCAGCTGGCATAATCTGGAATAGTGAAACATTGTTGTATTGGTACAGAAACTAAAGACATTACAATTAACTACACTAGGTCTCAATCTCTGCTTTTGTGCCATTTGATAGATCCATATTTGCATGTCATTGTATTTGTATTTTACATTTTAGAAACATGATCATGCCCTTAACCTTACTCAATACACAAATGCTCCTGTTGCCATCAGGATCTCTGGTCTAGTCACTGGGTTTGAACTCTCACCTGTGTCATCTCCCGGATCGACATCACACTGTCCAGAGCCTTCTGCAGACGCTCATAGTTCTTCTTCTGTGGGGAGAGGAGGGAGGAGACACAGCGACTGGGTCACTAATCCACATATATTTCATATACTGCAGGCCAAATATACATTCTAACTGCTTCTGAAATACATGGTGGCTTCATAATCCTAGTTATTTCAATCCAACTGATTTGGGGCTTGTACAGGCACCTTGAAGTCCTCAGGCTGGTAGCTGGGAGTTGACAGCACTGGCAGACTGCAATATTTACCTTGGGATTGAAGGCCAGGGTCTTGGGGTCGTTGGGGTCGACCACAGAAGGGTAGGGCTCAAAGATGATGCTCTTGCGGGGCGACTCCAGCGCCGCTCTGCACATGGCAACTAACAGGTCAACCACCTGGAACACAAACACAGGCACACACAGGCGTGAAGCCTCTTCTACCAGATCAACCACCTGGAACACACACACACACGCACACACGCACACACACACACACACACACACTCAGACGTGAAGCCTCTTCTATCAGATCAACCACCTGGAACACACACACACACAGTCATGATGCCTCTTCTACCAGATCAACCACCTGGAACACACACACACACACACACACACACACACACACACACACACACACTCAGACGTGAAGCCTCTTCTATCAGATCAACCACCTGGAACACACACACACACAGTCATGATGCCTCTTCTACCAGATCAACCACCTGGAACACACACACACACACACACACACACACACACACACACACACACACTCAGACGTGAAGCCTCTTCTATCAGATCAACCACCTGGAACACACACACACACAGTCATGATGCCTCTTCTACCAGATCAACCACCTGGAACACACACACACACGCACACACGCACACACGCACACACACACAGGCATGAAGCCCATCTTGTACCGGGGATTAACGTCCGACAATACCTTTCAGAAGTTAAGCAGGGAGGCCTCTGATGAATATCATGTGTATCAGTGTATGAAGTGACGGCCCAAGCAATGCCTTAGAGTGGCATTACCAAAGTAGAATGTAACTGTGCACAGTGGTAACTGTAGAAACACTGACAGTAGTTTATGATCACGTGTATCTCATAATGTGGTCACCTCTGCTCCAGTGGCTACTTCCTCGGCTGCTCCGGACATGACCCCCAGCGTGTAGAAGGAGAAGACGCACAGCTCCCTGGTGCATACCGCTGGCTGCAGAGACACAAAACAACATCAGAACCTTCACTAGCGATTCAGACCATCAGCACTCGCCCAGGTCCTTGCAGCTGACTGATCTCAAAACACTTTCAAGTCGGGTCTTAAAGGAGCCCCTTTGCCTTTGTATGAGGTTTACAATCCTTCTGAGTGGTTCTTATTGCAGCATCTCAGTATTGTGTTTGTAAAGGTTCTTTGATTACAGTATGAGTTGAGAAGCTGCTGTAGGAAGGCTAGATCAGTCAAGTGTATTTACACTAATAAGCACCAGCACCACCTAGTGCAGAGTTAGTTTACTGCCTGAAAAACAAAAAGGAAATCAAATGGCAGATCCCTAGATGGTGATGGTTTGAGTTGGTGAATTTGGAAGGATACAGTGCGAGAGGTCCTGATGGTACGTGTTCGTATGTTCTGTCATGCACCAGTGCTCCACATTGCTTTCATGATGGTGTCGGTACATCCTGTCAATGAGATCTGTGCTCTTGATACTCCACCTTTAGCATGGATCCGTTCTGAAAGACATGCTGCTCATCACACACCACGCAGTACTCATTGAGAGTGGGGATGCGTTGCTCCGCATACTTCATAATCTACAGAGAGAGGAGGAGGGGTTGGTAAGCTAACAGTAATGTTAGAGTTTATCAGATTGAATGATTTGTAAAACCACCCGTGACCTATCCCCAGTGCGAGAGCAGCTCAGCACTAGGCCGGCCCTACCTGCACGAGGAAGCCGTACTCCAGGGTGGGGATGTTCTTGCAGTGTCCGCCCGCCTGGGATGAGAAAAACAATTCAATCAGCTGCTTCGTGGTAATCTGCGGGGGAGGCCTGGCAGCGGGAACAGACACGCTCTGATGGGTCAAGTGGAGACAAGGAGATTATGGGAGGGGTGCAAGCCACACAGCAAGGGGCTTCCCTCCTCATTGATTATGGGAGGGGTGGTAGCCACACAGCAAGGGGCTTCCCTCCTCATTGATTATGGGAGGGGTGGTAGCCACACAGCAAGGGGCTTCCCTCCTCATTGATTATGGGAGGGGTGCTAGCCACACAGCAAGGGGCTTCCCTCCTCATTGATTATGTGAGGGGTGCAAGCCACACAGCAAGGGGCTTCCCTCCTCATTGATTATGGGAGGGTGCTAGCCAGATAGCAAGGGGCTTCCTCCTCATTGATTATGGGAGGGTGGTAGCCAGACAGCAAGGGCTTCCCTCCTCATTGATTATGGGAGGGTGCTAGCCACACAGCAAGGGCTTCCCTCCTCATTGATTATGGGAGGGTGCTAGCCAGATAGCAAGGGGGCTTCCCTCCTCATTGATTATGGGAGGGGTGCTAGCCAGATAGCAAGGGGCTTCCCTCCTCATTGATTATGGGAGGGTGCTAGTCAGACAGCAAGGGGCTTCCCTCCTCATTGATTATGGGAGGGTGCTAGCCAGATAGCAAGGGGCTTCCCTCCTCATTGATTATGGGAGGGTGCTAGTCAGACAGCAAGGGGCTTCCTCCTCATTGATTATGGGAGGGTGCTAGCCAGATAGCAAGGGGGCTTCCCTCCTCATTGATTATGGGAGGGGTGCTAGCCAGATAGCAAGGGGCTTCCCTCCTCATTGATTATGTGAGGGGTGCTAGTCAGACAGCAAGGGGGCTTCCCTCCTCATTGATTATGGGAGGGGTGCTAGTCAGATAGCAAGGGGGCTTCCCTCCTCATTGATTATGGGAGGGGTGGTAGCCAGATAGCAAAGGAGCTTCCCTCCTCATTCTAGACATACACTGTGCACATGACTTAATAATATCACAAATCAATATTCTGAATGCTTTTTAATGTATAAATCCACACTATAGTTCCAGAAATGTTCTCTGCCATCCACAGCCATTAATTATATCGGTTTCAAATGTGCAGTTTTGAAAGAATCATGTGTTTTAGCAAACATTCACTTGATATCTGGTACTACTCTAGGTTGAAGAAATCTCTGTTTGCAAGCCATGCTTTAAGACTTGCCTGCACACCCCTTCCCTAGCTTCTATCATTTCGATAACCAATCAGCTGCTAACCCCTATTGACTGGCATGCTCTCAGTAACTTGCTCTGTCTCTGAAGACAGTACTGGAGTGAAATGGCCAAAGACATGAAGCAGTAACATACTTCCTGGAAGGTAAGTCCAGCAAACTGAGAACTTAGTGTAGTACCAGATGACTGAGCAGCCTTCATTCCATTCCAAGCATGTGACAATGTGAGCTTTCAGCTCTACCAGCCCTCCTACTCTACCCTAACCATAACCCTAACCCTAACCCTTCCTCATTCCATTCCAAACATGTGATAATGTGAGCTTTCAGCTCTGCCAGCCCTCCTACTCTACCCTAACCTTAACCCTTCCTCATTCCATTCCAAACATTATTATTATTATTATTATTATTATTATTATTATTATTATTATTATTATTATTATTAATTTCTTAGCAGACGCCCTTATCCAGGGTGACTTACAATTGTTACAAGATACCACATTATTTTTACATACAATTACCCATATAATCAACTGGGATTGAACCCACGACCCTCCGGTCAAGTGTCCAGAGCCCTAACAAGGGATGTGATGGGAAATTGAACTATTATAATGTTGATGTTACAAAAAAGCACACTGTTAGAAAAGTTAACTTATCTGAGAGACAATTAATAATTTATATATAAAAAAAAAATCTTGTGTGGCACCCAAATATGGTAGAAATGATTTGAGCGAATTTTATTGTAATTGTTTTATTTCTCTAAGAAACAAAATCTGATAACACTTCATCAAATGTATATGCATTTGAATAGAGTTTCATAGGAGGGACATTTGAATAACATGTTTTGTTGTCCATTGGAAAAACTTATATGCAAAAGGACTATAGGAACATACAAATACATGTTTATCAAAGAATGTTCCACATTTTTTTAGCATTTCTACAGAACTGTTTACTGGAGACAGCTCTGTATCACAAAACTTGTATTGAGACAATATCTCAAAGGGTTAACTCTCCTATTTAACAGTGTGACTTGCCTGGCTGCTTGGGGGGTAGCTGAAGAGCTCCCCCTTGGGGTTCTTTATGGTACAGGAGATGGAGCGGTTCATGAGCCTTGTCACACGCAGCTCCGGCACACCCAACTTCCCCTTTAACACAGAGTCCTGGAGGAGAGGGAAACTGGGAGACCTGCCAGAGAGAGGGTGGGGAGAGGGAGGGAGGGAGAGAGGGGGAGAGAGGTGAGAGGAAAGGGTGTGAGATATGGAGGGAGAGAGAGGGAGAAAGAGTGGGAGGAGAGGGGGGGAGAGAGGGGGAGAGAGATGAGGTGAAAGGGCACGAGATAGGGAGGGGAGGAAGAGAGCGGGAGAGGGGAGAGGGAGGAGAGAGAGGGGGAGGGGATAGAAAGAGAAAGATACAGATTACAAAGAGAGGGGGTAAGGGGGAGGAGGAGGGGAGAGAAAAGGGTAGTGGTGGGGAGAGAAGGAGAGAGAGAGTTAGTTCCGAGTAAAAAGTGGTATAAAAAAACTCACACGCTAAACAGGAATACAACAGGGTACTAAAAGTCAGCTGAATTTTGGCTCAATACCTGAAAGACATTCCAAATATCCAGCCATGCAGATCATAAACTACAAGCACAGTGCCGGCACGAAGGTGTTTGAGGTGTACATCCCCACACGCTTCTCTAGTCCAGGAAGTGCAATAAGGCTCAACAGCATTGCCACTACAGGCTTTATAGTGAGTTTATACAATTCCACATATTTGGAGCTTAACCCCTGTCGGCTCAATGAGATTTCGGGTTTAACCGGGGTGTTGGGGATGGAGAGGGCTGGGCGGCAGCTACTCACTTTGGGATGGGGGAGAATATACTGAGTCCGGATCTGAACTTCTTGATGGTGCCCCCTGCCTTGAACCAGCTGTGCCTCTTCTCCTGCTGGCTCTTCAGGAAATCATTGCTCAGGTGCTTCCACTGCTGAGAGGTAAACATGCCCAGGATCCTGCAGGAAGAGAAGTGGCGTTACCAACCAGAGCAGCCCAGCCACAGCGAGCCCTACCCCTGGATTAGCTGGAAGGGATCTAGCGACAGTACCTGGAAGAAGCAAATGTCACTACAAACATATACTCTATTACTTTTTAAATGATGCTATCTGGTATCATATTAGATCATCATGAATAGAACAATACTGATATGTTCCTCGGAGAACCAAAGCCATTACAATCTACTACTAAGACAAAAAAATAGAAATCACAAAAATGAAGACTGCTCAGGTAGTACTATTAAACACAAAGAGAGCTGTCTTTTTTAACTTTACATCTGTCTCATCTGCTCCATGCACAGCAAGGCATCTCTATACAAAATAAGATGTACCGGAATTCTGACAGATCTTTCACAGTGCTTGGTTGATTTCTTCCAGGTGATTAATAATTCTTCTGATACGCAAATGTAAATTACAGCACCTTTTCTTTAAATGCCCATTTACACCTGAAGAAGAACCTTCTGAGGTCTTGAAAGCCAGATCTTATAACAGTTAATCTGATCAACAGTATCAGCTCTTCAAATTAGCACTATTCTTTCGATTAACACAACTATCTCTTTCTTTGAAGTTCTGTAGCTCACTAAATACATCCCAAACCGTACCTGCTGTGCACTTCCATTCGTTATACAGGCCTCAAGTGTGCAGTTTTGAAAGAAACACATGGTTTGCATGTTTTTATTTGAAAACAGGACAGCTGATACTACATTTAGTTAAATAAATCTGTTTGCAAGCCATGCTTTTAGTTAGTTGTCAATTACTTCTTTCCTGTCATAAGTCAACCAGCGGTCTCCTCTTATGACTGACATGCTTTCAGCCAGTAACACACTTTGACTCAAAAGACACTGCTGAGGTGAAAAGGAAGTGCAAGTGTAACAGATAACCTGAAGAAAGTCAATGAAACTGAGAACTTCCTTTAACCAAATGTAGTACCGATATCATGTTTTAAACAGAAACCACATGTTCACTATAACATTTGTTTCTATACAAACTGCACATAATGTAACCAATGGAAGTGCAAACAGGTAAGATTTCTGGAATTATTTTGTTGGCTACAACTACTTTAAATAACGTGATAGACTTGGTTACTTTTTCAACTGCAGCCCCAGACTGAATCCCTCCTTGTTGGATGGCTGGAACACTTCCACTGATGGCTCTGCAATTCAAACACAAGAGATGAGCTCAGAGACCCTGGTTAATCATATCAGCACACATTGCTATTCAAACACAAGAGATGATCTCAGAGACCCTGGTTAATCATATCAGCACACATTGCTATTCAAACACAAGAGATGATCTCAGAGACCCTGGTTAATCATATCAGCACACACTGCTATTCAAACACAAGAGATGATCTCAGAGACCCTGGTTAATCATATCAGCACACACTGCTATTCAAACACAAGAGATGATCTCAGAGACCCTGGTTAATCATATCAGCACACACTGCTATTCAAACACAAGATATGAGCTCAGAGACCCTGGTTAATCATATCAGCACACACTGCTATTCAAACACAAGAGATGATCTCAGAGACCCTGGTTAATCATATCAGCACACACTGCTATTGAAACACAAGAGATGATCTCAGAGACCCTGGTTAATCATATCAGCACACACTGCTATTGAAACACAAGAGATGATCTCAGAGACCCTGGTTAATCATATCAGCACACACTGCTATTCAAACACAAGAGATGAGCTCAGAGACCCTGGTTAATCATATCAGCACACCGCTCTGCACTGAACTGTCTTCATCACTCTCCTCCAGACATGTGTGAAGAACGCTGCACTAGCCTGGCTACACCCTAGGAATTCTTTACTGCTGATCTAGCACTGCTGATCTATCAACTGCTAAGATTCAGCCTCTGTCAATTTGAAATCTTGTTTAAAGAGCTTCACAAATGCCATTGCATTTCTAATTGTTTTATCTGACTGTGAGCTTGTCTGGAAATTTTTACTGGACTGAAACCTCCTTCTACTCAAATCATGAGACAAAACGACCTTTCAATTCTCCAGCCCAAAACAAATTCAAAGCCAGATGAAGACAGATATAGCTCAAAACCCAGAGAAGTGCATGTTCCATGTATACAGAAAGTATATTAGATAGAACATTTTGAGCAGTGGTTTCCAGCAGGGATCACCAGGTGTACCAGTAACCATGTGCAATCTTAAACGGCTGTTGTAAAACAGAGACCAAACGCATTACAACTGGTTTTCTCACTGAAAATGGGACGGCATCACTTGACATGAGTTCACACAATCACCAACACAGAGCAGCTGCTTTGGTTCCCCATCAGGAATTTTGAAAGTTCACAACAAATACCGCTCATCATAATTTCTAATCTCTCTTGTGGTTGAGGAACATGTCTCTGAGATTCAGTGGTACACAGACTGATACATTATGATTGAGGGAGTATTATCGGTGTGTACCAGTTGCAAGCCTGTCACGTACCAGCACTGGTACACCTACCACAGGGGCAAAACCACTGCTTTAGAGCTATCATTGAAAAAGTAGCATTAACATTTAAAAAATGGTGTGTTCCACAGCTCTAAAAGAAAAATAGATATTAAAGAATCCTATTTTTCACAGTCCTGTTGAGTGGATGGAGTCCACTGCAGCTGCCCTTGCTTACCCGGTCCATCGAGGTACTGGGACAAAGAGAAACGAAGGCGCACAATGATTGGTTCCGTTCGAATCACCTTCCATGCAGTCGCCACCTCCTCCTGAGGAGAAGAGACAGACAGTCACAGATTTGGAGGCGAAACGAAGATCAAGAACAAAAACATTAGAGATCCTCAGCAGAGCAGGCACACACTGAGACAGACAGACAATGCATGAACAATACATGCAGACAGCCGCTCACAAAGGCAGGGCATTGCAAGCCAGAGTGTGCATTGTGATTTCACACCTCAGTAACTCTTAAATTCACAGTCAGGATAGGCTGAAAGGAAACTGTACAGGTACAGTACTGTGTAAGGACCCTTGACTAATTCACTGGACTCAAAATGTCAAGATTTATTTAATAAGGAAGTCTGACAGAGACATAATGAGGGAGGCAGGGAGAACTGCTGGAGAGATGGAGAGATGGAGAGATATCCCAGCAGTGTGAGTGTTGTAGCTGTAGTTTGCTATAGTCGGCAGGATGTGTATTAACGTCAGTACTGACGGGCAGACGTATAGACAGCCAGAAAGACACAATGACAAAGGGACAGAAAGAAATATAGACAGACAGACAAGTGAATGGGTAAATAGGTAGAGACAGACAGACAGATAGATAGATACATAGATCGATCGATAGATAGATACATAGATTGATAGACAGATAGACAGACAGACAGACAGACAGAAAGAAAGACACAACGACAAAGGGACAGAAAGAAATATAGACAGACAGACAAGTGAATGGATAAATAGGTAGAGACAGACAGACAGACAGAAAGAAAGACACAACGACAAAGGGACAGAAAGAAATATAGACAGACAGACAAGTGAATGGATAAATAGGTAGAGACAGACAGACAGACAGACAGACAGCCCTGCCCTGCAGGTCTACTTACATCCAGGAAACTGATGTTAATTTGCAGGTCGATGTCCACATCGTCAATGGTTCCATACTCCCTATCGGTGAAAATGGTGTAGAAAACACACAATAAATTCAGCACTTTCCCAAGAGACAATCAGTACCACACTACCTAGAACTTTTCAACATGTTTCAATCATTTCATAGCATAGTTTCAGAGCCACTTAATAAAGGACTGATGATCCAGGCTTGATTCTCACAGCAGTCTAATCATTGGCCCCTGTTATATTGTGACAAAAAGCTTTTAGAATGACTGGGTGAGAAATGTGTACAGCATTTTACATCCAAAAACAGGTTTGAAAGGTGACTACCACCCTTAGAAAAGTTTCCCACAGTAAATGTGCACAGTAATGTATCAGTTTTCCTGATGCCACGGTTATACTGCAGTATGCATTGTCCATAGTTTAACCTGGTTGGACATGTTTTTAATATGTTTTACCATACTGCTAGGCTTTACAATGCTTATTTATGCTTCACTGTGCTTAATTAAACTGCTGTGCTTTTACTGTGGGTCACTATTCTAAGACAAGACTGGCACAACATTCAATGTGATACCATTCTCAGTACACCGTATGCCAGTGTTTAAGAGTTTCTATAAAGCCCTTGTTAACTTGTCCAGTGTCGCCTCTCACCTGACAGAGAGGGCGGTGTCAGTGTAGATCTCCTTCACAGCCTCGATGTCCGCGTCCAGCTGGGGGTGTCTGTACAGGTCTGCAGCACAGCTCCCCTGTGAACACAGCGCACAGGCAGTGAGGCCAACACTGCTCCCCATGAACACAGCACACAGGCAGTGAGGCAAACACTACTCCCCATGAACACAGCACACAGGCAGGGAGGTCAACACTGCTCCCCATGAACACAGCACACAGACAGTGAGGCCAACAATGCTCCCCATGAACACAGCACTCAGGCAGTGAGGCCAACACTGCTCCCCATGAACATAGCACAAAAGACAGTGAGGCCAACACTGCTCCCCATGAACACAGCACACAGGCAAGTGAGGCCAGCACTGCTCCCCATGAACACAGCACACAGGCAGTGAGGCCAACACTGCTCCCCATGAACACAGCACACAGGCAGTGAGGCCAACACTGCTCCCCATGAACACAGCACACAGACAATAAGGCCAACACTGCTCCCCATGAACACAGCACACAGGCAGTGAGACCAGCACTGCTCCCCATGAACACAGCACACAGGCAGTGAAGCCAACACTGCTCCCTGTGAACACAGCACACAGGCAGTGAGGCCAACACTGCTCGCTGTGAACACAGTACACAGGCAGTGAGGCCAGCACTGCTCCCCATGAACACAGCAGACAGGCAGTGAGGCCAACACTGCTCCCTGCGAACACAGCACACAGGCAGTGAGGCCAACACTGCTCACCATGAACACAGCGCACAGGCAGTGAGACCAGCACTGCTCCCCCGTGAACACAGCACACAGGCAGTGAGGCCAACACTGCTCCCCATGAACACAGCGCAAAGGCAGTGAGGACAACACTGCTCCCCATGAACACAGCGCACAGGCAGTGAGGCCAACACTGCTCCCTGTGAACACAGCACACAGGCAGTGAGACCAACACTATTCCCTGTGAACACAGCGCACAGGCAGTGAGGCCAACACTGCTCCCCATGCACACAGCACACAGGCAGTGAGGCCAACACTGCTCCCTACAAACACAGCACACAGCCAGTAAGACCAACACTGCTCCCCATGAACACAGAGCACAGGCAGTGAGGCCAACACTGCTCCCTGTGAACACAGCACACAGACAGTGAGGCCAACACTGCTCCCCTGTGAACACAGCACACAGGCAGTGAGGCCAACACTGCTCCCCATGAACACAGCACACAGACAGTAAGGCCAACACTGCTCCCCATGAACACAGCACACAGGCAGTGAGACCAGCACTGCTCCCCATGAACACAGCACACAGGCAGTGAAGCCAACACTGCTCCCTGTGAACACAGCACACAGGCAGTGAGGCCAACACTGCTCGCTGTGAACACAGTACACAGGCAGTGAGGCCAGCACTGCTCCCCATGAACACAGCAGACAGGCAGTGAGGCCAACACTGCTCCCTGCGAAGACAGCACACAGGCAGTGAGACCAGCACTGCTCCCCCGTGAACACAGCACACAGGCAGTGAGGCCAACACTGCTCCCCATGAACACAGCGCACAGGCAGTGGGGCCAACACTGCTCCCCTGCAAACACAGCAAACAGGCAGTGAGGCCAACACTGCTCCCCATGAACACAGCACACAGGCAGTGAGGCCAACACTGCTCCCCATGAACACAGCACACAGGCAGTGAGGCCAACACTGCTCCCCATGAACACAGCGCACAGGCAGTGAGGCCAACACTGCTCCCTACAAACACAGCACACAGCCAGTGAGACCATCACTGTTCCCTGTGAACACAGCGCACAGGCAGTGAGGCCAACACTGCTCCCCATGAACAGAGCGCACAGGCAGTGAGGGCAACACTGCTCCCTGTAAACACAGCACACAGGCAGTGAGACCATCACTGTTCCCTGTGAACACAGCGCACAGGCAGTGAGGCCAACACTGCTCCCCATGAACACAGCGCACAGGCAGTGAGGCCAACACTGCTCCCTAAAAACACAGCACACAGCCAGTGAGACCAACACTGCTCCCCATGAACACAGCGCACAGGCAGTGAGGCCAACACTGCTCCCTGTGAACACAGCGCACAGGCAGTGGGGCCAACACAGCTCCCCTGCAAACACAGCACACAGGCAGTGAGGCCAACACTGCTCCCCATGAACACAGCACACAGGCAGTGAGACCATCACTGTTCCCTGTGAACACAGCGCACAGGCAGTGAGGCCAACACTGCTCCCCATGAACAGAGCGCACAGGCAGTGAGGGCAACACTGCTCCCTGTAAACACAGCACACAGGCAGTGAGACCATCACTGTTCCCTGTGAACACAGCGCACAGGCAGTGAGGCCAACACTGCTCCCCATGAACACAGCACACAGGCAGTGAGGCCAACACTGCTCCCTACAAACACAGCACACAGCCAGTGAGACCAACACTGCTCCCCATGAACACAGCGCACAGGCAGTGAGGCCAACACTGCTCCCTGTGAACACAGCGCACAGGCAGTGGGGCCAACACAGCTCCCCTGCAAACACAGCACACAGGCAGTGAGGCCAACACTGCTCCCCATGAACACAGCACACAGGCAGTGAGACCATCACTGTTCCCTGTGAACACAGCGCACAGGCAGTGAGGCCAACACTGCTCCCCATGAACACAGCGCACAGGCAGTGAGGCCAACACTGCTCCCCATGAACACAGCACACAGGCAGTGAGGCCAACACTGCTCCCTACAAACACAGCACACAGCCAGTGAGACCAACACTGCTCCCCATGAACACAGCGCACAGGCAGTGAGGCCAACACTGCTCCATGTGAACACAGCACACAGGCAGTGAGACCAACACTGTTCCATGTGAACACAGAGCACAGGCAGTGAGGACAACACTGCTCCCCATGAACACAGCACACAGGCAGTGAGGCCAACACTGCTCCCTACAAACACAGCACACAGGGAGTGAGACCAACACTGCTCCCCTGTGAACACAGCACACAGGCAGTGAGGCCAAATCTGCTCCCTGTGAACACAGTGCACAAGCACTGAGGACAACACTGCTCGCTGTGAACACAGCACACAGGCAGTGAGGCCAACACTGCTCCCCATGAACACAGCGCACAGGCAGTGGGGCCAACACAGCTCCCCTGCAAACACAGCACACAGGCAGTGAGGCCAACACTGCGCCCCATGAACACAGCGCACAGGCAGTGAGGGCAACACTGCTCCCTGTGAACAGAGCACACAGACAGTGAGGCCAACACTGCTCCCCATGAACACAGCGCACAGGCAGTGAGGCCAACACTGCTACCCATGAACACAGCGCACAGGCAGTGAGGGCAACACTGCTCCCTGTGAACACAGCACACAGGCAGAGAGACCATCACTGTTCCCTGTGAACACAGCGCACAGGCAGTGAGGCCAACACTGCTCCCCATGAACACAGCACACAGGTAGTGAGGCCAACACTGCTCCCTACAAACACAGTACACAGCCAGTGAGGCCAACACTGCTCCCCATGAACACAGCGCACAGGCAGTGAGGCCAACACTGCTCCCCATGAACACAGCACACAGGCAGTGAGGCCAACACTGCTCCCTACAAACACAGCACACAGCCAGTGAGACCAACACTGCTCCCCATGAACACAGAGCACAGGAAGTGAGGCCAACACTGCTCCCTGTGAACACAGCACACAGACAGTGAGGCCAACACTGCTCCTCTGTGAACACAGCACACAGGCAGTGAGGACAACACTGCTCGCTGTGAACACAGCGCACAGGCAGTGAGGCCAACACTGCTCCCTGTGAACACAGCACACAGGCAGTGAGACCAACACTGTTCCATGTGAACACAGCGCACAGGCAGTGAGGACAACACTGCTCCCCATGAACACAGCACACAGGCAGTGAGGCCAACACTGCTCCCTACAAACACAGCACACAGGGAGTGAGACCAACACTGCTCCCTTGTGAACACAGCACACAGGCAGTGAGGCAAACTCTGCTCCCTGTGAACACAGCGCACAAGCAGTGAGGCCAACACTGCTCCCTGTGAACACAGCACACAGGCAGTGAGACCAACACTGTTCCCTGTGAACACAGCGCACAGGCAGTGAGGACAACACTGCTCCCCATGAACACAGCACACAGGCAGTGAGGCCAACACTGCTCCCTACAAACACAGCACACAGGGAGTGAGACCAACACTGCTCCCCTGTGAACACAGCACACAGGCAGTGAGGCCAAATCTGCTCCCTGTGAACACAGCGCACAAGCAGTGAGGCCAACAGTGCTCGCTGTGAACACAGCACACAGGCAGAGAGGCCAACACTGCACCCCATGAACACAGCGCACAGGCAGAGAGGCCAACACTGCTCCCCATGAACACAGCGCACAGGCAGTGGGGCCAACACAGCTCCCCTGCAAACACAGCACACAGGCAGTGAGGACAACACTGCTCCCCATGAACACAGCACACAGGCAGTGAGGCCAACACTGTTCCCTGTGAACACAGCGCACAGGCAGTGAGGACAACACTGCTCCACATGAACACAGCACACAGGCAGTGAGGCCAAAACTGCTCCCTACAAACACAGCACACAGCCAGTGAGACCAACACTGCTCCCCAAGAACACAGCGCACAGGCAGTGAGGCCAACACTGCTCCCTGTGAACAGAGCACACAGACAGTGAGGCCAACACTGCTCCCCTGTGAACACAGCACACAGCCAGTGAGGACAACACTGCTCCCCATGAACACAGCGCACAGGCAGTGAGGCCAACACTGCTCCCCATGAACACACAGACAGTGAGGCCAGCACTGCTCCCTGTGAACACAGCACACAGGCAGTGAGGCCAACACTGCTCCCTGTGAACACAGCACACAGGCAGTGAGGCCAACACTGCTCCCCATGAACACAGCGCACAGGCAGTGAGGCCAACACTGCTCCCCATGAACACAGCACACAGGCAGTGAGGCCAACACTGCTCCCTACAAACAGCACACAGGCAGTGAGACCAACACTGCTCCCCATGAACACAGCACACAGACAGTGAGGCCAGCACTGCTCCCTGTGAACACAGCACACAGGCAGTGAGGCCAACACCGCTCCCCATGAACACAGCACACAGGCAGTGAGGCCAACACTGCTCCCTGTGAACATAGCACACAGGCAGTGAGGCCAACACTGCTCCCTACAAACACAGCACACAGGCAGTGAGGCCAACACTGCTCCCTGTGAACACAGCACACAGGCAGTGAGGCCAACACTGCTCCCTGTGAAAACAAAACACAGACAGTGAGGCCAACACTGCTCCTCTGTGAACACAGCACACAGGCAGTGAGGACAACACTGCTCCCCATGAACACAGCGCACAGGCAGTGAGGCCAACACTGCTCCCTGTGAAAACAAAACACAGACAGTGAGGCCAACACTGCTCCTCTGTGAACACAGCACACAGGCAGTGAGGACAACACTGCTCCCCATGAACACAGCGCACAGGCAGTGAGGCCAACACTGCTCCCCATGAACACACAGGCAGTGAGGCCAACACTGCTCCCCATGAACACAGCACACAGGCAGTGAGGCCAGCACTGCTCCCTGTGAACACAGCACACAGGCAGTGAGGCCAAGGTTTATTAGACAGTGAGGTCAGGTTTATTAGACAGTGATAGTGAATGCAGTGACAGCAGGTCAGGTTTATTAGACAGTGATAGTAAATGCAGTGACAGCAGGTCAGGTTTATTAGACAGTGATAGTGAATGCAGTGGTAGCAGGTCAGGTTTATTAGACAGGAATAGTGAATGCAGTGACAGCAGGTCAGGTTTAGAAATGATTTTGTTCACTCCACTAAGCTCATAGATTGAAGTGCTGAGGGCTCTACCTGGATTCCGTACAGGAACTCTGAGTCATTGTCTCCATCGGAATCCTCGTCGGTCCAGTACTGGCCTTTAATGTCCTGCAGACATAGAGATTGACAGGATAGCCTCAGCATTGAGAATGCGAGCAAGCCAACACCCTCACACTCACCTGCGGCACTCAATCTGCAGGAGAAAGGGTTACAACAGGGGAGAGGTTTGTACACTACTGAGGAAAGAGTCGAGCAAGCCAACAGAGCCCTGTCTTGCTTCAGGGTTCAGTCTGATAGGAATTGAAGTTCAGTTAGAAAGGTTGGAATTAAGCAGTCCCTTATAAAAGTTTACCACAGTGCATTGTCAGTTTTCTCATGTTTTTTTCCATGTTTATACTGTGCATTTAGTTTTGCTGTTTCTTAAAATATTCTTTCCCATACCTCTCAGGGCAGTACAATGCTTTTTGCTGTGCTTTGCTACACTTTGCTGTGCTTTTAGAGCTGCCTCCAGAAGTGACCCATCCTCGGAGCTTCATCATGCCACACAGCAATTCTAAAACAAGAAGCAACTTCAGGCTACTCACAGTCCCTAAAAGTCTCTTTATTGAGTGCATTTTACTATCTCAATTTATATTATATATATATATATATATATATATATATATATATATATATATATATATATATATATATATATATATATATAGAAGTAAATAGCTTTGAGCACCTAGCCTTTTTTCAGAAAGGAAAAAGCAATTACTTAGTCCAAAACATGCAAGAAACATGGGTCTGAGTTTGAAATATGAAGAGTTATGTTAACAAATGTTTTCTTTTTGTTTAGATTCACTTGTTTTTTGTTCAGTCATTACATTTTGGTGACTTTTTAAGAACTCCAGTGTTGTGGGTGGGGGCACGTTAACGGTTCCACTCTGGTGTACCTGGATGTTACACGTGATTCTGAGAGCTCTGCTTGAGGGTTACACGTGATTCTGAGAGCTCTGCTTGAGGGTTACACGTGATTCTGAGAGCTCTGCTTGAGGGTTACACATGATTCTGAGAGCTCTGCTTGAGGGTTACACGTGATTCTGAGAGCTCTGCTTGAGGGTTACACATGATTCAGAGAGCTCTGCTTGAGGGTTACACGTGATTCTGAGAGCTCTGCTTGAGGGTTACACATGATTCTGAGAGCTCTGCTTGAGGGTTAGACGTGATTCTGAGAGCTCTGCTTGAGGGTTACACATGATTCTGAGAGCTCTGCTTGAGGGTTACACATGATTCTGAGAGCTCTGCTTGAGGGTTACACGTGATTCTGAGAGCTCTGCTTGAGGGTTACACATGATTCTGAGAGCTCTGCTTGAGGGTTAGACGTGATTCTGAGAGCTCTGCTTGAGGGTTACACATGATTCTGAGAGCTCTGCTTGAGGGTTACACGTGATTCTGAGAGCTCTGCTTGAGGGTTACACATGATTCTGAGAGCTCTGCTTGAGGGTTACACGTGATTCTGAGAGCTCTGCTTGAGGGTTACACATGATTCTGAGAGCTCTGCTTGAGGGTTACACATGATTCAGAGAGCTCTGCTTGAGGGTTACACATGATTCTGAGAGCTCTGCTTGAGGGTTACACGTGATTCTGAGAGCTCTGCTTGAGGGTTACACATGATTCTGAGAGCTCTGCTTGAGGGTTACACATGATTCTGAGAGCTCTGCTTGAGGGTTACACGTGATTCTGAGAGCTCTGCTTGAGGGTTACACATGATTCTGAGAGCTCTGCTTGAGGGTTACACATGATTCTGAGAGCTCTGCTTGAGGGTTACACATGATTCTGAGAGCTCTGCTTGAGGGTTAGACGTGATTCTGAGAGCTCTGCTTGAGGGTTACACATGATTCTGAGAGCTCTGCTTGAGGGTTACATGTGATTCTGAGAGCTCTGCTTGAGGGTTACACATGATTCAGAGAGCTCTGCTTGAGGGTTACATGTGATTCTGAGAGCTCTGCTTGAGGGTTACACATGATTTAGAGAGCTCTGCTTGAGGGTTACACATGATTCTGAGAGCTCTGCTTGAGGGTTACACGTGATTCTGAGAGCTCTGCTTGAGGGTTACACATGATTCTGAGAGCTCTGCTTGAGGGTTACACGTGATTCTGAGAGCTCTGCTTGAGGGTTACACATGATTCAGAGAGCTCTGCTTGAGGGTTACACATGATTCTGAGAGCTCTGCTTGAGGGTTACACGTGATTCTGAGAGCTCTGCTTGAGGGTTACACATGATTCAGAGAGCTCTGCTTGAGGGTTACACATGATTCAGAGAGCTCTGCTTGAGGGTTACATGTGATTCTGAGAGCTCTGCTTGAGGGTTACACATGATTCAGAGAGCTCTGCTTGAGGGTTACATGTGATTCTGAGAGCTCTGCTTGAGGGTTACACATGATTTAGAGAGCTCTGCTTGAGGGTTACACATGATTCTGAGAGCTCTGCTTGAGGGTTACACGTGATTCTGAGAGCTCTGCTTGAGGGTTACACATGATTCAGAGAGCTCTGCTTGAGGGTTACACATGATTCAGAGAGCTGTGCTTAGAGGTTACACGTGATTCTGAGAGCCCTGCCTGAGGATTACACATGATTCTGAGAGCTCTGCTTGGAGGTTACACACAATTCAGAGAGCTCTGCTTGAGGGTTACACATGATTCAGAGAGCTTTAGAAAGTCACAAGGATGTGGTGACAAATAGGAAATGATAACTGACATTTGTATGCCCACATCAGGTTGCTCTTTAAGAGTTTGTTTTTTTTTTATCTCTGGGTTTCTACCTTCACTGGGTGCGTTTTTCCTTTCTGAAAAATAATGCTTGTGAAAATCTGGAGTAAAGAGCTTTGCGAATCTAGCCTGAAGTGTATAGCGGTTATAGTATAAAAATGAAGTCAGAGCCTGGGACAGGAAGGGTTCATCATTGGGCTTGGCTTTCATTCCAGGTTTGGTTCAGTGTAACTGGTGCTCAGATTGGGTTCTATGTGTGGGTTAAGGTACCACTAATGGCAGGGCACAATACAGCCTTTGTTGGCTACTGGAAGCCATTTTAGTAGTACAGTATTTCATGTTAGATTTTCGAAATATCACATTTTTCAATTTTTGTCAGTTTTTCGTTAATTATATGGAGAACAACAAAGCGATATGTAATTCAATATGTTAACGTAACATTATTCAGCAGGTTTCATTTGACTTTATGAAGCAAAAATTGTGTGATACTGGTACCTATCTACTATTCCTTATGCTGTAGGGCACTTGCTCTGATTGGAGCTAGTCCACTGACTGACTTACTGCACAACAGGTTATTTCAAAGGTACATGAAGCCAGCAGCCAATTGTAATCTAAAGTGTTGCATTTATAATCTGAATATACGGTTTACAAAAAAAAAAAAAAATACAAAAATGAAGGTTGGCTTGGTTTCATTTTAGATTTCTTTGGATTTGTGTACCATTTTGAAACACAAGCACTCACTGCCCTTAATAACATCCTCATCCACAAACAAACCATTGATAAACAACAAGCTACAAAACTGTAAATAACCATTTTACATAATCAGAACCTGGTCCCGACGCTTACCATTGGATCTGCAGTTCATAGGTGTTGCTGAGACAGGACTAGGCTGCTCCCGTCCATTCCGGCTACAATGGGTGAAGAGTGGGACAGCAATCCAGGAAATCTGCAGGCCTCACATCAGATGCTAGGCTCCGGCCTCTGCTGTTTCCGTGGCAACCTCTGATTCACAGCAACTGCCTTAGTCAATTAACATGAGAAAAGAGAGCCCTAGAAATAAATACTATCAGCAGAACAGTACAAAGGCTGACAGTTAATTCAGAAGGCAGAAACAATGGAAGATGGTAGGAGGACTCAGTGGATGAATAGAAGAAAACGCATTGACACAGGAACACCTGTGTCCTCATCCTAGACCCAAGATAAATGTATTGGTTGAGACGCTGTCAGCACCAGTTACTATCCTGTGTGTGCGCCTGGATTAAGTATTTACAGTACAGTCAAAACTGCTGAATATCACTGCTCTTAATGTCCCCATTGCTTATCATCACCATATTGAAATGTCCTGAATTTGCCCCAGCCTTCACCAAACCTTTATCAAACAATCCTAGCTTCCTACAGATGCTTAGGATGAGCTATCAATTGATGCACCTATTAATAAACTTTCAAGTCCTGTGCAATGATTCATGGATTATGGGTTAGTTCAATGCTTACTTTGCCAGGTAAACTCAACTCTGCGCATTGTCACCAGGGTTCTTTGTTATCTGACACAACCAGATCTGTGATTTCTAACCAGTTTCTATCATAACAGAGTCTTCTTGCCAATACTGACACATCAGTACCACATCAGTGCAGAAGACCAGTATCCCAGTTAGAGTAATCCCAGAACAGGACCAGGACATGCTAAAGTGAGTTCAGTTTCCTAAGTGATTGAACCCTAGTCCTGGTATCTCAGTGCTACAGTATATATATAATACCTGTTGAAAGTGGGTCACCTCATTGTTTTGACACATCACTGAATTCAGAGATGCTGGCTCTGCAAGATGTTATATAAACGCACACTGCATCGTGTCTGACCTGCCCAGTCTCTCTCACTTGTAGGTTGAAATATTGTGCCTCTTCAGAAAACATTCTTAGCCCATTTATTTCAATGAAACTAGCAAGTCTCATTTCAAACCTAACTGGCATTCATATTATATTGCACTGAAAATAATTCATTAAATTGTGTTGGGGTTTAACGCTATGTTAGCACTGCTGGTGTTGACAATACAAATAAAGTGGAATTCAGTGTACGCTGTTAAAATCTTAAACAAAACTGAGTCAACACAGAGTTATTAGCATGAAGTATTCAATGAGTAAAAGGCTTTTCTTTTTAAAGAAGTGATTTAAACTGAATGTTTTTTTTTTTATTTGTTATAGCGCAAATTAGAAAAAGAGAACCGGACCCCTCCTGCTGTGAGTGTCTGTGTGGAAATATATCCCAATTAAACAGGTTTGTTATCATTGAAGCGCATTTGTGAACCCCAAAACAATCTACACATCAACATGGAGCTATGTTAATGTAAGAAACAATATCAAAAACCACAAGCCTCAAGGGGCAATATCAAAGTGCTGCCTACAGAGGCTGGCTTTACATACATTTAAAGAGATATTTCTTCCCATCCCCATTTTCAAGATATTTAATTATTATTATTATCTGTATTTTGTTTCTATTACTATGGTTCTGCTTCTGAAAAAACTCCTGAATGGGGAATAAAAAAAAAAAAAACAGGTGGCTTGAACAATAACCCTCTACTACTATGACTTTGTGTCGAGGTGTTCCATTTACTAAGGCACAGTTGCCTTATTTGGGGGCAGAAATGACAGTCGTGCTGTGGTTAAAGGAGGACTTTATTGGTGATGGTGAAAAATGATCAAAGTAGCCCCGGACACTGACAATTATACAAAACAGACATACAGTGCAATAGGAGAAGAGATGGGCAAGAAGTAAAATATTCAGAACATGTAGATAAATATATATACTAACCAACACTCTGTATATAGGTGGTCAGTCTATTCATAATACAGGTGTGACTGTATATCGCTAATCCAATCTGTTTATTCAGATACAGACTAGCCATTCCACTAAACCTGACCACAAGCTATGGTGCTGATCTGCCATTCCATGCAGGTATCCGGAGTCTCTGATAGCTGGCCGATGTTCTAGCCCTGCTAGGTTCTTTGCATGCCAGCTTCATCCCTGATAGCAGTGTTTAACTCCTCTGATTCTCACCCCCCTGCTGTCTAGTCCCCCCTGGAATTTCACCCCAGTGTGTCAGTAAGCACCCACTTACCTCCTCAAGCCCCGGGACACAATTAAATATGACAGCTCAATTCCTGCTTGTGTGAATAAACCCAGCCATTTTGTTGCAGCACAATACAACTCTCCATTCTTGCAATAGTAATGCAAAACGAAAATAAATATAAAATCCTGTTGTTTGGTAAACATTCCATTGAAAAAATAACTATTGCTGCACAAACCCTCCCATTCTACAAATAAACAACGAGCTGCATTTCCAATCGTCCCTGCTCTTCATCTCCCTTCTCTTCCAATGAAGGTAGGCCCAGGCACACCTCTTCATTCAGGGATCTGTCCCTGGATCACTTATGGATCACCATCAATGGACGACAAAGCAGGCACCCTC
This sequence comes from Acipenser oxyrinchus oxyrinchus, assembly GCA_030684275.1. NCBI lineage: Eukaryota > Metazoa > Chordata > Actinopteri > Acipenseriformes > Acipenseridae > Acipenser > Acipenser oxyrinchus. Next base: position 13,326,016 of record CM060265.1, on the reverse strand, counting down.
TCCCCATCCCACACTTACCAGCTCAGAAGGTGTCAGATGAATAGAGGAGATTGTCTGTGTTTATTCTTCAATCACCAACACCTAGCACCTTGCTTTGTTCAACTACTACTCTCCACAAGCAGGGATATTTCTCTCTCTCTCGCTAGCTTGCTCAGTGTTTTATCTACTGCAGATCTCCAGTCCTTCTGCCTTATTTTGCCTGACAACACAGCCTGGTGTGCACATGCTCAGTGTGGCTAGGCTCCTGGTCACGTGACTTCCAGCTGACAGAGCCTGTAAACTGGAGAGAGCAGAGCTGAGAGGAGAGGATGAGACGGTTTTTAAAAAGGGGTATTCATATTAGAGGTTTGTATCAAGGGGAATTCATTGAACAGTTTATGCAGTAGCTGTTACTGAAATAACAGAAGCTCAATTCAAATAATAAAGTAAACACTATATATAAAATATAAAATCTTAAAAACCTCTATTCACATCTAATAGCACTGTTGTTTTTCTGTAGTGCTAGGTTTTGTTGCAGGGCTCAGTGTAGTTGCTGCTATCTAGTCCTCTTTTTAGATCATTGTTTTCTGTAGTGCTGGGTTTTGTTGCAGAGTTCCATTTTGTGCAGCTCTGCACTAATACACTGTTAGGCAAAGCAGCTGGAATGCATTTGCAGAAACACCTGTCTTTGCTAATATATTCCAAGTGTAATGTACACGTTTCCTGGATGTTGTCGGGCTGACTGCACCTGCTCTAGAACAGGCTTGGCACTCGCTAGTTCTCTCGTGCTGCTGCAGTGTACTGTATGAGAATCAGAAGCAGATCTGCAGGACAGGGAGCCCTTCAGGAATGCATACAAACTGCTTACTGATGAGGCTGGAGGAATCAGTGAACAGACTCCAAAGAAACACAGTGACATTCACACAGCTAACCTTTAAGGACAAGGGTCTGAAAGGTGGGAATTATGTCAACAAGTGATGGATGAAAAAGAAATATGTACCATGGAAGCTGTTTCACTTTTAATGGCACTATCATTGAACTTGCCTCTTGCCACATTCTTATTTTCCCCATGGATGTCAAATCCTATGTAGGCTCACTTGAGCAATTGTGCTCATTTTAAAGGTAATATCTCCTACTTCCATTTTTTAATGTGATCGCCTTCTTTTAACAACATCATCTGCTAATATATTGTAGCGAACCAGCTATAATCAAGAGTATGCAAGAGAAGCAGTATGCAGTTCCAAACAGCAGTTCTTTATTAGGTGCATTTCAAGATCACACAACAGCTGGACAGCACGTCTCTGCACACCCCCAATACACTCCCATACACTCAAGCACGCTCCACCCAGAGCAGCTTGCAGGCTCTACTTAAATACCCCCAAGTATACTGCAGCTCCAAAATTATAATACAGCGAGAATCGTTCCGTCCAATCAGGAGGCTGTCCGTGCATCCTCCACCTAGCTCCTACTAGGTGCAAATATGTATTTTCATTTTTAAAAATGACATCTGGTACTACAGATAAAAGAACGGTCTCAGAGTGCTTGCCTTCCAGGAAATCTATTACTGCTTCACTGCTTGACTAGGTCATTTCACTGGGGCAGTATCTTCAGGGTCAAAGCATCTTACTGGCTGCAAAGCATGTCAGTCATTCGGGGAAGCAGCTAGTTGGTACCTGGCAGGAAAGGCAGCCCTGAAGGGGTGGGGACAATGTCACTCTCCATGTGAAATGACAATGAAAGTATCTGAAGACAAGCCTGTAAGCAGAGGTTTCTATAACATTGTGCAGTAACAGATATCGGGCTGTGTTTTCAGAACATTTACTCCAGTCTTTAATGAAATCCTGTGTTTTGAAAGAGGTAAAAACACCTTTCAATTTAACAAAACTGAAATTAAACAGCAAAGTTATATATTTTAAGTCCTCTTATTCCCTCTCAAGGTGTTTTTTCCCATGTTCAAAAAAATATGGACCAGCATAATTTATAATGAAAATACGTTTGCAAAGGTTTCTAGTGATTGGATGTGCAGTCTTGGGCTTTCTCTTTAATATTTCACGCCTTCCCTGTTTAATATCCTATTATGAGCAGCTCAGTACCGAATATACTTTTTCAGCCACTGTTTCTGAAGTGAGGTGGTTTGATGAAGCACCACTAGTGGGTGTGCATTTGTAACTTTGTTCCCTTCTGAAGGAAGCTTGTAATTTTGTGTAGTGATTTCTCATTAACACTAATATAAAAGGACAGGTAAGACATGCAATATTAAGCAAAAGGTAGATATTATAAAGTATTGAAACAACATGAATTTCAGTTTGGCAGAGTTGGCTGCTCTGTATCTGTGTCCCTAATCATCATTTACCCTTGATAGCTCTAATCTGACAGATTAATGAGCATGCAGCTCCAGAAAGGGCAGTCAGGTGAGCCTTTCCACAGATGTCTTAAAGGAAAACCTGCCGCCTATGGCTGCTGGCTTAACTAAACTTTAATAAGCATTTGCAGGGCTCATGAAAGGTGAGAGACAGTGGCACTGGCTAGTTTCAGGCAGGCAGGCACTGGGAGAGCGTGTGCAAGTGTGTGGGGTTTTGTTAGTGATGTCGATTGCACTGAGGTCCACAAACCTTGATCTGGACCTGTAAGCTGAAGCTTCAAGAGTCCGAATTCCTCAGCTTTAACTGAATGAAGCCGCCTGGGTCTCTTTAGTGTGGCGCAGGAGATTTAGTACTTAATAAAAGGGGTGGGGCTACCCGTGTTATTCATGATGAACATTCTGTCCTGATTGGCTACTGTACATGCTAGTAGTGCTTTCAGAGGCAGTGATTGCTTGAAGCATGCTAAGCTGGACAGTAAGAGGTGGCTAGGAAGGGGTGGAGGGGGAGCGTGAGGGAGAGATCATGGGCAGTGGGAGCAGCAAAGAGACCAGGTGAGGGGGTGGGGAGGGCGAGGGGGTTCCATATAACTAACTACAAGGAGGGAAGGGGTCTACTTAGATCAGCTTCTTGGTTTAAGATACAAGAAGAAATTTAAGTTTAATCAGTTCATAATAATACTAATAACATTACTTATAATAATAATATGTTTGTTATTTATACTACTACTACTACTACTACTACTACTACTACTACTACTACTAATAATAATAATAATAATAATAATAATAATAATATATTGCTATTATTAATGCTGTTATTGTGAAGAAGTCAGTTATTTGGATTGCATGGTCTGAATTGCTTTGGTAGAAACTGGGATGCTGACAATGCATAACGAGTGAATATGAAGTCAAATGGAAAAGTGAAAGTATCATTGGCTAAGAACAATAAGGCATTGAAATGGTTTATTTCTACTGGGCACCATCTGTACTGGAACTTTATAGAGAGAATAATCAAACACAGCTTTTAAAGACAATATATGAAAGTGAGTGTTAGGGTTCATTAATATGGTCAGAGGTAAAAAGAATGTGGCACTGGAACAGGTAAGGTTTACTGAGCACCACCTGTAATGGAATTTTATTGCGAGAACCAATGAGAGAACTAGACCCAATGTTAAAGCATGTGTTCTTTATCACTGATATGGCCGGAGGTTCCAACAACGTGGCAGTGAACGGGTTAACATATTTTTATTTTACATTTTATTTTACAATCAATCAAAATGTAACAGGGAAACTGGTTTCTGTCTGTTCAAATGCTGCCAACATTTGGGGGAATTACAGTGGTGCATTGGAGATTGTTCACGGGTTTCCATGAAATCTTTCCATACCTGCAGTCACAACCTTTCCCCACTAGATGGAGGTATTGACCCTTAAAGTGCAGGTACACAGACCATAAATCTAATTTGAAACACAATCTGTACTTTTCCATGTCACAGATCTAGGTAATGATAGATTATTTTAGCTATCATGGAATTAAAAATGAATCGCCAGACTACTGGGGATGGTCACAGGGCCATTCTAAGAAATAACACAGTATACCGTCTTATAGAGCTATTCAACATATTAAAATGATTCCTGTGACTACAATTTTCCATAGATTAGCCTTCTGTTCACTCTGCTTAATCAGAAAACTGGGTATTGTCATCTTACCAGTTTGTTTACATTATCTAAGGTAGTTTTAGCTGCAGACACACAATTCCTCTTTCCCCTACAAGCTTGTGGCCTCTGTGATCCGGATACTGCATCAGGGGTTAAATGCCATATGAAAGCTCTCATCAAAACCCCCATCAAGCTAATATTGTCACCATGGGCCTGGGAGGCATGTCCTGGTGGTTAGATTTGAGGAACTGGAAGGGAGGCAGTGTGGTCTAGTGGTTAGAGTTGAGGGACTGGGATGCAGTGTGGTCTAGTGGTTAGAACTGAGGGACTGGGCTGCAGTGTGGTCTAGTGGTTAGAACTGAGGGACTGGGCTGCAGTGTGGTCTAGTGGTTAGAGCAGAGGGACTGGGAGGCAGTGTGGTCTAGTGGTTAGAGCTGAGGGACTGGGATGCAGTGTGGTCCAGTGGTTAGAGCTGAGGGACTGGGAGGCAGTGTGGTCTTGTGGTTAGAGCTGAAGGACTGGGAGGCAGTGTGGTCTAGTGGTTAGAGCTGAGGGACTGGGAGGCAGTGTGGTCTAGTGGTTAGAGCTGAGGGACTGGGAGGCAGAGTGGCTCCAGATACCTGTAATATTTGCAGAACTAGTGCACTGCTATGTATTAAAGACACTTTTTGTAAAGGGAGTGTTACCCAGATCATCTCATTTGTGTGTGTGTGAAGCTGTTTTATTATGTATTGAATGCCTTTACAAACATGCCGTTGGGATGATATTATTTGTATGACACCTAACTGTTAGTATTGTCTCCGGTAACTAGGTTAGAGCCTGCTTTAACGTGGATATTCGTACTGAACAATGCACAGATAACCTCTCTAAATTCAAAAGGGCAGCAATGATTTTAAAAAATGGTAGGCCTACATCTTGATTTTTCAAAAAATGTCCATCGTGCAAACTCGTGGTACAGTAGCTGTATTGAAGCAGGCACCGTCTAGAAATATTCACAACAGTTAGTTTTTAAACTTTACTTAATTTAGGATATTTCAGAAGAGTTACGTTTAGGTAATTTACCTTTTCGCATACGATATTCGTGAAATAAAACTGAAGAACGTCTTAAAATAATAATAATAATAATAATAATAATAATAATAATAATAATAATAATAATAATAATAATAATAATCATTACCCTGGCATGCGTTTGCCATATTTTTTTAAGAGCCGTCACTGCCGCAGCATGCTGTTCACGTGATCACCTCATGCCTTAGTGGCAGTCAGAGCGCTTTGATAGGTTGACTAAAGACCGCAACGCAGCCCCTGCAGTGGATCCTTCCTCTATTGAAAATAACCTATATATTTTAATTTCCGCTGACATTTTTTCTTCTTGGCCCAATTCCCTATTCTTTTCATTATTAGTGTGTGGGCAAAAGTAGAGTGCGTGGAAGGTAATACCAGAGGTTGCCGTTTCTAGTGGTCTGTTAGTGTGCGGATTCATACATATCAGTAAAACTGAAAAGTAGAGCCGGTAGCACGGGTAGGTCATCTTGAGCCGATTGTCGAAGCAGCGCATAGTCCGCAGCAGAGCGAGTTGAGTGAAGGTGAGTGTTGAAAACTTGTAGGGGTTGCGTAGCATCCTAGTGCCGGTGAAAACTTAGATTTAAAAGAGGGTACCAACTAGGGGGCGAATACCAGGAGGTTTCTGTAGTGTGAGTAAAAAGGAAAAGATTTAACGTGGTAGGGGTAATAACGTTTAACTTGTTTTGAAATGATTCAGTTAATTCATTCGTAACACCAAGCATCTTAGTTTTGAATGTTATTATAGTAACGGTTGTTATGTGGCGTAAAATTCGTTATTTTACGTAGTTGGTGTGTGGGCACAATTACATCTCGCATCATTATTTCAAATCACGTGCTACTGGCTTGCCTATTATTTTGCTAAGCTATTACAGTTATGAGATTTGTTTGAAAAGATAACAAGCATTGCCATTCGTCCTTCAATAAACGCAGTGGATGATGCAGCTCTAAACCTACAAGTGCGTTACTGGAGCCCCCGAGTCGCTGGTGTGGGGGTGATGTGAGGAGATGCCCGCTACGGCCCCTTTTTCCAGCACAGTGGGGACGGTTTTTCTATACAGCACTTTTAGTTATGCGGGCCATGGCAATCTTTGGCAGCTTGTGCTAGCTGTACTGAGACGATTGGGAGGTGCTTTATCTGTAGATGTTAAATTCCTCTGCCAGACCACTGACTACCAGTCCATATTTCAATTCAGCTGTGTTCTCACTACCCCTAACGAAACATGTGTGCGTTGGGGTAAAAACATTTATATACAGTATCTATTTATTACAGTATGCTACTGTTCAGCTCACAAACTAAATGCAGAAATGTATCTGATGACTGCAATCTTACTAAATGTTTAACGTTAATTCTCCCTCTGGCCTACCTTATTTTAGAAGCCAGAGTTGGGTTAGCTACAGACAGCAAACCGTTAAGGATGGCCCCACAAGAATATCTGGCTCTTTGATCCCTAGCACAGTCTAGCTCTCCTACCCAATTATGTGGTAGTTAAGAGGGCCAGTTTATTTAGGTTGGTTCAGTCTAGTAGGACTATTGCTGTCATTCTAATTACCTTTCATGCCGGTAATTGTACTGCAGGGATATAGGACTTGTTGATTTTGTTCTGTAAGAGTTTGACTAGCCTTTAAAGCAGGGCTTATGTCATTTGTCTTGTCCTTAATACGCACAGCAGGGCTGTGTAGGAATAGGGCGTTTTGATTTCCTGAGGTCCTGTTTTTTGTTTGTAATGCCTCTTAAGCTTTAAGTCAGCGGTTGCTTTTCTGTACTGAATGATCCAAACTATGGGAGTATATTATGTGTACCTTTTTAATGACTTCCAAGGGTAGGATTTATCATGTAATGTTTCTCTCCAAAACGACAGCCCTTTAAAACAAGCTCTGAATGTGTATGCATTTAAAACGGAAAAGCGTGTCATTGCTCATCAGTAAGAGACTTGGCTGTTGCAGTGCAGTCGGTTTGGATTAGGAGGATGTGATTCATCCACGGTCTCTGGGTAGAGATTGACTGTACTCTTGCATCGAAGGACAAGCTATTGATTTATTCTCGGACTCCGTTCTGACGCTTCTAAATTGATTGCTATCAGTACACTGGGAAAATACCTTGGTGTGGAGGGGAGGGGGAGTCTTGAGAAATAATATTGTAACAATAAACTTTTAAAATCACATTAAGCAATGTTAGCTGATACTGGGGTAGCAAATCAAGGCAGACTTTTAAACATCCATGTGAAGAGCTTATGCTTTTCAAGTGCTGTGTCATTAAACCTTTGGAGAGGTCAAGTTCATATTTTCAATAACAACTCCTCTGGTCACATGACAAGACGTTGAGGTAGTGACTTCATCTTGCATTGTTTTATAAACACTTGTGTTGGTGCCCTTGATATTACAGTAACTTGTGCCTGACATGAGGCTATGTGACTTTGTAGTTTTCTGGGGAAAGAGGCAGTACAGTGAGTTGCTGATGGAACCTCTGATACACCATTGAAAATGAATTGTTCCTGTGCCACGTTGTTTTGTATTGAAGTGAATAATGTGGTAGGTAACTGAGTGAGTACCAGGGAAATATCGGGTAAGGGGGCTGTGGTTGAATTTGCTGTTTGATCAAACCCCCCTCCCCCCCTCCTCCTCCAGTTTTATTTAAGTGGAATTTCTCAGTGTGATTCAGACTTTCTGTGCTTGGTTGGGAGTTGGTATGTGTCTGGGTTTTTTTTTTTTTTTTTTGTGTGACCTTGCCAGGATTGTGGTGTGCCAGACTCCTTTTCTTCCTTTCACTGTTGATCAATAGTGTCCCTGTTTCCTGTTACAGTAATGTCCTGTAATACATTCTGAAAGCACAGCACCTCGTTAACAAGGCACCTGGTCCTGATCATGAACAGTAATGTGTTTGCATGCTTTACTGTAGCATCCAAGCCTTTAAACTCTTACCCAGCACCCAGACTACCTTGCTGGTACCCAACTGCAAGTAGGCCATTTATTGGAAGTTGGTAGGTAACTTTAAGAAGGACTCAATGGAGGAAGCTCCCTTCAAGTCACTCTTGATTTGGATTGTAGGATCAGCTACATTAATTGTCTTTAGTGTTCCGACGATGTTGGAGTACTATAGGGTTAGAGGGTTAAGGATAAGGTGAGAGGATTTATCCCTAGTGCTGTGAAGAAGGCGTATAGCCTTTTCAGGGTAGGTGGAGACAGTAAGGCACTGGCCTGGCCTCGCTGTGTCTGAGGAATTTGGAGAGCTAGAGACTGGGGTTGCTAGGTAAAGGACAGGCAGTGAAACAACTGCTCAGCATCTGGAGGAAATCCAGCTCTCAGGTATGTGCGTCCTATGATGTGAGCGCGTGTACGAGATTAAGAAGCCCTGCTGAGGCCTGTGATTGCATGCAGCCTCTTGCACAAAAGTACTACAGGGAATGCATTTTATGTATAGGTTGGAAATACAGGGGGGCGGGGGACAACACTTTAATGTGAAAATATAAATAAAATAAATATTAAAAAAAAGGCATTGTTGGATCTGTAGGACTCTAACTGACCTTCAAGGAATTGTTCCCCCAAGACCCTGTTTATCCAACAAAGCTCCTTGTGATGTTAGAATGTGAAGTCAGGGAGGTTGCCAGGGACACTTATTTTCAGTACAGATACCAGAATCTCCTGATGCCTCTAATCCTTTGAATGTTTGTAAGAATTTCCACTTTTACTTTTTGCTGAATTAGTTGCATCTCAGTCAGGAGTTTACTGTGAAACGGAGCAAAGTACAGTAACTTACTGACCGTCTCCAAAGGGGACACTTGCTGCATGCATTGCAGTGCTGGTGAATAATGAAAGACTTTGCCTGGGAAGCTGTAATTCTCATTTGCATTGTAAAGAGATACTTGCGTTTTTTAATAATGCATGTGTACCACGTCACCACTGGAACAGTACAATCTTTGTGCTACTCCTTCCAGGATTCATGGGAAAGAAAAGGTGCGGTCAAGGTCCCCCCAGAAGCAAGGTTGTAATAGTTTCAAAGTCTGAACTGCCTTTATTATGTCAGTGACAAACTCCCTGCCATCTTTGGCTTTCTGATACAACATGTCGTGATTAGGTCAAGGGATGGAAATAAGAGTGTCGCATAGCTGTTTGATCCGTTCCAGGTTTTACTAAGTTAATAAGGCACATCTGAGCTAGTTACCTATACACACTGTGGTTAATCAAGCTTGTAGATAAACCTGGAATGGGTGAAACTGCTATGCAATAAGGCTTATTTCCATCCATGCGATCAGTCTCTAACCTGCAATTTTTATATTTAGAAAAATCCACATACTTGCCTCAGTCTCTGATAAGCCTATGTGGATTGCTTGTGTTTCTCATATCTCTTGATGGATATTGCTTTGTATTTGTTGCACTCATTTTAATCCACTTGCATACTGTATACCCTGTGGAATGTGTTGTGGTGACCTTGTATGCTGCATTTATTCAGGTTTTTGTTTGCCCATTAAAGACTCTGGGGTACATTGCACAGACTTCAGAAGGTCATGTTACCGACACCTGATTGCTGTTGGAACTGCATGGGTGTTTCTTGCTGTGTAAGGAAGGAATTAACTGAACTTTCATTTAAATGTAGTGATTTATAAAGAATCACACCCTATTTAAGCAATACTGCTTTTCAAGTAATAAAGCAAATGCTGTATTTTGCTGAATGGATTGAGTGGTTGAAAGTTGTGTTCTATTGTGGTGCTGGTGATCCTCTCCTGAAACATTTTTAAAACTAGTTGGTCAAAGGAGTGAAAAAGCATCCTTTGTGTGGGGTGCTGGTGGTCTGCTCGAGGTGATTTTAAATCTGTGGTTTGCTAATATTGTGCAGTACAGCACACTAATGTAGACTCTCCTCCTGGGATGCTGTGCAGTCCTGCTTCTGTGTGTTTTATACAGTATTTGCATCAGGTTGGTGATTTCCCCCAGGATTATCTGGCTGTCTGTGTATGAATAGAGATGGCGCGTCTGCAGTGAGATGTGAGTCTGCTCACGTACTGTACTGCTTAGTCACTGCCCACAGCTTATGCTGCAATAACCTTTACAGCCTAGGAGACAACTGGAAGACAGCCTCATCTGAGCCCACGCTGTGTGGTTTTTATCTACCAAGACCCAACATGACATGTACCATGCATTTGTCCAAATTGTTTGTTAAATTAGAATCTATAGAACAAGCACCTATAATGTAAATACTGCCACTATCCTTTTACCATTAGTGCCAAGTGTGTTGGGTTTAAATGTTTGAAACCCTTTTGTAGTAAGAACAAAGTAAACCAATGCAAATTTAGGCACAAATAGATTAGAGGTGATGTTCTTCAGCTTGAGCCCTAGGACCCTTATTCTGATGCACAATATTGAATGTGATGCTGCTGTATGGTTTTAAGGGCAGTCTAATGCAGTGGGATGTGACAGCCAGCATGTCTTCTCCAGGAATGGAAGTGCTCATGCTGTGCTTGGTCAGGAAGGAGTTGTGCTGATTACAGGTAATCCTGTGCTGCATTCAGGCCACCTGTGAGTTCAGCCCCCAAGGGCTTTAACCTTCAGAGACTTTGATTAGCTGCCTGACGCATTTATACCCGACACATTCTGTTTGCAGTCTACACAAACCTTTTTTTGCCAATTGTATGATTCGGGGACGGTTCTTAGTTATGAAATATTCAACTGCTAGTATATGTTTAGAAATATTTTTGACGCAACTTCCTCCTGCACAAATGTACTGTAAAGCCAGGTGCTCCCCTTTGTGATTAGGAAGTAGATATACTTGCTACAGTAGCAACCAACTTCTGTGAATGCTGTGGGTATTTTTACTAGCGGTTGCACACAGTACAGCTAGGTTCTTGTTCGTAGTAAGTCCTATTTTGGACTGTTTTCCAAGCTTCCTATTTCAACTGCCCTTCTTGTGCATGTGGTTAATAGGAACTTTGTGCATTTACTAGGGATGGGTTCAGGTCCTCAAGACTTGTTTTGTCTTTCGTCTGGTCCTGTGCCTTTTACGTTATCTGTGTTCGGTAGTGTGTGTGAGCCACTTTTGGGTAAGGACCATGTCATCTTGAGCCCCCACAAGTAGGGGTCTGCTCTCTTCTTTGTGTGTGAGGGGACTGATGGAGTCGGACCCTGTGTGTGTGGAATAGAGCAAACGAGAAAGTGATCAAATTTTTAGGATAGACAGGAGGAAGAGTTTATTGTTCTTTATGGTGTGGTCCTTACCCAAACACAGACCCTGTTTTTAATTTAAGTAGTTTTGTTAGCCCCTGAATCCCATCTCTGTCCCCTGCTTGGAGCCTCAAGACCAGGGGCTGTTACAGTATTGTATTCACGTTTATAGAAGTCATTTTGACGGTTTGAGGTTTTCAAATTTAAATTTCTCTGTGTCAAAGTTACGTTATTTGTGTGTTGGGGTTTTTTTTAATTTTATTTTTTTATTAACTTGCATGTGTTAAATACCCTGACGGCGTCTGAAAGGCAGGACCACAAAAATAGGAGGCTGTGTGGTCCAGTGGTTAAAGAAAAGGGCTTGTAACCAGAAGTGAGTTATTAGCCTGCCCACCCAGAACCGCCAATCCCTAGCATTTACCCAACATTTGTCTGTGGATGGTTGTTCCCATATTATCTTTTGTGTGGTCCAAAATGTTCTGTACACTTTCAAATATATGTTATATATGTAATTCCCTACTAATGTTCCAGTGTTGGAATTAATTCACAGGACCGCTAAGAAATCTGTTCTACTTTTCAAATTCTTTGTTACATGATCATCTTGGCCTATTTCTCCTTCCCTGGGAGTCGTGTTCCCTTCAGTGTTTTTTCAAAGAGAACTGACTACCCTCTGGCATTCATTCTCTACACAATGCAGTCTGAACATGCTGTCTTTAGAACTTTGTATTGAGCAGATGATTTACCTGTATGATGGTTACAGAAGTGTTTCATTTCCACAGAGGTGAGTGTGTGGAATAATGTTATCCTGATAGACTATCAATTATTTAGACCCATTGCTTCATTGAGAGCTCTAAAGTATAATTTGTTCCTAATGGTAACCCTGGTGTTTAGTTGGCACTGAAGTAAATTGCCCTTGTTGCTGTTTTGAAAGAAAGGAGTGTCCTTAACCTTTTTGATAAAATGTATTCAAACATTGAGCAACGTTGTAGTTTAATTGCATTACTGCTTTTGAGTCTAGCCCTCAGTTGTAGGCTACACCTGTTCATGTTTATTTAGTGAGCATGCAGGGCTTATTGGGAAAAACCTGTTCTATTCAGCTTCACCACTTTTCCCCTCCTGTTTCTCATTTAGCCTTGAAAGACTGAAGCCAGTGAGCAGTGGAAATTTACTAGCTTATGTAATTCATGCCATCTGCAGTGCAGTTTACTGTGATTTCTGGTATATAATCCTAATGTAGTAATACTCACTCTCTGTCATTCTCAATTTTGGTAATGCACATTAGTGTTTCCTTAATGACAACTAGAATTGCCACTTTCACATGTACATCTGCAAGGCGTGCTTTTATGCAGATGAGAACCATGAAGGTAATAGAAGCTGATTTAAGGTGCAGCTCCGGATCTGGTGTCGGAAGTGTGTTGCATAATAAAACGAGGAAGGCTTAGTCATGTCTGTGCGAGAGAGGCAGCACGTAGTGTAGCTGTTGGGGGGGGCCTACTGCATCACAGACACTTCCTCTTTGAGGCAGAGCTACAGCTTCTTCCTCCTTTGTGTCATGTGCTGCCCTAGGAACTGGTACTGTGTTTATATCTGAGCTTCTCATCTCCATATTTTAACATCTCCAACTGACTGAAGAACAGTCTGTTAACTACAGGTAAGGTACATTGTAATGACCTGGATGGAAAGCTGAGACTACTGTGATTTCCCACGTTTTAATCATGCAGTCCAACTGATAGACCAGAGGGGTTGTAGTAGGCTCTTTAGGATCTGTATCTCGGAAACCAGGTTTTCCGGATAAATTCAAACTCATGTAAGTTTTTAGTTATATGTAATTTCTATTGCTAGCAAGGCTCTTAACTACATATCCAACACGGCACTGCTTTTATTGGTATGTCCATGCAGCAACATGCGCTTTGATCAGAGCTGAAGGTATGAGAAATTAAGTTGACAAACAATGAAAATAACCCACCGCTGACTTGTGCATGAAAGAGCACATATTCATACATCAGTAATGTAATCATTGGTGTGTAGCCTGGACTTCCTAAAGTTGGTACACCCTGGGCCATGTAACCAGACCTCTGCAGAGTTGCTGCTTATATTTAATAGGCTTGCTTGATTGATTGAGTCAGCAGGCAGGTGTGAATTAGTACAGTCCAGCATCGAACTTGCAATGAAAATTAATATAGTGGGTGGCAGATGAAAAGTGGAATCCAAGATCCTTTTTTTTTTTTTTTAAATATAAAGTGCAACCTGTGTTCTGCGATCAGTGCTCACTCAGCAATGCATTTAATCTTCTCTTATCAAACGAATGAGCTGCTCTGTTCAAATAGATTGCCTTTTAAAGCAAAACTAGTGTATTGCAGCTTGGGTGACTTTTAGATTTACTATAACACATTTTGCAGTGCATGTTTGCATCTGCATTAAAGTCCATGATTGGTTATATGAGTGAGTGCATCTCTAGAAACCATTGGCATCTCTCCTGCCTAAACTTGTTCTGCCTGCTGGCATGGCACCCTTAAACGCCTAGGAATAGATCATTGAAAAGGGCCAAGTCTTCGTTCAGCAATTGGAAGCAACCCTTTTCAGTTCCTGTGTAGGGTTAACCACCACCAGAATAATGAAGATAAATCCTTTTTTATTCTCTCCCCCACCCCTGGTGCTCTTTGCTTAAATTGGGTCAGTTTATTGAGACAGTAATGTGAGGTTTTTGGTCCTTGGCTAACTTTCTGAAGTTAGCTCAATTCTGGTAGCTCAGTTAAATCTGTCAGCCCAGTACAGTTTGTAGTACAGTGTCTCAGTCCTTCTGTGGCTGTACATTAGGAAGATGTGCAACAGTGGTTCTGTGAAGTAAATAAACTTTTGTGATGCATGCGCACACACACTAGCTCACGTTGCTGCCTTTCAGTTACTTTGTGGAAATGTATGTAAAGAATGTTTCTTTTCTTTGCTGGATTTCCTTCAAAGACCAACCTCTTAATGTTAAACTGTGTGTACTGAGATCCACAGATCTGAACTCTTAACAGTGACAGTTGCTGGACTGAAGCTGTTGATCTAACCTTCTCCCCCACCCCCCATTCTGAATTGCAGGACAGACCCAATAGTGACCATGTCCTCGTCAAAGACTCATTCCCAAGAGATGGGTAGTGCCTTTATCCAGACCCAGCAGCTCAACGCTTCCATGGCTGACACCTTCCTGGAGCACCTGTGTCTGCTGGACATCGACTCTGAGCCGACCACTGCCCGCAACACCGGCATCATCTGCACGATCGGTGAGTGCTGCCTGGGGACCACGACTGAGCAGTGTTTCACCTCAACCGGGGACTACATGTATAAAAAATGTCAAAATACACAAGTGCTAATTTTAGCACAAGCTAGTGAGTAATTTTACATCCATCCTCACCAGTGAAAGTAACTGCTTGCGGAGGGTTCTATTTATATTGTGTGTGTGTGTGTGTGTGTGTGTGTGTATATCTACATTTCATATTGTGATGAGGCTATGTTGTAGACCATTTTACTGCAGTATAAAATACAGCACATTAATTTCACTTGGTAGCTAGCACTTGACGAGATATAGCCTGCTCTGTACAAACACACTGCATCATGTTCAAGTTCTTAGATTTCTCTTTTAATGAAGCTGTCTTTGGATGTGTTACTGAAATTCCGGGACTCGTGACAGTGCAGTGAAAATATATAAATACTTTAAAGACCTGAAGCTCTGTAAATTTGTGTGCAAGTTTCCTGAAAACAAATGCAACTTTGGATCTCCAATTTTTATATTATACCAGTGGTTTTTGTTGCATTATTTCTAAGTGGTGCAGTTCATGTTGGTGCTGACTGTTTGTTTTCTTTGCTCCTGATTGTGCGTGTAGGGCCGGTCTCCCGTTCCGTGGAGACTCTGAAGGAGATGATCAAGGCTGGAATGAATGTGGCTCGCCTCAACTTCTCTCACGGCACTCACGAGGTGGGTCTGATTCTTGGGGACCCTACAAAGTAACTGATTTAGGGCCTTTCCACCTGTATACATCTAGTGGAGACATTCTCACTGTGTTGGGGCCCCAGTTAAAATCCTTCTGTGTTAGGGAAGTAGGGGGGTTTCCTTGAACCCAGATCTGTGACAGTGCTGTGTTGGTGGGGCCCCTCCAGCAGAACTAACCCTTTGCCCTGGCTGGGATGTGACCTTTTTGTTTTGTCTTCTGGACTGTCATGTCTGTAAGGAGATAGGTCTAGTCTCTTGCCCTTCTCGTCTCCCCTGGTCTGTCTAGAGCAGTGCTCATGAAATGGTGTAACTCTCCACACAGGAGGCTTTAGCTATAACGTTACTAGCAGAGATACCATGATAAATTGCCAACCCTCATTTGCTGCACTATAGGAAGTCCTTAATGGAGGCTACAAGTGTCTAATGGCTTCTTGTGAAGGTTGTTTTGTTTAAACCAAAAGTTTGCATGAGTTCCTGACATTTCATGAGTAGAGGGCAAGATGGTGGCTGCATGTTCTCAAAAGGGCAGTGGAAACACAATCTCTCTGACCTACCAGTCTTGCCTTGCAGTCTATAAATAAACTGTCAGTTACTTTTCCCACTATAACAGCTTTCCATATATAGCACTCATGCACTAGCCGGTTCAGTTCCCATTGACTGCAAGCATTCAAACATGGTACCTAGAGGTCAGACTGAAGCCATCTCTTCTGACTTGTAGATTTAGAGTGTGTAATTCTAGAAATGTGCTGTTCTCGTCACCAGAGCTCAAATTGTATAAACTGGTAAGATTAGCTCCCAATGTCCTCCCACAATGTGGGTTACACAACACAAGGCTAAAACTCCTTGCAGTTATCATTGCCAACCCTGCAGGATGTTTTAAACAACACTGTCATTTCCCCACAAGCATTTACTGTAACACACGACAAATGCTGTTTCTTCCAGTTTTCAAGATGTGTGTGTGTGTGGTTTTTTTTTTTTGTTTTGTTTTTGTTTTTTTTTTGTTTTTTTTTTTATAATTGTGGCGAGATTAAGCAAGTGCAATTGAGGACTCCAATTGTCACTTGGAGGGGAATCTGTCTGATTCCAAAGTTGTGTGACTTGGAGGGGTAATTTTTATAAGAGACTTTGTCCTTTTTATCATCATTGGCCCAGCACTAGCTAGCAGTCATCCAGAGTATAATCTTCCTTCTATAGACGCCCTGATCTGCTTAAGCACTTTCAATATCAGTGGCATGATTTCTAAGAGCATTTAAAAGAAATAAAAATAAAAAATAAATTCTCAATATACAAATGAAACCATTGGCTCTCAAACGCATTCATTGAATGAATTTATCTACACCAGTTTAAGTTGTCTTGTTGTACTTGTGTGTCTGCATAATGGTTTCCTAAGTTGTGAGGACTGAATAAGCCCGGCCCAGTCTATACTGCAGTAGAGCTCGGTTTTGTTCCACTGCTGCCTATTGCCTGGTTCTATCCTTGTTGCAGTTCAGTGTGTATATTAGTCTTGCTCTGTGCTGGGAGCTACTGTTCATGTTTAGTTGTGTAAATGTAGTTCTTGCGTTCTTGGTGGGGGTGACAAAGTTTAGCAGTGGCAAGCTGCCAGGTTATCTAATCCTCCAGCCTGTCTGGATCGGGTGCACTGACAAAAGGAATCCTTTTCCAAATTGGCTTAGGCTTTTATTTGATGTCGGAGCACTATAGTTGGGACCTATGCCAGGAAATTGTTTTTTGTTTTATACAATGATTGTATTCTAACATCCTCGTGATTTAATATCATTTGTGAAGTGCACTGCAGTCTTATCTAGACTTTTCAAAGGGACTTTCTGAAGATTTTATATATACTCTCTCTGGACTTAGTGTAATGTTAAAATCCTTAATCTGTACCCAATCGCAGAAGGATTTTATATTTATACTTCCTCTACTTTACAAGCCAAGTGCTGCATGCTAACGGCTCTGCCAGTAGTTTGTCTGCCGAACAAAGTACATTGCTTGTTTATTGAACCCTGCTTCAACAGCCCCACTGGCATAGTTGTTCCCCAAAGACTTCCTCCTTTTCTGTAGTAATAGTGGATGAAAGCGCAAGTGTGTTGGAAAATGGTTACTTTTTCGCCAAGTCTACTACATATGTAGCTATCTCATAACTATGGAAGCCAGGAAGGAATCTCCCTTTAACATAACTTGGTCAGTAAGCTACACATTGCATTAGAAAGTGTGACCGTGGCAAGAACCCCCCCCCGTTTCATTTGTGTGGGTAGGGGTTGTACGAGAGGCATTGCAGTGGTGGTTTGAGCCGCGTGTGCTGTGAGAGCGTGACTAAGTGAAGGAGAGCAAGGGATATGCTTCATCAGATCCGTTAGTGCAATTCTAGCATTCATGCAGATAATGCAATGAGCGACACTCTGAGTTTGTCTCCTCACGTGTAAAGAGGCCTCGTGAGGCTGGAAAATATGGTTTTGTAAATGATTTGCTGATGTATAGGTATGAATTATTGGAAGTTGTCTGATGTTCCACAGGGCTCCATTCTAGGTCCCTTGCTCTTCTCATTTATATATGCTACCGTTTGACATTATCTGCAGACATGGTGTGAACTTCCATTGCTATGCTGATGATACCCAGCTATATTTGTCCCTAAAGCCAGTAATTTCTTCTGCCTGGGTGTTATTAGCTGCTTGTCTTGCAGACATCAAGCATTGGCTGTCACAGAATTTTCTAATGTTGAATTCAGATAAAATCGAGGTTATGCTAGTGGGATCACAGAACCAACTAAAAGGAAATGTGGGATTACATGAGCTCGACCCTTGCAGTCTCTTATCAAAACTTAAACTAGAAATTAAGAGTTTGACCCTGATCTATCATTTGAGACTTGTATTAGGGAAGTTACTAAAGTATCTCTTTTACCATTTGAGAAATAGTCAAACTTAAACAAATTGTTTCGTTATCTGATGCCGAGAGACTAATGCATGTCTTTGTTTCATCTAGACTGGATTATTATAATGCACTTTTTTCTAGTGTCCCAAAACATGTGGTATCCGGCTTGCAGCTTGTTCAGAATACCGCTGCTAGAATTCTGACTAAAACTAGGAAAAGTAAACATATTACCCCTGTTTTGGCCTCTTTACACTGGCTCCCTGTGCAGTATAGAATTGATTAAGATTTTGCTGTTAACTTACAAGGCCCCGAATGGATTAGCACCTAGTTATTTGCACCTGAGTTATTGACCCCGTATCTCGCGCTCTGAGATCACAGGATGCAAGGCTGCTGGTTATTCCTAGGGTCAACAAAAGCAACACGGGAGGTAGGGCTCTTTCTTGTAAAGCTCCTAAATTATAGAATGCTCTGCCTTAGTTTGTCAGGGAAGCTGGGACTGTTGGTTTTAAGTCAAGACTAAATGCTCTTTTTTTTAATAATGGCTTTCTTGTCTTAATGGGTTTTAATGTAAACTTTAAAATTGCTGCTTTTGTATTGTGTATACTGTTATTTAAATAGTCTAACTTTGGTAGTTGTATGTGTGACATGCTATACAAATGTATGTGGGGGTGTTTTTTTTTGTGCTATGTACAGTGCTTTGCGATACTTTTTGGATAAAGTGCTATAGAAATGCAAGTGGAGTTCTTGCAATAAGGCACCAGTGCATTTCTTTTTCATAATGAGTAGGGGTGTGTCCTTGTGGGTTTGACTGTTTTATAGTAACACGGTTGTCATCTCTTGCAGTACCATGAAGGCACCATCAAGAATGTGCGTGAAGCCACTGAGAGCTTTGCTGCTAACCCCATCCTTTACAGACCAGTGGCTGTGGCACTCGACACAAAGGGACCAGAAATCAGAACTGGACTCATCAAGGGAGTGAGTACTGATGCTGCATCATTGAACCAAACAAAATGAGTGGACTATTCGATTTCAGGTCGATTTTTTAGCATGCTATTGAGAGCTCTCTGCAGTACTATGCTGTTCTAGCACTTCATCCTCCACCAGCTGTCTACTACTAACAATGAACGATATGTTAATTTTCTAGTTGCTGGTTAGCTTTGATTATCTGCAAAACTGGCAAGTTTGAGTGGAAACTGGGCAGTCAGTCCTCCTCTTCTGCTTTTTAGCAGTGCCCTACAAAACTGTAAAAACAGGATATGCGTATGAAAGTAATTGCTGTTGAACAAAATTCATTGGTTACATGAATTGTTTTTTTGGTAAACTGTTGGAAGGGGGTGGAGGGCTTTTGAGAGTTATTTTGTGTACTACTGCATATCCTGTGATTGAGTATTTTAAGGTTTGAGGATCTTTTTTGCCTCACTGTAACCACTTGTTGAATGTTTATTTGCTGAGAACTGGGATTAGAGATGTTAAATGGAAACCCAAATAGTTTGTTCTACAAGAAAGACTTGCGTTGCCTGCAAGCTGAGCAGGTGTTTCAAGTTGCTGAGCGAGTGTGGCATGCTGTCTCCTGCACAGAGTGGCACAGCCGAGGTGGAGCTGCAGAAGGGCGCCTCTCTGAAGTTAACCCTGGACGACGCCTTCATGGAGAAATGTGATGAGAACACGCTGTGGGTCGACTACAAAAACCTGACCAAGGTGGTGCAGGCGGGCAGCAAGATCTACGTTGATGACGGACTCATCTCCCTCCTGGTGAAGGAGCTAGGTGAGAGGATGGGAACAGCATTGGAGGGGGGAGGGGAAGGAGGACATTAGGATCGGCACTAGCAATGTCGGCATGACCCGTTCTCTGGGTTACCTCTTTAGATAACCACAGGCCAAAATAAATTGTAAGGTAGTGAACATTATCCAACAGTATACATTTTCTTGAGGGGAGAAACTATCCTTAACCAATATTGGATCATATTACCTATGTGGGAGTAGGTGGGGAGGGCGGACAGACTTGTAGATAGTTTGGTGATTAGAACTGAGGCCCAAGGGGCAGTGTGGCCTAATGAGTGCGAGACTGGTTTGCTGTGTTTTTTTCGTGCAGGGTCTAACTACGTCATCTGTGAGGTAGAGAACGGTGGTAGCCTGGGCAGCAAGAAGGGAGTGAACCTGCCAGGCGCTGCGGTGGACCTGCCTGCTGTCTCTGAGAAAGACATCCAGGACCTGCAGTTCGGAGTGGCACAGGGGGTAGACATGGTCTTCGCCTCCTTCATCCGCAAGGCTTCTGATGTGCAGGCTGTGAGGAAGGTCCTGGGAGAGAAGGGCAAGAACATAAAGATCATCAGCAAGATTGAGAACCATGAGGGCGTGCGCAGGTAAGGGAGTTGAGCATCTGAGAGGGGAGCTAGGGGAGAGGACTCGGCATGTAGGTAACGCCACTTCCTTTGTGTTGCAGGTTTGATGAAATCCTGGAAGCCAGTGACGGCATCATGGTTGCCCGTGGTGATCTTGGAATTGAGATTCCTGCCGAGAAAGTCTTCCTTGCACAGAAGATGATGATTGGTCGTTGCAACAAAGCTGGCAAACCAGTCATCTGTGCCACTCAGGTACCTGCCAACAAACAGTAACCATACTGCACAGCATAGATAACCATTTAGAAAAGTGCTTGTCTTTTAATGGATGTTTGTTTTCAAAGTTTATCTTCTATGGAAATACAAATCTGCAAAGCCAATCTGTTATACTTCTGTTATTACACCTGACTGGACATGGGGGCCCAAAATATACCATGTTAATTGGGATAATATGTTTTTGTTAAATAAAAAAAATAAATACATAATAATGAAGTGTTTGACACCTGGTACCCCAATCATGTGGGTGTGTTTCTATAGATGTTGGAGAGCATGATTAAGAAGCCCCGCCCCACTCGTGCAGAGGCCAGTGATGTAGCCAATGCAGTCCTGGATGGAGCTGACTGCATCATGCTGAGTGGAGAGACAGCCAAGGGAGACTATCCCCTGGAGGCTGTGTGCATGCAGCACGCGGTGAGTATGGACTGGGGTGGGGTGGACAGACTACGACATGACCCTCTCCTTACTTACAGAAAACCCACAACCTCAAGTCACCTTGGATAAAGGCGTCTGCTAAATAAACTAATACAGAAAACCCCCCGTTTAGCGGCTATAACTGAACATTTACAGGAACCCCCAGTCTAGCAGGTATATCTGAACATTACACTGTGGATGTGAAAGATCCCTTTGCCCTCTAGGGGAGGGGGCATGCTATATCTCAAGAAGGGTCTTGACACTAGAAAGCAGTCTATTCTGCCTCCTGTATTTCCATCCTGTGTGCTGTATAGCTATATCCTGGTTTTAAATTGAAATACCTATATAAAATGAACACCTTGTAATAAACAAACCATAGCTTGTTTTCCATTTTTAAATTGATAGGAAATGTTTTTATGTAAGTTTACCCACATTTGCTGTAATATAGCAAGTTAATTCTCATGTCGGACACTTTCTCAATTTTAAACTCCTAGCTCAAAGCCACGGTTCTGTGGTTATTCTCACCAACCTGTCCCACTTGTTGAGCATGCTGCTCCAAGCAGCCATAATGTGGCCCCTCAACCTAGTGGCTCAGCTCAAAAGTAATATTCAAATCACTAAAATCTTCAGGAAATTTGCTTATGAAACCCAAATCCCAAACAATAGGAGAGAGAGAGAGAGAGAGAACTGCTGCTTTTTTTTTTCCAACACTTGGATCTTTTTATTTAGGATGCTTCTCTTCTAGCGCTAATCCCTTCATCCTAACACCAGTCTAATCTTCCTCTAATTGTACCTGTGGTTAGGTAGTCCTAGATTAGTGGGTCTGTGAAAACAGACATTAATATGCCTTGTTATAGAAATGTTACTAGTATTTCTTAATTACTTCTGCTGCTCTGATTTAAGAGGCTGTGCTTCTAGTTTGAAGCTTTCACTTTTTCCACAGAAATAACTAATGGCTGTGTATTTAATGTTCCAGCTTGCATAGAATTAACACCCCTGTTCTCGAAAGCTAAGCTAATCTTTCCTGTCCTTGCTGCTTTGACTAATCTGATGGTTTTGCTTTGGAACTGATACTGTTTCCACACACCTGCTTTTGAATCCCAAAGTTGTTACCTTCAGAAAACTAGTCCAGAACTCACTACCCAAATGCTTTGAAAATGTTTAGAATGGCAAAGCTCACTACTGTATTCAAGTGTGAAACTGGTAAAGGAATTCAGGTTGTACACTGACAATTAACTAATTTTAATGACAATGTATTGCATGGTGGTTTGTGCACAATAGCAGTAGCAATGTCTGGATGATTTGGTAAAGTTTGCTGCTGTGTGCTTGATCTAAAACCTTGGATTTGCGTTTTATGTATTGCATGAAGGGGCTTATTTTGGTAGTTATATGGAACCAAGTTATTAATTTTCACAAAGCTGCATGACGAGCAATTGGGATATTTTTACCAACACTAAAGTTGTGGGAATGTGTAATAGTCTTGCAGGTAGTTTTAATTCTATCTCAACAGTAAATTAAACTTGTAGTTCAATTGTTTAACCTAGATACTGAACCAAGTTATATGACTTGGTTAATACTGTATGTGTAGCTGATTGCCTGTCTTTTTTCCAGATCAAACTGACTTTGTGCACAGCCAGCCAGTAAAACTACCTGCATGTTGGTAATGAAACGTGTTTGATTCCACTAACTACTTTTGCACCACTCTTTCCCATCTTCTGTCTCTGCTCGTTTCCCCTCCGTTCTCTCTCTTCACTCCCATTCCTTGGCTGCAGATTGCTCGCGAGGCTGAGGCAGCTATTTTCCACCGGCAGGTGTTTCAGGACCTCCACCGTATAACCGCGCTCTCCACTGACCCAACCGAGGCTATTGCTATTGGAGCCGTGGAGGCATCCTTTAAGATCTTAGCATCAGCTTTCATAGTATTGACCGGGTCTGGCAGGTATGAAGATAGACAGGAGAGGTCCTTGGCTGTCAAGAAACAGATCTTGCCTTCTGCTTCCCCTCCAAGCCTTGAACAGCCTACACCATTGCATCAATTTGCTGCAATTTATCAGCAACTGCTATATTCCACAACATTGCAGCTTCGGTTTTGACCCAAGTATTGTTTCCACCTTGGAGTGCTAGATTAACCTTTTAGTTCAACAATGCATTTACCAATTCAGAAGTTTGAAAATGAGTTTCAGTAGTTTGTTGCTGAAGTCTAGGGGGTAAAGTGAAGGCAAGGTGTTTGGTGAGAGTCTTCCTGGAAGTGAGAATAACTCAGCCTGGTGAGCAAGGAGAGCTTGGTGGTCTATAGCTGAGGCCCTGAGTAAAGGGTTATTGCAGTGGTATTAATAGATTGTGATGTGGAGGATGTAGGTACAAAAGCTAAATTTTTCCTTTTAACGTCTAATTTGATTAACACCAGATTTGTTTTATCTGGTAAATTTCACAGCTATTGGATTTCTTTGCCACATCACAATGTATTGGTTGCTTCTGCAATATTGTGGGTCTGACACTCTCCTCCCTTCTGGGTGGTGCTGTGGCTCTCAGATTGCCCGTGAGGCAGAGGCCGCTATTTTCCACAGGCAGCTGTTTGAGGAGCTGCGGCCTGTCTCCTGACCCGGGACCCAACTGAGGCTGCCGCCATCGGCGGAGTTGAGTCATCCTTCAAGTGCTGCGCCAGCGCCATCATCGTGCTCACCAAGACTGGCAGGTAAGGTACAGGCCTGCATGCTGCTGGTAAGAGCTGCCTTCAGGGAGTCCACAAGCAGTCTGCAGCCAGTGCCTCAAGAAGCTCCTTAACCCTTTGCATTAGAATTGATTGGAATGGTGACATAACTGCATACAACAAGTACAAAGTGCAATAAAAACCCTTTGACAAACTTCAATCAACCAACAATGCAGTTTTCTGTTGAGATTCAGCAATCTCCAGTTTTAAAGCATTACCTGGCGGCAGACTAAATAGCCTAAAATGTTCGTAAACCCCAACAATTAAGAAAACATTTTACTGTAGTGAAATATCCATAGGAGAAACTACAGGGATAACACCCCAATCAAAATGGATTTCACTGAAGCCCCAAGCCAATGGATACTTTTTATGCAGTACAGCATTTCGGTCTATGGTTTAGATTCCTGTATACCATGGCATCAACATACTCGCACTGGAAGCATACTAAATCGCTTTGCATAACCAAGAATGCTTACTGACCTGAAAGGAAGATGTTGGTGGAATGACAGATCTCATCATGTCTGTCGGACCTCGTCTGCACAGGGTTAAAGGATTTGGTTGCTTACTTGAATTCCGACCAAAAAAAGGAATCTTTCAATACAGATGTTCAGAAGATGCAAGTCTGAGTGGTCATGTGTTTTAAATTTAAGGTTGTGGGGTTGTTTTTTTTTTTTGATTTTTTTTTATGGCAGTGAAACTGAATGAGGGATTTGTGTTGCTTTTTGAACATCTACGGTCTTGCTTTAGGGACTCTTGCCGCGAGTCCTGAACCCAGATATTTCAGAAGGCTATGTTTAGCTCTCCTACAGCTGCCTCTCACTGAGGAGACAGTGGGTCAGGAGCCTTCCTGATGGGCTGAAACTGATGTTCAGAATGGAAGCCTGTAGGTGAGGGTGTGACATGCCCCAACTGGAGACAGTCTTATCTGTGAAGGATGGAAAATGTTTCCTATTGCATATCAGTTTGAACCATTCCAGGTTTTCTACAGCAAGCCAAATCATTTGTTGCTCGACAGCTCAAGACAAATGAGTGTGGGTGGGGCAGGGGTGGGGCCGGGGCGGGGCAATGCCAAAATTACAATTGGGGATAATAAGATTGCCACCTCGCTTCCTTCCCTGAGTGATTTTGTTGGTACCTCCAAAGTGTGTGTTTTCTTGATACTTTGGGTATGGGCTCAGTTCTTTTGCATGCACCTGCACCTGGTGACAGTGGACTGTGACTAAGCAACTAAAGTGAAGCACAATCCACTTGGTTGATATTGATGTATTTGCTCTTTAGGTCCGCTCACCTGATCTCCAGGTACCGCCCCCGTGCCCCCATCATCGCTGTGACTCGTCAAGGACAGACTGCTCGCCAGGCCCACCTGTACCGCGGGATCTTCCCTGTGCTGTTCAACGAGCCCGCCCTTGACGTGTGGGCAGATGACGTTGACCTCCGTGTCAACTTTGCCATGAATATCGGTACACCTGCTTTAATAATGAATGATAGTTTCAGTATGCATCTTAAAAGTTGTGCATTTATTTGAAGCTGTAGTAATCCAAGCTTTCAATATTTACTTCACTCGACAACACAACTTTCTGCCACGTCCCCTTTTTTTTTTTTTTAATTTGAAGACTATTGGGGACTTCAATAGTGTTAATGAGGAGGTGTTTGTAGAACCTTGCTTGCTGGAGTTCATATTATGCAATATTGTGGTGTTCTGACTGAATGGGTCTGACTCTCTCCTCCCTTCTGGGTGGTGCTGTGGCTCTCAGATTGCCCGTGAGGCAGAGGCTGCTATTTTCCACAGGCAAATCACATCCTAACCTGCTATGATAAAAAAAAAAAAAGGTATTCCACTTCCTTCATGCACCTTTGTTCTGTTGCATGGCTTCCACCAGCCAGAAAAGTACAACACATTTTCAGAAGCAGCTCCTTAACCCATTGCAAATTGCATCGGACATTCTTGCTTTGCAATGTTAAACAGGTTGCTAGTTATCTATATACAATCCCACCGTTGCTCTAACTGTTTTGTCTCCTGTTTTCACCCCAGGCAAGGCTCGTGGATTCTTCAAGTCTGGCGATGTGGTCATCGTGCTGACTGGCTGGCGCCAGGTTCGGTTACACTAACACCATGCGTGTTCTCCCCGTGCCCTAAAGAAGGGAACTCCCTTCACCCCAGTCCCCTCTCCTCTCCCTTCCCCTGCGGCAGCTTGCGAGGCCCACACTCCTTTCACTCCTCATCTTGGCACACTAGACAATCCTCTTAGTCCTCAGACCAGCTTCCTCATTTCCCCGCGTCACGAGGGCGCTTGTTCTAGCTGCCAGAACCTGTAGTATTTATTAAAGGAATAAATACCACACTGAACGCATCGGAAGCAATTCATCTGGATGTCTTTGTGCAGGCCAGGCAACTCTGTTCTTGCTGTGTGGAACCAGAGTTTACAGAACATGCAGTTAACAGATTTAAGTAATTGAGGGATGTTTATGTGTTGTAACTGATGTTGGACAAGCACATTTGTTAGTTTTGTGGGTGCTATACCCTAGTTTATTCTTGCTGGAAAGATCAAAGGATACTGCCTTGTCTCTTGTATAATTTAAAAGGTATGATTTGTTAAACTCCTGCCCTGCACAATGGAAATATTCTTGTCAGAGTTGCCTGGGCCTACCTGCTTTGTAGTTTTTGTGTCCATCTCACTTGTGTATCTTCTGTACTGTGTGTGTTTTGAAAATGCTGCACTCCACTTACTGAAAGTAGGTTATATTGTATGTTACATTCTCCATTTATACTTGACTTTTGAGTGTGATTGGAAGGTAACCAATATCTATATATTTTATATGTCATGCTGGATGGCTGATGGAATGAATGGACTGCACTTTCTTTAAAAGGGGAATAAAGAGCCCTTTTAAGTAGTGATTTTGTGAAATACCCTGTGTTTCTGAAAATGTGATATTTTGGCAGCACACCCTTTTGAATCCTGGCCCATGCATTTAGAGCTGCAAAGAAAAAGAAAAGGCATTATCCACTGGATTATCTGTAAAGCCAGTAGTTTCTCCTGGGTAATAGCTTCCTTCCACAAGGCATTGGCCTGTCTAAAATACAACCTTGCTTGTCCTGACTTAGTCTTTTTAGGGTTCAAGAAACCTGCTTGTTTTTCATACTGTAGAGACCAGTTTAAGTTAAGTGGTAAGGTGGTTTTACTAAACTCAGCCTCCTGCCATTTGCAATGGAGTTCATGCAAGCCTATTTTAGGGGTGACTTTGAGCTCTTCAAATTAGGAATTGCCCCACTATACAATATAAATCTGCTGCTACATCTACGAAGCAAATTGAGGATAGAATTAAGTCTGCAGTATAAATATACTGCGCTGTTTTTGAAGGTGGTTTACCCCCTGGTGCAGGGCAGGATTTGACACTTTGAGGGTTTCAGGTTGAGACCTCGCACTCCTTGCTGCTGTAGCTTACGTTGTCAAGTCTGTTATTTTTAGTGTGTGTGCTCACGCTCGCGCTCCTGAGATGTTCCCACTTGCTTTCTGATTGTAATGGTTTGAAAAAGTTCAGTCTATAAAAACAATGTAGAAAATACGGTGCCCTGAGTTGTCCTGGATTACTGAATTTACATCAATAAAAGATGAGCACCTGCCATCCTGAGTTTTTGTGTTTCTTTGTTTATAGGGCAACATTTCACTTAACACTAATTTGAGAATTAAGTAGAACATCCTCTTATTTACTATTTGTTTTGTGATGGAATATTTTTGGCTCTCCTGATTTATTTTTATTGAAGTGTTTAAAATACAGGGCTGCCTGTGTGGATGAGGAATTGGAACCAGTTTAAATTGCAGCATAGGAGGGGTTTAGTTATCAGGAATCAGCAGTAATGAAACATCTACAAAATAGGAGGGTTACAGGGAAGAACATGATTTTAAGTGTTGATGCACAAAGCTTGTACTGGAGAAGAGCCTCTGTAGTTCCACTTCCTGAAAGCAGCTCTGTCCACGCACATGTCTGTAGCGGCTGGTTCCAGGGTGGAATAAAGGAATCGGACACTTGGGATCACCAGACACTGGCCGACCACCCAAACGGTTAATTTTTATTTTTAGTGTGATTGAGACAACAGTGTGAAAGTGGGCTTGCTTAAAGATGAATATTTATATTGGGAGGGTCAAACAGTATAAAACGTGGGTGGTAAATAGTATGGGGAAAACCCTACGCTTATTTTCTCAAGATCTATACTGTGCTGTGAAGGGTAAGGCATCTACAAAGAATGGGTTGAAATGAAATGGCAATCCTCACCAGTTTTGATTAAAGAAAACACCCTTTTTAGAAAGAAAACCATTTAAGGTACAGTACATTAAAGTCTTGCTAAAGTTTGTATCTTAGTAGTCCACACTGGGTAATATTTTTTTTATGTTAATACCTTTTCACATGCATATAGTGATCTATGCTACTAATGAGGGATAGCTATATTTAAGCATCCCTGTGAGCTATTTCATCTGCTAGCATCTCAACCAATGTTATAACATGCTTAGTGTTATGGGAACTTGAAAAGCACCCCTCACTGAGACCCAAGGGCTGCCATACTGTGGTCATGGGTTGTCCCACCCCCCACCCCCACCCATTTAATTCCTGGTACACAACTTTAATGTGGCAGTGCCCTTTCAAACTTAATATATCTGGTATCATTAAGGCAGTAACTTCATATTTGCAGGGTTATAGGTTTTAAGTTTCTGGGGTATAGAAAACGACTGCTTCTTGAGATTCTGTTTTGGTGCACCACTGGTGTGCCAGCAAAAACTCTTATTTCCACATTGATTTAACCACTGACTTATATCCATGGTCCTCCATACTTACAAGCTGTTCAATTATATTAATCTTATATCTACATCTAAATGAGTTGGCATGATCTATCATGTTGTAGTTTACACTTTTTAAGAAATCGTCCGTTTCCCCTCTTGTGCTTACTGTATTCTACCAGTAGATGGTACACTACATTGGTTTTCTGGACAGCACTGGTGCATTACTTCTGATGAGCAGGGGATCCTAGTCTTCCGCGAAAATTTTTTTTTAAAAAAAACACTTACAAAGGCTTTAGCCCCCCTTCCACAAACAGTACTATTGAATAGCATTTAACACAGGGAGTATTTATTGGTACACTTTTAAATTCTGAGGAAGTTATACTTCACTGGATAGAGAAGCAAACCACCGCTCCATTTCAACATGAATGTGGCAGTGCGACTCGTTCAACCTTGACCTCTGTACACCAGAAGCAGTTTTATTGGTATGTTTACGTAAAATTAAAGCAAAATGTCCTGTGTTGATGATTATATATCATAAGTGTATTGATTTGGTTATCAAACAAACATTTTTTTGCCACGCCCCAATTGTAAAACTAAAAACTATCCGACAGCATTGAAAATCCGTGTTTTTCCGCTGCAATCGAATTCCTAGCAATTGAATACTGTACCATGACTATTATACCATACGAGTATGGTGTTTTATAATAGAAGTTTGCAATTATTTATATATTTTATTTAGGGGGGGAGAAACCCACCAACCTTTCATTCATTTTAATACATTTGTTCGTCAAAAGAAGTAACTGCACTCCTGCAAGACTCATTGAGTAGCTGCTGAGAGATCCAGGCACCATCCTGGAAAACTCTTGAACTATCTTGAGCTGGGTTCTGCTTGCTGCACAGTCCTGACACTTACTTTATGACCCATTTCAAGAAGTACGTTCTCAAACAGAACTGGGTGTTGAAAGCAGCAGCAAATCATGCAGCTTGCACTGTAGCCAGCGAACTAAGCTGCAATCTGGTGGTTATAAATGGTAGTTGTGTAGAATGACCTAATTTCCCACGATTTAGAAAAGATCTAGTCAGTGCATGTAATGATTTTGCCGGAAAATAACAAGACCACAACGTATTAGTAAATGAAACACAAATCTAATTGGAGATAAGGGGGTCAAAATAAATATTCTGTAATTGTATTCTGTAACAGTATGCTTCAGATGTAGCACAGTTTTTAATGAATTATCAGCAACAATATAACTGGGCCATGATGAAAAAGTGGATGACCATGACATACATCAACAGTATGTGCAGAATGGTACAGAATACGAGTTTGCAATGACATGTTTAATCACAGCTTGATAAGTGCTTCTCGATATATCCACGACTGCATTAACAGACATTGTGCAGAATGGTACAGAATACGAGTTTGCAATGACGTTTAATCACAGCTTGATAAGTGCTTCTCGATATATCCACGACTGCATTAACAGACACTGTGCAGAATGGTACAGAATACGAGTTTGCAATGACGTTTAATCACAGCTTGATAAGTGCTTCTCGATATATCCACGACTGCATTAACAGACATTGTGCAGAATGGTACAGAATACGAGTTTGCAATGACATGTTTAATCAAAGCTTGATAAGCACTTCTCCCGATATATTCAAACATTGAAGTGTGACGGAGACAGACACATGTATGAACAGAGACCTCCTTATATCCCCAGAATCTGATGTCTCAATAACTTCTGCTTGATAATGTTAATTCCAAATTTCACCTCAAATGAATAAGCAGTTCTCCAGATAGAAGGAAGATGGTGAACTATGGATATACATGCAGCCGTCCAGCTGCCTCCACTGTATCCTCCTCGCAAAGGAAATCTGACCCCATTGCGGCGTAGAAAAGACTCCAGCCAAGAGAACTGCACAAGAACATGTATTTATCCAGTTCTACAACATGAAACTAAAAGTAACAGATCACAACCAGAATGATTATAATATAAAATTACAAATGAATGTTTAGTTATTGAAAGGTGAGGGACGATGGTATTGGCAACCACAGGCAAGCCCCACAGGAGCGTCCCCTCACAGCTCTCCTCAATCCTCCCTGCCAGTCAGGCCTGGTCCTCAAGTAGAGGAGGACACTAGCACTGAATGCGTGTTGTTGTGGATTACACTCATATCAATTGGGATTAAACCAGAATCAAACCTGCCCTCTGGAAGTGAAAGGCATAAAAAGAGAGTGAACTACCCTACAGTCTGACAGCTGGGACAGTTTCTGCCGTGAAAGGAACTTTAGAAGCCCACGATGATCACTGTCTTTGCCCCATAGCAGAGCTGCGGAGAGCGTGACGCCGACAGGAAGGCTAGCAGTCAGGAGCAGGAGGGGGACAGGGCTGGGAGACAGGGGGAGTGTGTAGGCCCTGTGCAGCTGAACTCAGGATCTGCAGAGTGGGGAGCAGGCCAGCAACGAGCTGGTTCAGACTGGTGCTGATCTCACCCAGCCGCTGCTCTAGAGCCTCCTGGCGCCCCACCATGTGACTCTGCTTCTCTGCCAGGCTCTGGAGAACCCCCAACTGCTGCGCCTGCTGCTCCTTCATTGAGGCCAGGATCCTGACGATGCTGGCCTGCCCAGAGTTCCCATCTCTCTGTGCGGCAAGCAGCTGGACCAGGAGCTCGGAGGGGTCTGCTGCTAGCTGCCCTGGGAGGCAGGCTGGTCTTGCAGGTGAAGGGGGAGGGGAGGGGTTCTGTATCAGTGACGTGTCTCTGTGAGTGTGTGGAGGGCTGGGGGCTGGGGAGGGAGTCTGGGCAGGAGAGGCTGGTGGAGACAGTGATGCTGTCTGTTCCTCCTTCACTGGCAGCACCTCACAGCTCAACACCTGTGCTGTTCGACTGGCTGCAAAAAATACAGAAGGAAGACAAATTATAAAAAAAAGAAAAGAAGAACCAGAATCTCTGTTATGAGCAAGCTAGTGTATCCAGATCAGAATCAGAATCTCTGTTATGAGCAAGCTAGTGTATCCAGATCAGAACCTGAAACTCTGTTATGAGCAAGCTAGTGTATCCAGATCATGCTCCCTCTTAAAGCAATGTTTGTGCTCTGACCGAAATCAAGTACAGTAAAACAAGAATTGTTGCGGCACAATCTTCTTACACACTGTGGTCCTCATAAGAGAAATGATTTTTCTCCTGACAAAAGACCCTGAGTAAAAGTTGGAAAATGTACACTGACTGCAACAAAGGTAAGTAACACTGCTGAAGTTATGTAACACTAATTCAGCCATTTCAGTTAATAATAACACATGCATATTGAGTAGTTAACTGCTTAAAATTGTGGCGATAGCTAAATGAGGGTTGTCCACGCAGCAGAATCTGGTATGTGATTTTTCCAAGGAGAAGATTTTTCCCATTTTAGACTGCTTAATTCTCTTAATCTATCACAGATTTAAAAAATATATATATACACTACTGGTCAAAAGTTTTAGAACACCCCAATTTTTCCAGTTTTTATTGAAATTTAAGCATTTAACCTGAAATGGTACAAAGGTAAGCGGTAAACTGCCAGAGGTTAAAAAAAAAGTTTAGGTTACCAAAAACTGAAAAATAATGTACATTTCAGAGTTATACAAAAAGGCCTTTTTCAGGGAACAGGTAATGGGTTAACAACTTACAGCTGTTCTGCAGCAATGGAAGTAAATTAAGCCTTGAAAGTTGATGCTAACAAAGTTGACGCTAACTCTTAAGCATTATTTGGACAGTATTGTACTGCAGGAAGTAGTATATTGCTATCATAATGGCGAGAAAAAGGCAATTAACAAAGGAAGACAGACAGACCATTATAACCCTTAAAAGTGTAGGTCTTTCATTTAGAGAAATTGCAAAGAAAGCCAAGGTGTCAGTGAGTACAGTTTCTACACCATCAAAAGGCACTTGGAAACTGGAGGAAACTCTGACAGGAAGAGGTCTGGCAGACCCAAAGCCACAACAGAATCAGAAGACAAGTTTCTGAGAGTCAACAGCTTGCGTGATAGGCGGCTCACAGGACAACAGCTTCAAGCACAGCTTAACACTGGTCGAAGTAAGCAAGTCTCAGTTTCAACTGTGAAGAGAAGACTTCGAGCTGCAGGTTTGACAGGTCGAGTGGCAGTAAGAAAGCCATTGCTAAGATGGCAAAATAAGAAAAAGAAGCACCGCCAGTGGACTACTGAAGACTGGAAGAAGGTCTTATGGACCGATGAATCAAAATTTGAAATCTTCGGTTCATCACGCAGGGTTTTTGTACGCCGTCGAGTAGGCGAAAGGATGGTTCCTAGGTGTGTGACACCAACTGTCAAACATGGAGGAGGAAGCGTGATGGTCTGGGGCTCTTTTGCTTGATCCAGAGTCGGCAACTTGCACAGAGTGAGTGGCACCCTGAACCAAAACGACTACCACAGCATTTTGCAGCGCCATGCAATACCCTCTGGTATACGCCTAGTTGGTGAGGGGTTCATCCTACAGCAAGATAATGACCCAAAACATACCTCCAGGCTATGTCAGAACTACCTTACAAGAAAAGAACAAGACGGTAGGCTTCAAATCATGGAATGGCCAGCAGTCTCCAGACTTAAACCCCATCGAGCTGGTTTGGGATGAACTGGACAGAAGGGTGAAAGCAAAGCAACCTACAAGTGCAACACATTTGTGGGAACTTCTGCAACAGTGTTGGGAAGAACTTTCCGAACAATATTTGATTTCCATTGTAGAAAGAATGCCACGAGTGTGTTCGGCTGTTATATCTGCAAAAGGTGGCTACTTTGAAGAGTCAAAAATTTAGATTAAATTTTGTTAAACAAAACGATTCCGTGATTTCTTTTTTTATCTCCAATTGTTTATTTGTTCTATGCTTTAATTTCAGAGTACATTGAGACATTAAACTGCGTAAATTTCAATACAAACTGGAAAAATGGAGGTGTTCTAAAACTTTTCACCGGTAGTGTATATGCTGATTGTCTAGATCTGTTCAAAAACAAAGAATAATGCCACTCCAGTGTTTGCAATGGCTGTGGCAGAACCTAAGATTTCCTCCTCTATTCCAGCTTGGCTCACTGCCCTGACCCCCCCATCACTTACATGCTGTGAGCTGTGGCTCTGCAGTGTCCACCCCTACGATGCCCTGCATGGGGACAGCGTCCAGCGTTGTCAGGATGCACTGCTCCTCCTCTGTCAGTGGAGACCTGGGGGGCAGCTCCCCCTCTGTCATCACCCTGGCACACCTCAGAGCCGCCATCTTCGTCCGAACTGCCCGCCGCAGGTCATAAAACCTCTTCTGGATGTCTGCTGCTCTTCTGCGATGGTACCCCAGAGCGGACACTTTCTGAGCAATGCGCTCCCATTTTCGTTTTCTCTGGGAAGGTTTCAGTACCAAATTGCCCAGCAGCTCTTTCTTATTGTTCACAACCTCCCTGACAAGGAGGCGGTTTTCTTTATGGTTGAATCGGGGAGCCCTCTGTCTCGGCTTGCCCCGCTTTGTGACTTGACTAAGGGGTTTGACCGACAACGATTGTGCCTCTATAACCTGGACCAGGAGCTCGGAGGGGTCTGCTGCTAGCTGCCCTGGGGGGCAGGCTGGTCTTGCGGGTGAAGGGGGAGGGGAGGGGCTGGTGGTGGGGGAGGGCAGTGCCTCCACTCTGGGACAGTTCTGTATCAGTGGCATGTCTCTGTGAGTGTGTGGCAGGCTGGGGGCTGGGGAGGGAGTCTGGGCAGGAGAGGCTGGTGGAGACAGTGATGCTGTCTGTTCCTCCTTCACTGGCAGCACCTCACAGCTCAACACCTGTGCTGTTCGACTGGCTGCAAAAAATACAGAAACCTGGATATATTGATCTGAATGCAGACCATAACAATTCTGATGCTCTCTTATATTCTGTTGGTCCTCATATTTTTATTTGAATGTTTATAAGATATCAGTTAAAGTTCTTGTAAAAACATGCAAGCACACTGG
Source organism: Acipenser oxyrinchus oxyrinchus (assembly GCA_030684275.1). Classification (NCBI taxonomy): domain Eukaryota; kingdom Metazoa; phylum Chordata; class Actinopteri; order Acipenseriformes; family Acipenseridae; genus Acipenser; species Acipenser oxyrinchus. The sequence goes on along the minus strand of CM060265.1, from coordinate 13,291,469 downwards.
GATGCCTGAAAATATGAAGAGTTCAAACAAACTGCATTTCCTTCCCATTGGCTGGTTACACAACCTCCAATTAACACTAACCTTGAGCTACCGTAACTAGGAACGCACCATTTATTACATTCTACCCTTGTTAAAGTTTTTATTAGATTTTTTACAAATATTGAAGTGCTGTATTGTATATGATGTCTGAATCTGTTCAAAAATTATTCTTAAATTATTAGCTGTGGTAATCTGCAGTGTCTGTTCCAACAAACCCCTGCCCTGTACTCACCTGTGATGAGGTGTGGCTCTGCAGTGTCTATCCCGAGCCCCTGCCCTGTACTCACCTGTGAGGAGGTGTGGCTCTGCAGTGTCTATCCCGAGCCCCTGCCCTGTACTCACCTGTGAGGAGGTGTGGCTCTGCAGTGTCTATCCCGAGCCCCTGCCCTGTACTCACCTGTGATGAGGTGTGGCTCTGCAGTGTCTATCCCGAGCCCCTGCCCTGTACTCACCTGTGATGAGGTGTGGCTCTGCAGTGTCTATCCCAAGCCCCTGCCCTGTACTCACCTGTGATGAGGTGTGGCTCTGCAGTGGCTATCCTGCGCCCCTGCCCTGTACTCAACTGTGAGGAGGTGTGGGTCTGCAGTGTCTATCCTGCGCCCCTGCCCTGTACTCACCTGTGATGAGATGTGGGTCTTCAGTGTCTATCCCGATGAGCCCCTGCCCTGTACTCACCTGTGAGGAGGTGTGGGTCTGCAGTGTCTTTCCCGAGCCCCTGCCCTGTACTGAACTGTGAGGAGGTGTGGGTCTGCAGTGTCTATCCTGCGCCCCTGCGCTGTACTCACCTGTGAGGAGGTGTGGGTCTGCAGTGTCTATACCAATGAGCCCCTGCCCTGTACTCACCTGTGAGGAGGTGTGGGTCTGCAGTGTCTATCCCGATGAGCCCCTGCCCTGTACTCACCTGTGAGGAGGTGTGGGTCTGCAGTGTCTATCCTGCGCCCCTGCCCTGTACTCACCTGTGAGGAGGTGTGGGTCTGCAGTGTCTATACCAATGAGCCCCTGTAACACACGTGGCTCCACCTGGGTGAATGGGGTCCTGGGTGGCTGCTCCCTCCCTGTAAGGAATGAAACCCATGTATGCTGTACTCACATAATAAACTGTTCAGGTGAACGATCTTGCAAGGAAGTGGCTTAAACAGTAGAAATGAAGTTTCAGGTATTAAGGCCCTCTATTTTTATGGTACAGTCAGAGTGAGAACCTGCTAACTCTATTGAATCACAGACCGTCAAACTTCAAATGCGATTCTCTCATCTTCAAAACAGTGCTTACCGGCACTTGCACTAAAAGCGCATCTAGCCCTGGGGTTCAATTTGAATGATGGCACCACTAACCTTACAGCAGCTTTGGAAGAGTGCCAGATAAAAAAAACACCAGTGTTTGTGTTATAAGAGAGCAGAGCTGTAAATAAAGTGTAATCCTTGGGTAAGCGGTTTCTTATCGGACTGTAATACTCTTTCAGTGCTAAAGGGGTGGATTTGATTCATTTATACCACGTCAAGGTAAGCCGGGGCTGGAACTGAATGGAGGATTTTCCAGGGAATCCCCCTGGATTGCATCAGCCTGTTTTTGGGGTTCCCCCGGCCGGGATAACCCCAGAGAGGTGGTGATGCAGTCCAGGGGATTCCCCCGTGCTGTAAATGTGGAACTTTACAACCTTACCTGAACTAATGAAACATGTTCAGGGTCTTACCTGGAAATAATTGACACTACTATTCTATAGGGGCCTAGCTGAGACTGCGACTGGTTAACTGGTCAGCAGTAGTTGGAAAAAAAAGTGCATAACAAATGTATATAGTCAGGGCTTCAGTGTAAAGGACAAATGACTATTAGATGGGAATTTTGACACATGACAGCCAAATATGAAATTTGTACTTTGAAAGTGATTTTATCTTTATTGAAACGATCAAAGGCTCTATTTGCAGGAATTAACTTGTCTATTGCCACATTCTTACAGTATTCCCATGTGTATCAAGCCCAGTTTTCACAATGTTGTTTAAATATGGACACTGCATTTGAAACACATGGAAAAAATAAGAATCAAGCAGGAGACAAGTTCTCCAATATGGTAGTTCCAGTAACCGTGAACCAACTTCCATAGTAAGTATTTCATTGTCATTGTAGGCAGAGTTCCCATCTTCTCGACTCTTTCTGTGGTAAGCAGGACTGCTGTGTTTACATGCTGTGAGCTGTGGCTCTGCAGTGTCCACCCCTACAATGCCCTGCATGGGGACAGCGTCCAGCGTTGTCAGGATGCACTGCTCCTCCTCTGTCAGTGGAGACCTGGGGGGCAGCTCCCCCTCTGTCATCACGCTGGCACACCTCAGAGCAGCCATCTTCGTCCGAATTTCCCTCCGCAGGTCATAAAACCTCTTCTGGACGTCTCCAGCTGTTCTGCAATGGTACCCCAGAGCGGACACTTTCTGGGCAATGCGCTCCCATTTTCTTTTCTTCTGGGAAGGTTTCAGTAAGAAATTGCCCAGCAGCTCTTTTCTATTTGTCATCACCTCCTGCACCAGGAGGCTCTTTTCCTCCCAGTTGAAGCTAGGAGCCCTCTGCCTGGGTTGACCCCGCTGTGTGACCCCCCCTGCCCTCCTCGGGACTCTGGATAGCCGGGTTGTGGGGTAGCCTGGGGTGTGTTGTCTGATGGGCTGTTGTCTTGCCGGAGGTTCATCTTCCTGCATGAAAAAATGGATTTCCGTTAGTTTTAAAACTTCTCTGCACTAATTTGTCTTTGATTGAAGTGTTCTTCTGAGTCACACATATGGTTAGGCTTGCTCATGACTCCCATTGTAAATGACTGTGTGCTACACAAGAAGCATCCAGCTTAGACATCCGACACCCAAACCTTGCGGCGGTCTTGTGGCATCACGGAAAGCTGTGCACGATAATGGGGATTGTACTAGCTCACCATTGCTAGAATCTGCCCAACTTTTGGATATATTTTATCACAAAACCAGATCCATATCTTGTGCCAAACTGTACTGTGCAGAGATGTTTTCATATACTAAGCATCAAAAGAAACATATTACTTATATTTGAGCATCAAAAGAAACTTATCACTTACATTTGGATAAAATTCACTAGATGTGATCGAAAAATAACAAACTGGATCAGGTGCAGTGACTTTTATTGTGCTGATTAACAACTGACATCACGAAGATGCTGCAAAATGATCTGTCGATCTTGGGCAGGTGTTGTGATTCTTGGTCTCCCAGTTCGTGGCCATTGACAGAGTGTGTCTGGTTATACTGTCTTGCCAGGTTTGAAATTGCTGGCTGTGAGCACCCAAGACGGCGAGCCACAATACACTGCCCTAGTCCAGCCTCCAACATGCCGACTGCACGAAGGTGCTGCTCTCTTGACAGACATGGCATATTGTTTTTTTTCTGCAATTTTCTTTCTTGCTTTTATTCAAGCTTGCAATTCAACAGCTGAAATTACTCCATATCCAGTGTCCAATCAACTGTCTCACTAATTAGGTGATTACTTGCATATGCTTCAGTCACAGTCAGTCAAGCATGTCATGGTCAAGGATGAATGATCGAGTGATTAAAAAGAAACCAAAAACATTTCGTCAATGTCCATCATTTATATACTTTATTTTTTTCGAAAATAAATGTGTTATAATAGTGGTAAGTTTCTTTTGATGTTCTGTATATATTTTACCCATAATATTAATGTTATATTACATATGATGTAACTACTGCTTGGAACTTTTTGTCTAAACAAAATCTCCACAATGCACAAACAGCATCCCCAAATTGTCAGCCAAAAGACTGAAATAGTTTATGTTTCACATCGAACAAGCTGAACGTGTCGGAGTCTTCCTGCCTCACAAAATTCCATCAACTTTGAATATTACTAACAGATGGTCAAAATTCAGTATTTAAAAAAAACATGCTTTTGGGATATTAATTTGTTAAGTTTGTTCATAGAATGATGTTTTTCCTTGAGTTGTAAGGAATGCATTTGTACTGTGGGCTAGGTTTTGACACACTTTTTTTTTTTATAGAAACATTTTCGTACTAACTTTTGTACTTGATAATATGAATTAAAAAATCAAATTGATGCCTATGATTAATACGTTTTAATACGTTTTGTGACTAATTTGAAGCTATTAATATGTTTCAATATTAACTAAATCTGCATGCAAGGCAACATGAGGGGAAGTGTGTATGTATGGTAAATCATAAGAAGGACTACCAATAGTGCTGTAATATGAATCTATGTCCTAGCATAACTATCTGTAGTATGGAACTGCAGATGTTCAATGGCATAATACAGTCTTTTACAATGGAGGAGGTGGTGGGCCGGCATTAGCATTCACAGTAACATGGTGTGGCAAAGTGGTTTGCAGTGCACAAGTGTAGAGGTGATGCAGTATTCAAGAGAATGACAAACAACAAAGTTACTGGTGAAATGATGGTTTTAATTGTAATCCAAAGTCACTTAAATACAACAGTAAATAATAATGAGAACTGGCAATACACAACGATGTGTACTGCTTAGTTAAATACACGGGGTTCAGTCCCAAAACAATAAACACAGTTTTAAACACACACAAGACACACACACGATCACAAGTCCAGAGTGAGTGCTAAAGTGCGAGTGGTAAAACACAATTTATTCATGTACAGTTGTGAAGTGTTGTCCGGGTTTGGTGCTGGTCTTAAGCGACAGCTCCGGATCATGTTAGCCGTCTAACAAGAACAAACAAGTATTATTAGACACGACAAACAAACAAAACACTCACGGTTAGTTTACAGTTTTTCCTTTCACGGTTCGCTCTTAACCATAACAAAAGGAACAGCACCTAGTCACGTCCCCTTTTGAAGTGTCACACTCCCTTGGTTAGCAAGTGAAACCGTTTCTCCTCCAATCAGCGGTTGCCACATTGCTTCCCTTCTGGGGCAATGACTTGGTGCACCGTAGCTCCGCCCCCTTTCTAGATGGCCAACTTGCACCTAACCCTTGGAATTAATTGTCCGACCATCCAGTCCAGGGCACTCTGTTCCCTTTACACCGCGCTCTCACAGGTCGGGAGGAAGATTTATAACCAAGATTCATTCTTTCTCGGTCACACATGGATAGGGGGAACTTTAAGAATGGGACACCCATGCGACAGATGTATGACAATGATATTGTCACCTGCAAAAATGGAAGTGTATGAGGAACACTGTTATGAAACTGTGTTTACATGGGCAAGTGGAATGTGCTGTGTCATGTCAGTTTGAGAGGGCAGCACCAACCACACTAATCAACTAAGAGTTTTTCAGTGTCATACTGGATGAGCAACAGAATACAGTTTAATGGGAGGGCTGGCCTAACCATCACAGTTGGGCTGTATACGTTGTGCTGTGCTTGTGTTGCCTTGCCCCGTCCACTGCTTGTAAGGGGGTGGGAGGGAATGCAGGGTGAGGGTTAATCACCCTAACATCGCATTTCCCTACTTTTGTCATTTTAATATCAACCCTAACTGATGCATTAAGTAACTTTTTTTGTGAAGAATATATTATTTACATATATATATTTACATATATACAGTACTGTGCAAAAGTTTAAGGCAGGTGTGAAAAAATGCTGTAAAGTAAGAATGCTTTCAAAAATAGACATGTTAATAGATTATATTTATCAATTAACTAAATGCAAAGTCAGTGAACAGAAGAAAAATCTAAATCAAATCCATATTTGGTGTGACCACCCTTTGCCTTCAAAACAGCATCAATTCTTCTAGGTACACTTGCACAAAGTCAGGGTTTTTGTAGGCATATAGTCAGGTGTATGATTAAACAATTATACCAAACAGGTCCTAATGATCATAAATTCAATATGTAGGTTGAAACACAATCATTAACTGAAACAGAAACAGCTGTGTAGGAGGAAAAAAACTGGGTGAGGAACAGCCAAACTCAGCTAACAAGGTGAGGTTGCTGAAGACAGTTTACTGTCAAAAGTCATACACCATGGCAAGACTGAGCACAGCAACAAGACACAAGGTAGTTATACTGCATCAGCAAGGTCTCTCCCAGGCAGAAATTTCAAGGCAGACAGGGGTTTCCAGATGTGCTGTCCAAGCTCTTTTGAAGAAGCACAAAGAAACAGGCAACGTTGAGGACCGTAGACGCAGTGGTCGGCCAAGGAAACTTACTGCAGCAGATGAAAGACACATCATGCTTACTTCCCTTCGCAATCGGAAGATGTCCAGCAGTGCCATCAGCTCAGAACTGGCAGAAAACAGTGGGACCGTGGTACACCCATCTACTGTCCGGAGAAGTCTGGTCAGAAGTGGCCTTCATGGAAGACTTGAGCCAAAAAGCCATACCTCCGACGTGGAAACAAGACCAAGCGACTCAACTATGCACGAAAACACAGGAACTGGGGTGCAGAAAAATGGCAGCAGGTGCTCTGGACTGATGAGTCAAAATTTGAAATATATGGCTGTAGCAGAAGGCAGTTTTTTCGTCGAAGGGCTGGAGAGCGGTACACGAATGAGTGTCTGCAGGCAACAGTGAAGCATGGTGGAGGTTCCTTGCAAGTTTGGGGCTGCATTTCTGCAAATGGAGTTGGGGATTTGGTCAGAATTAATGGTCTCCTCAATGCTGAGAAGTACAGGCAGATACTTATCCATCATGCAATACCATCAGGGAGGCATCTGATTGGCCCCAAATTTATTCTGCAGCATGACAACGACCCCAAACATACAGCGAAAGTCATTAAGAACTATCTTCAGCGTAAAGAAGAACAAGGAGTCCTGGAAGTGATGGTATGGCCCCACAGAGCCCTGATCTCAACATCATCGAGTCTGTCTGGGATTACATGAAGAGAGAGAAGCAACTGAGGCTGCCTAAATCCACAGAAGAACTGTGGTTAGTTCTCCAAGATGTTTGGGCCAACCTACCTGCCGAGTTCCTTCAAAAACTGTGTGCAAGTGTACCTAGAAGAATTGATGCTGTTTTGAAGGCAAAGGGTGGTCACACCAAATATTGATTTGATGTAGATTTTTCTTCTGTTCACTCACTTTGCATTTTGTTAATTGATAAATATAAACTATTAACATGTCAATTTTTGAAAGCATTCTTACTTTACAGCATTTTTTCACACCTGCCTAAAACTTTTGCACAGTACTGTATATAAAATCATACTGTATGCTGGGATTTTTCAAAGGTGGTGATCTATCTCAAGTCACACCGGGTCTTAGAAAGGGCATACACTACTGCACCCCAGAGCCAAATGCCTCTCTGTGGCAGAGCTGAGGTTTAGTCTCTTTAGCAGGCTCCACAAAGTATCCCGCTCGAATGTGGTGCTTCCTTTTCCCCTGGTAACAGTTTCCAGGACCGCATTCCACAAACCCCCTCCATGCGTAGCGACAGCACTTTTACACGTGAAGCTCTTTTAGTGTTATCTTTTAGTTGTGGAACACCACCCAGCAGACCTGGGAAGAAATATTAGAATGAGTAGTTAAATATATTTAAATACTTCAAATAAGTATTTGAATGAGTAATCAAATATACTAAAATCTTCAAATAAATGTACATGTGACTTGGAATATTGAAATGTTTTTAGAAATATATTTGAATTGATTTTAAATATTTAAACCATCGTCCATTAAAAGTTGAACTATATTTCAATTTTAACCTTGATTTACAAATATGTTTATAAATATTGTAATACAACACCACACACTGTAGTGTATTTCAACATTTATTTATACATGCACATATCAGGGTTTCCCCTGGGTTCTAGATTTTTGTAGTCAGTAGTGACTAATCCTTTCTAAAAACATTAGTCACTCCAGATATTCAGTAGTCACTACTGGCGCACAGTTCAAGTCTTTAAGGGTGTTATATATCCTGTTTTTATTTTATACCTTAAATCACTGTATTGACCAAAACAATTATTTAATTAAACAATTTTAATAATGCTCTACAGTTTACATAAATTGGTCATTTACAGCTTTAAAACTCAAGAAAGAGATTTATTTGTCCTGAAAAGCTACATATAGACACAGAATGCATTATGAAGTACTTATACCAGGATTTATTAAGAAAAAAAACATTGTTTGAATATTATATACAACAAATCATCTTCGTTTTAACAAAACTATATGTATTGTTTGGTACAATATCCTTGCTTCACTTTTCCAACAAGATTTTCAGCTCCTCTCTGCTATAGGTTCAAACTACAACTCCTCTCTGCTATAGGTTCAAATTACAACCCTGTGCTTCTTGTCCATACACCAATATTTGAAAGCCTTTTCAAAATTAAATTCAGATATTTTGTCAAGATCAGGCGTGTTTGAGTTGACAGACATTTGCATTAGTAGGTTTATACGGCTCACTAAGTTGGTTTCGTAGGTCTGATTTTATCACATTGTAGCGGCTAAAACTACGCTCACAGTCAACTGTTGACATCGGTATTAGACTTACAATAGAAGCGATTTTTGTTATGCACGGAAAGCTAGTTTTAAAATGATCCTTGACCAACAGTTTTGACCATGTGCCTACAAAGGTGTTTCTTCTGAAATTATCACTTAGCATTGGTTTCACTATTTTCCACTCACACAGTGCATCATTTTCAGTCACAGGATCAAACAGTTGCTTTGAAAATGCTTTACAGATGTTTACAAGTTCAGTTTCCCCATAGGAGGAAAATTCACTAGATGTTGGTGCTGGTAAATGTCCTGGATCAAACAACGAAACTGCAGAGAAGATTTCATGACATTCGAAACGTTTATGTATGTTTTCACACAGATTGTCTAAAAACTGTGTTTTGAGTTTTGAAAATTTAGCCCTCTGTTGTTGACTGTCTTTAATTACATGACCAGACCATTCAAAAGGTACCATTTGGTTCAGCTGGTACAGTGGATTCGAAGTTCTTTAGGTTTTTCCCTGATGCCATCTTTAATCCCTCTAAAGCTGATAATGTAGAAGACAAAGCCATGCTAACATAGCTAAAGTCTATGTCTTGTTTTTGGAATGTACGACACAAAATTCCAATCACACCCATAACATCAGCCATGAAATGAACAACAGCTATAAATTCATAAGTTCCAATTAACTTTAGAAGGCCACTTGCAAGAGCATTTCCAGGTTGCTGCTTATCTTCCATTAACGCTGCCATCAGGGAGTTTTCTAGTACAGACTGCACTGAGCCCTCAAGGCTTAACCATCGGGTTTCACACACCTCTTTGAATTTAATCTGGGCTTTGGCTAAAACAAGTTGCATGTTTTTCAGGGTTTGCATTCTATTCGGACTGTGGCTGTAGTATTTATATATCGATCCCAACACCTCTTGAAATGTGTTGAGATAATTTACATTATGACTAGCTTGACATACAGCCAAAGACAAACGGTGTGCAATACAATGCACAGCAACAACGATTGGACACACAGCCTTCAGTTTTTTTAACAACACCTCCCAATCTACCTGTCATCACTGACGCACCATCAGTGGCCATGGACACACATTTCTTTAGGTCAAGATTGTACTCCTGAAACACTTCAACAATTTTATTGTATATATGTTCAGCTGTTCCATCACCTTCAAGATTGCACACACACAAGAAATCCACAGATGGATTGCCATTTTTCAGGCATTTTTTGTAGATCATTAGAGTTTTTTCATTTGTACAGTCCGTTGACTCATCTATCATTATTCCCATAAAACCAGATTGAATCAAGTCTTCAATCAAATTTTCTACTGCAACCCTAGCTATCGCCCTCTGCATGTCCCTCAAGCTGTTGTCATGTGTGTGTTGTGTGGTTATCCACAGAAAGGGTCTGCAACATTGATAATCCCTTAAAAAAAAAAAAAAAAAAAAAAAAAACCATTGATCACAATTGCAATAAAAACACAGGCACAATTTAGTTTAACATAATATTTAGCAAATTGGATTAGACAGAAATACTATAGCATTTATTTGAGCAATTAATATTTGCATTCATAAAGATATTCTAAAAAAATGTTCTAAATCTGAGTTACACAGTTTAGGTTTAGAACAAATAATACTCTGTAAAAAACACACACGTATAGTTTAAGAGAGGATGATATCCAGCACAGTAGTGTTGCTTTGGACAACAACATAACAGCATATATTTCTTATCTTAAATGGCAATCACTGGCAATTTGGTGAGTTACTATAGTTAGGGCCCTGTGTTTTTCACAACTACTTCTTATTATTTCTATTTTTTCACCCAACCTGTAAAAGGTCAATTTCTAGTAAACTCAGAGGATCACATAACTCCCCCCGACCGACCCAATATAAACGTAACTGTGCAGTACAGCAGGTAGATATTTTTTCCATGCGGTCTCTTAATGTAATGTTTTTTGATGTACAGTTAGGGTTAATTTTTCTTGTGCCTCTGTTTAATTTAGAGGTTAACAATTAGCTACAAGTGAAACAAAAGTCATGAAACACAGGGACCTAATAGTAGGCTACTACGCCACTTTATGTTAATTATTATGTTTACCTGATTTCGCTGGAACAAAATTAGATCCTCGAAGTCTGAATTAGGTCTGTTCTTCTTTGCAAGGTAATATGCAGTCCGCATAGCTGACATTACAGCGTCCTTCTTGCGGAAAGCAGTAGTGATGGCTCGCTCTGTACACGGCTGCATTGCTCGTGCTTCTGTTGCAGCAATGTGATCTTTTGTATGGCTGTGTTTTGTCAAATTGTCCTTTAAGAAATCGACAGCCTTTTGTAAATGTGTTGCATTTATTTGCAGCAATGCAGTAAATACAAGTCATCTGTGAAATTTCGGCATCATAGACAACCCATGGAAACAGAGTTTTCCAATAAGGCTGAAACTTTGCTGCTTGTTTTCTTTCTTTTATTGGATGCTTGTGAACTTTGTTTGTTCTTTTTTGTCTGGTGTTCCGAATTCAAGTCATCATCTTCGACAACTACTTCAATTTGACTCTTGCTGTGGCCACGCTAAAAAAACGAGTGGATTTTCTTCTGTGACATTTTAGTATTGGCTAACAGTTAGGTTTTTTAATTTGCGCGCATATTTAATTTACCGCTTTCACAGCGGATGCAAATGGTAACTGACACGCAACATGAAACTGAGGCGCTAAATGGTTAACTGCAATTACATCGCCTACCACGCCATGAGAACGTTTCAGAGTCAATGAATCGAGAGGCTGAGGCGTTGATTTGATCAACAGCAGTGACTATGATTTCGCGATCCCTTCTTTTGAAGAAAGAGACGTTGTGTGTGACTTTAACAAAAGGGATTTTTTTTACAGTACAAACAGAAATGATCGTCACTAGTGACGATTCCATATTTTTTTTTGTCGTCACTTTCAAAAAACATTCGCAAATTACAAGAGTGACGAGCGACAGCGAAACCCCTGGCACATATACAGGTAGATGACAGTCCTATAATTCACAAAACACCATAATAAGACACATTATTACTAGCATTATAGTGACAAAAATCATCAATCCCTAGCATGTGTAGTGACCCATATTTCCCCACCATGAGAAATCACATTATGAACAAATCAATACAGTCCCATCCAAGTAAGTCAATATGATTGTCCATTGCCTTTATTGCACGTGGCGATTGCACTTGATGAACATTAGTGTTTCGAACCTGGAGTCGCTCATTGAACACCGATCTGGCCTAAAGGTCCTGCCAGCAATACTGAACACTCTCTCGACTGCGGCTGAGGTGGCTGGCACATTGAGGTACCTGGCAGCTAGCTTTGCCAATGCAGGAAACTGGGGCTCGTGGCTCTTCCAGAAGGCAAGGGGGTCGGACCCTTCTGGGAGACAGGGGGCAGACAGGTAGTCTGTTACCTCTGTGGAAGCAGAAGCGGATAGTATGGGAGCCGACATAAAAGAGAACAATTTGCTTCTCTTTGGAGGTGGATCCTGGGCATTGGCAGGTTGGGAAGATTGTGGAGCAAACCTGGCACACTCCTGCTGGAGAAGAGCTGTGGCTGTCAGTAGCTGCTCTGGGCACCACACAGCCTTAAAGCGGGGGTCCAGTAGAGCTGCCAGCTTGTAGAGAGGCATCTGTTCATAAGGGGAGAGCCGCTTCTCCAGGGATGCCTTGAGGGCACTCACCAGCTGGGCATTGTACTTTGCATTAAAGTTGCTCAGGAAGGTCCTTAGTCCAATGATGCTGGGAATGACATAGCTGGCAGAAACAATGTTGGAACCCTGGGTGAGGAGAGTGGCATCCTCAAACGGCTCCAGAATAGCCACAAGTTCATCAAGGCATTGGATGTCTGCTGGGGTCAGCTGTACTGGTGCATTGATCTGCTTGAGTTTATCTTGGTCAGCCCTCAAAATGGATCGCATCATCTTGAGATCGGAGTTCCAGCGTACAGCAGTTGCAGGCTGAAGCTTTCTTTCTCCATCCAGAATGTCAGCTGCAATGGTTGATTTGTGGGTGTGGGATACAAGAGAACCAGCTTTGGCAAGGGCTTTCCAGGATGCTTGGCACTTGGACAGGCCATCACTCACAACATGCTGTGTGACATGAGCAAAGCAGCCTTCATGATGAGGGAGTACATCAAGGGATTCCACAACGTCAACTCTCTCCGACACAGTATCCTCATCCCCACTGTCAGTGTCACTATCACACCGACCCACCTCCTCAAATCCAGGCAGTCGAAACGTTTTTTTCATATTACTGGCATTGTCAGTGATAACATTGGTAATTTTCCCTTTAATCCCAAATTGGTTTATAGTCTCTTCAAACACAACACCGATGTTGTCTCTGGTGTGACGCCCCTTAAACCTCTTGGAGGCCAGCAGGACATCATAGAGCTTCCAGTCAAGGATGAAATGGCCTGTGATGCCCAGGAAAGATTTCATCTGGCGTGATGACCACACATCAACAGTGACACAAACGCTGGGTGCAGAGCGTAGCAGGGTGACAAGGTGACTGTAGATACTGCTGTGCTTGGCAGGAAGACACACTCTTGACAGTGTTTTGCTGCAGGGAACATTGTAGCTTGGATCCAGTGCCTCAACGAATATGCGGAAGCTGGGATGATCTACATTGGACAGTGGAGTAATGGTGTCAGCTATATAGTCTGCCAAAGCATTGGTGGCTCTCCGCTGACGAGGATGAGTAGAACTGTACTTCTTTGAAGTAGCAGTGGAAATGCTGGAGAGCAGAGCATACGAGGAGGAAGACCGGGGTCGATCATCATCAGGCTTGTCAGTGGAGACGTCAGGATGATTCCTCTGAAATATTTGAAGACAACATTGAAGATACTGCTTACAATGTTATATAACATAGTGATATCTGTATTTGCAAATGAACTTCCACCACCCCCATATATGGAATGAAGGATTACCGATCTTTGTATATAGTGTTGGAAAGGGTAACATGATTCAGTTAAAAACGTTGCTAATAAAAGGCACTTAGGCCACTCAGTATCCATGTCCATAGTAATATCCCGTGCAGTGCAGTTCATAGTCACGCATGCTGGGGCTCAAAGCATGCAATAAAACAAACTGCACGGGATATTACGATTACACTAGACATGGATATTGACATTACTATGGTCATGGATATTGAGTAGGAAGTGCCTTTCATAGCAACTTCTGTAAATTATACAAGCTACCCTTTAATACAATGCCATATCACTTTGTCTTTTGGATGTTGAATGTTTATTTGCTGACAGCCGGGATTAGAGATGTTAAATGGAAACCCAAATAGTTTGCTCTACAAGAAAGACTTGCGTTGCCTGCAAGCTGAGCAGGTGTTTCAAGTTGCTGAGCGAGTGTGGCATGCTGTCTCCTGCACAGAGTGGCACAGCCGAGGTGGAGCTGCAGAAGGGCGCCTCTCTGAAGATAACCCTGGACGACTCCTTCAATGAAAATGGCAGGTCTGTGTATATGAACATTACTTTACAGAATCGTTAACGTCATCCTTCTCCAAAATATATATATATATATATATGCTTTCAAAAATAGACATGTTAATAGATTATATTTATCAATTAACTAGATGAAAAAGTGAGTGATCAAAGGAAAAATCTAAATCAAATCCATATTTGGTGTGACCACCCTTTGCCTTCAAAACAGCATCAATTCTTCTAGGTACACTTGCACAAAGTCAGGGATTTTGTAGGCATATAGTCAGGTGTATGATTAAACAATTATACCAAACAGGTGCTAATGATCATCAATTCAATATGTAGGTTGAAACACAATCATTAACTGAAACAGAAACAGCTGTGTAGGAGGAATAAAACTGGGTGAGGAACAGCCAAACTCAGCTAACAAGGTGAGGTTGCTGAAGACAGTTTACTGTCAAAAGTCATACACCATGGCAAGACTGAGCACAGCAACAAGACACAAGGTAGTTATACTGCATCAGCAAGGTCTCTCCCAGGCAGAAATTTCAAGGCAGACAGGGTTTCCAGATGTGCTGTCCAAGCTCTTTGAAGAAGCACAAAGAAACGGGCAACGTTGAGGACCGTAGACGCAGTGGTCGGCCAAGGAAACTTACTGCAGCAGATGAAAGACACATCATGCTTACTTCCCTTCGCAATCGGAAGATGTCCAGCAGTGCCATCAGCTCAGAACTGGCAGAAAACAGTGGGACCCTGGTACACCCATCTACTGTCCGGAGAAGTCTGGTCAGAAGTGGCCTTCATGGAAGACTTGCGGCCAAAAAGCCATACCTCCGACGTGGAAACAAGGTCAAGCGACTCAACTATGCACGAAAACACAGGAACTGGGGTGCAGAAAAATGGCAGCAGGAGCTCTGGACTGATGAGTCAAAATTTGAAATATTTGGCTGTAGCAGAAGGCAGTTTGTTCGCCGAAGGGCTGGAAAGCGTACACGTTTTATCTGAGATCTATTCATCAACATATACAGAGCTTTGAAAACCAGGCCACTCTTGTTGCATGCCGGCCACCTTGGTTTTTGGGCTTAAAACCATTTCCTTTCTAGTAATTGTTCCAAAATCAATACAAGTGATATTTACTGATGGGGGACACCAGGCCAACATCTTTGTGCTCACAGCTGCTCTCATTGAAACAATTGTCAAATAGAGCCAGGACATGGACTGAGGAGTGAGGCATATGTATCTATGGAGAAGTCTGGGTATACTGCAGTAAAGCCAGGACAGTCAGGACACACCAATCCCATGGCATGAATGCAGCACATCTGGGATATTTATCTATGAGAAGTCTGGGTATACTGTCTGGCTTCCCAACTGTTCCAACACTTACCCATTTAAACACAAGGTGGTTAAAAGGCACTACCATGTGTGTCCTGACTAGCACAGACAACATGCTGCATTATGCCAACAGGAGTCAAGAATTGATGATTTGCTGTTTACAACATCCTGCCAAGGATGGAGGCGGTCATTGAAGCAATGGAAATCACAATGATCAGCATCTGAATTGAAACCTCTGAATGATTAAACAGCAACCCCTATGAACCACAGTGACCCGATTTCCATATAATACGCTCACTACGAATAGGCACATAATATTTCAGAATAGGACTGTTAACCATAAGGCGATTGTAAATGATGAGTAGCATTGACGAGTGACTGCACGAGTGAAAATGAAAAAAAACAATAGTCATTTCAATCACAGCTAGCAATTCTGTATAAATATGTTGAGCTATTTTTATCTTTAATAACGCTACATAAAACAGAGTATTTTTGATTAATTGAATACTCAATTGTTTTAATTGCTGGCAGAATTATTGTAAAGTTTGGTTTTGTGTGTCTGCTGTGGATTTTATGAAATCGGATATAGTTGTTTGTTGCAGCTTGCTTTGAAAGAATGCTGTAGCCAGTCCTGTCTTTGTGGGGCTGTTTATTCTTTTGTCTCAGGCCGGGTTCAGCATTTAATTTTGTAACAGTATCTTGAGCAAAGTGTTTGGTTTCTACTTTCTGTGCTTCAGTTATTTAAAAAAAAAAAAGAGTTATATTTAAGTGCTTTGATATCTGTAGGGCTGTTTGTTGTCGTTTTTTTATTTTTGATCACGTGACGTCCCTTTTTTGATGCCCAAGTTCACTTTAGTGTTTTTTTTTCCGTAACTTGATTGAGGACGTGATTCTGTTTCATTGATAATGTTAAAAAAATATCTGAGAAAAGCAATTTAACTGAACTTACTGTGTGCATTCTGTTTGAATTAAAAATAAGGAGCTGCCTTTTTAATTTTATTTTTACATTATCAATGAAACAGAATCAGTCGTATTCAAGTTACAGGAGAAAAAACTAAAGATCTTGTTTCACAATCAACAAGTTTAATTAAGAAACTGAGTCAGCTCAATATAACTTTAAAAGGGACATCACGTGACCAAAAATAAAAAACGAAATGAACAGCCCTAGATATCTGGTATGAAAGAAAGGCACAACACAGCTGCACAGTGATTGAAGTACCTTGTTGCATGGATTTGTACAGAGGTATTGCAAGGACTATTCCTTTGTTTAATAGTGTTTGCTTAGTCCTGCACTTTGAAAAAACGTGACCTTCCACTTCACTGTAGAAAAAAAAGTACTTTTGGTACCAATGTTATAAAAAGTAATCATCATTCAAGTATTTTTAGTTTTATAAAAGCACACATGCTGCCTCACTTTAAAATGTGCTATATCAATACAAACCTCAAGGGAACTGGACTCCATGTCCTTCTAAAGAGGCTACATTCTGTTCATTTAAAATATTTTATTTTGAACAATTTTTATTTTTTGCTTGCATGATTCCCTGGGGTGTAACTGGGTCTAATCTCCTTTCTCCAACAGTGCTGTCCATTCGCAAAGTGACTTTCACAACTACACACATATGGACTATACCTATAGTACATAGAGACTTAAACACTAAATAATCGTACTTTACACACACACTATTCATGTGTACTGTACATTCATACATGCTATTCCACTTACATGGACCAAGTAAAATAGCTCCTGGTTGTAGCGGAGTACAGAACTCCTGGAATGATGGTGCCTATCTGTACTGTCACTGGGTTCAGGACTATGAGCATGCGGAGTACCGGCCGAGCTCCACATCCCTGACAGACTCTCCACACCTCCCTGTGCATCAGCAGAGAAGTCAGTGCTGCCTGTCCCTCCAGAAGATAACCTGCACCTCCACCCCGATCAGTCCTGTCAGTGCTGCCTGTCCAGAGGATAACCTGCACCTCCACCCCGATCAGTCCTGTCAGTGCTGCCTGTCCAGAGGATAACCTACACCTCCACCCAGATCAGTCCTGCCTGTCCAGAGGATAACCTACACCTCCACCCTGATCACAGTCCTGTCAGTGCTGCCAGTCCAGAATATAACCTGCACCTCCACCAGGATCAGTCATTTATACAACATCTATTTCAACCATGCAGAACCCAGTACAATTTTTTACCTCACAAGCCCACGTTGAAAACGACAGGTTTACAGTTACGAGTGTAAAAAAAGTAAAGAACAGACCTCATTTGTTCCACTTAGTTTGCAATTTGTTTTGCTGTTTTAAGGTAAAAAGTGTTTAAATTTGGTGTTCTTGTAAGAGAAGTGATAAACCAACAATGGGGTGTATTAAACTGACTTGAACAGCGGCAGATCTCAGCACCCTAACCGTTTACAAAAGAACAAGGATTTAAATGACTTACACATGAATACACTTAAGTGACAAACACAATTTGAGACGTGGTTTTTCTCCATGTCGCATTCTTACAGTTTAAATGACATCATTACTGAGATCAATTTAATAAACCTCACTGTGTGGCATGTGCCAGAGCATACATAGGATTACAGAGTAGGGTTACCAAGGAAACCTGAATTTCAACACTTCTCCTTTTACAACAGGGTTGTTCTATTGTTTGAGAAGTAAAATAGTCTCCTCAGTGTACCAAGAGAAACACAAGCATGACAAATAAAATACAACATAGCACAATGTACAACAGCACAGCGTAATGTGTGAAGGCATTGTAAAGCACAGTGTTCGACAGCACAGTGTAATGTGTGAAGGCATTGTAAAGCACAGTGTATGAGGAGTAGAACAGAAACAACACAGTATTGATATTGGAAAAGCATCTAAAAGTACAACATTACCATGTGAAATGACCATGGTCATTTGTATAAGGTCTACAAGCTTGTATTATAACTGATGTTTATAAAAGATATACATTATTCCTATTATTATTACTAATTTTAGCAGACATTATTCCTGGGTGATGTAATGCAGACATGAGGCACGTAAAGGAGGTTTTCGAGAGTGTAACTCATACTGTATTACACAGATCTGCAAACAAATAAAAAAAAAAAAAAAAAAAAGGATAAAATCAGGGCAAGCAGACTATAGCAGTCTCTAACTTCACAGGACTAACTGAATCCTCTTAATGTGGATCTGCAAGGGTCTGGTTTAGTGTGCTGCAATCACTACAAAACTTGATCTAGTTTAACCGATGATCCCAATGAGCTAATGAACTTTAGGTACAGGATCATCAATGGTACTTATGTTAGTCCAAGCAAGTGGATCAAACTCACTTAAAATCACCCTGTCAGGCACATCTAGTGGACTACATCTGGCACACTGACCTAGTTTAAACTAATGAACTCTAGGTATGCTGCAATTAACCCTTATCTGTCGAAGTCAGTTTGTAAACTTCTTAAAACCAAATTAATCAAAAACAAAACGGATATTATTTGAAACTGTTGACTGACATGCCTTGAAGGGTTCGCTGTAAATTGCATCTTAGCCTACATTCAACAACAACATCAACAAGTGAAACCGCTTAAGCCCGCCGCACACAGCCCGACTCAAGCCGTCCTGACTCATCTCATCTCAACTGGCCATGCAGAGTCTGGATGAATCGTAGCAGTGTGCGTGCTCTTAAAACCAAGATTATGCAGATTTCAGTCGGGATGTCTTCAGATTTGAAGATTGAACATGTTGAATCTTTTTCAGACATAGTTTCGTTCAGGTGTGATCAGTCTGTCTGTGTGCTGCGGTTGCCGACCAAGACTGACAGATAGATTAGTCATAAGGGTGTCAACCAATGGTGAAGCAGGTTTAAGTGACGTAACTTGTCATACAAGATGGCGGAATATTGACAGCTTTACAAATGCATTAGTCTTGCTCCGAGTGTCCCAAATTCAAAAATACCATATATGTGCAAATTTGAATCTTTTTTTAAGCGTTTACTAATATCAATTTACCTTTTTATTATCAATCTACTAGCAGCCTATATTTTCTTACTGCGCCGAAACAGAAGTTACCAGTGCATCAATCTCCAATAGGTAACAAATCACAAGCCCCTAGATCCACACGCTGAAAAAAAAAAAAAAAACAACAGGTTGGATTTTATTTACCACAGGCTAAAGTGTAGTAGACAAACTATATAAAAAGTCAAACACTGCCCGAAACGTTTACACGGTGTAAATGGTCAATGGCTAAATTAATAGGCTAAGCTCTTCTTTTGCTTGCCTCGCAGCGCTGTCTCTGCCATCTAATCGACATACGATACCATGCATAATATGAGGGTCGCTATGTTGGGCTAAGTTAATACAAAAATGTGTACATTGCAGTATTAATTTACATACATAGTAATCACCAGTATCTAGTTGTGGTCAGTAATTCAGTCTTAGCAGTGTGCAACACCCAGTCGGGAAAAACTCAATTGTGACGTCAAACCAAAACTGAGCACAACTGATCGCAGAATCTGTGCATACTCAGATGAGATGATTCGGGACGGCTTGAATCGGGCTGTGTGCGACGGGCTTTAGTCACACTCTGTATATTATCGCCACATTGAAATGACAGTATACAGTGGGATTGAATAGGAGAAGCTCCTGATAAACATCACTCAGATTTTAATCAGATATTCAGCTGATTTGCACCCCACTTAATATAATTTCACACTGTGTGCTCGATCACATTTCTTGTCATTATCATTTCACACTGTGTGCTTGGTCACATTTCATGTCCTTATTTCACACAGTGTGCTCGATCACATTTCTAGTCATTATCATTTCACACTATGTGCTCGATCACATTTCTAGTCATTATCATTTCACACTATGTGCTCGATCACATTTCTAGTCATTATCATTTCACACTATGTGCTCGATCACATTTCTAGTCATTATCATTTCACACTGTGTGCTTGATCACATTTCTTGTCATTATCATTTCACACTGTGTGCTCGATCACATTTCCTGTCATGCAGCTACTGCTGGCTGTGCAGCATCTATTCTCACTTCAGTGTAGTTTCAAATTAAACTGGAAAAGTGTCAGAAAGAAAAAAGATTTGGATATAACCACAAAGGCTGAAATAATTGCTCTATCAGTCCAATGAGAAAGCTTTGCTTTGGGAAAGGACCAACGTGTACAGACCCTGCATGTAAACAGGGTGCTGGTCAGGGTTTTGGAACATTTATTTTTCATAACATTACTAGTATATTTTAGTAACTGGTACAGATACTCTGTTCAAAGGAAACAAGCAGGTTTGACTGTCTTAATAATAATAATAATATTATTATTTTTATTTATTATTATTATTAATAATATACAGTTTTAGCAAACAGTCCCATCCCCTTTGATTCCAATGCATAGAAGTACTGATGCATATATTTTTTACTGATCAGTATATCAAAACTACAGTATATTGAACACCTCTCGCCACAGTTTGAAATATTAGGTTATTTGTATTTGATTAAGATCATAATTTGGAAAATGTAACATTGAACTTTCTGTGCATTGGTCCATCTTTACTGTATTGTATTTAGTTACATTTCCTGTATGATCAAATTACAGCGTGTAGTACACCCACCCCTCGCTATACTGCGGAATCGGATATATTGCAGTCCTGGAGTTGGCTCCCCATTTTTCCTGTCTAACTGCGCATGCCTTAGCTACAATACACATAGGCGCTTAGAATTACTGTGCGTTTCATTTTGTACTGCACATCACAAACAACAATATACAAAACAATTAAACAAAGCATTAATATCGTACTGTTATCATATACACGCATTGCACAATAACACAAAGCAAATTAAATATCTACTTGATGAAGCGGTTTTTATTTTAGCCAACGAGGTGTTCACTTGTGGCAGCAATGTACTAGCAAAAGTCACAGGGGAGTGACGTCAGCTCCCTAGCAACAAGCCTCATATGTTGTGAATGAATTCTTTCAATGCAGCGGGTTTGTGCATTTGAGAAAGGAGAGGAAGACTCATGAAATTAATTGGAGACTGAAGTTGATTAGAAGCAATTACCCTCCGCTGTACGAATTAAAACGATGTGCTGCTTTTTATACGAAAAATGAGAAAAAGCAGGTTGCGTAGAGTACTTATATTGGACCCTGACGCCCCCGATAAAACGAGGGAGTGGTTGTACAGTATTTGTTAGCCTACTTGTTTTTCCATGGGTCTCTCGCTATATCGCGGCCCTCGATGTAAAGCGGATTTGGACCCTGACACCTGCAGTGTATCGAGTGGGTGGTGTATTTCGTTGTAGAAGACAGCCTTCTATAGTGACCTAATCTTCAGAGTGTGACACCTGCTGGTGAAACATTGTATTGCAATAGTAATCTGTGACAAACCAATTTCCAGTCAGATAACGCCCTCTAGTGTGCAGAAGATGCAGGGCAGGTTTAGTAAACTACATTTCGCATTGACCTCAGTTTTACCACGGATCATAACGTGGCATACTTGAACACTGTTATAGATGGCCATGGCTACCCCTGTATGTTTCTAGGTAGCACTGGTACAGCAGAATCACAGTCTCTGTACTCACCGGGCAGAAAGCTGGCTGCTGTCCGTGGTGTAACAGTGGATTTATGTGGCTGGATGACTGCGCTCCCACGATCTCCATGTATTCCACAGTGTGTCTCCTCTGCAAGTGCTTCTCTAAGTAATGTGCCGTTGTGAAGGTGTACTGGCAGTACGGACAGGGTCGGGTCTGCTGCACAGGGTCCATGGTCACTGCAGGAACAGAAGACACACAGTGTCACTGCCTGAGTTCACAGTGCAGATCAACACATCACACCCTGGGCTGGAGACACACCATTTGTACCAATCTTTGTGAAAGGAAAAGTAGTTTTTCTTTTATTTCCAAATGGCATTTTGGTGTAGTGACCCTTACAAAACAGACCCAGTGCTTCTGTGTGAATAATTTGCGCAATGTAATAATTTAAGTCCAATTATAAGATTCTAGAAATTATCTAACCTGAATGATGAAGCAAAGGAGACGTTACAGGTTTGTTAAGCTGCTGGACTTTTCAAAACAGTTCAAAAGAAATGCCCCGGTCATACGAAAAACAAATCACAAACTATTTGAGGAGCAGCACTCGGAGCTACTCAGAACAACTGCAAATACATTAATGAGGTAATAGAGACGCATGTGACAATGTCATCTGAAGCTACTTGCTCTTTAGCTGTGACCACCCCCAGCTCCATGACTCACATGAGTCCTCCACTTCGTTGCTGACACTGTTCATGTCAGGCTCTTCGGTTTTAATGTGGACGAACTGGAACTCAAAAGAGCCTTGGTCCTGGTCAGAGCCGTGCTCAGTGCTATTCAGTGGGAACTCTTCAATCTCCGAGGCCTCCTCTTTAATATCGAGTACTTCCTGTGCAGTGTGGGCAGACTCCACCCTCACACTGGCATGGGCAACGGGGTCTGCAACAAAGCAAAGCTGTTAAAGCGGTTTGTTTTTACATGCATCATTATATATTGCAAATGGGCTGCCCTTCTGGTACCCCTGGTATGTGTGTATTCTGTGTTCAAGCCGTATCTTCTGGTACCCCTGGTATGTGTGTATTCTGTGTTCAAGCCTTATCTTCTGGTACCCCTGGTATGTGTGTATTCTGTGTTCAAGCCGTATCTTCTGGTACCCCTGGTATGTGTGTATTTATGTTGTCATGAAAAACTGGCTGCAATCCAGGAAACTACTCAAAAGTAGGGTTGCCACAGGAGTGTCCGACATGCTCAATTCTCACACCCTTTTAAGTCTTTCCTGGTTATAGCCAGTGCATTCTGCCAAATTCTTTACAAATTCATTTTATCAAGTGCAAGATTTTACCGGCGTACAAACATAATGATTAACTGTGTAATTTATATACAGTCAATTCACGTTAAAATGAACTCGCATGAGACAAATTTCCCGATGCTATGAATTGTCTACATGGTCTCGGACATGAGTGCTTGTAATATGAATTCCCATATGAACTTACTGATGGGGAAGAACAATATGAATAAAACGAACCGCCTGTTCAAACCGCTGGGTTTAAAGGATATTGGGAAATGTATTCACTTGCATCCAGATTACAGCCTCTGTTCTGTATTTCAGTGCTGATCCCATGATGCATTTCAAGTTGCCATAGTGCTGACACATCAATAGCATTTCCATTCTGAAAAACCGGGATATAGTAATACAGGCGTATGAACAGCAAAGTGTGGATGCAAGTCATCAGAGTTTCTGATTTGCTCAATACCTGATGTTGAGGACACCTTGCTTCTGTGATCAGAAGGGGACAGGCAGGTTTCAAGTGCAGTCCATTTGCTATGTATACCTTTTAAAAAGTAAAACTGACTATATGCATATATAGGTATGCATATATATCTCTCTCCCCGGCCCTAGTGCTCAGGATGGTCAGGGTGCAGTTTTACCTCTCCTGTGTGTATCCAGGATAGAGACAGGAGACAGCAATGGAAGACTCAGCACCACCAACACACTTTTACTGCTTTCAACATAGAGCGGCCGGCCTTCTAAATAAAACCAATACAAAATCTAAACAAAACCGAGCATTAACTAAACTGTGACTGAGCAGCTCTCCTGCTGCCTTCCTGACCCAAACTAAATGTATGACTCTGCCACATACATCTTATATATAAACTGTGCAAGACTAAGGGCCTCATTCACGGAAGGGTGGTAGGGTTTTCACTGCAGTATTTCTTCAGTTGTATTCACTATTCCTGATACTGGGATTTACCTTGTGTTAAATAACATGTAGTATATGTAGCACTTCTCATTCATTTGCATTGAATTAATTGTTGAATGACGTAAATCAGCCTGTGAAATCCCACTAATGAGGTCTCTGATATTCATCAGGGATTCACTAAGGGCTGGAAAATGTGCCACTGTCTACTACATGCTAAAATGACCACCGAGGGGAAGCAGGCGCTAATGATTTAGAAACACATTTCAGTGGCCTTTTCTCAAAGGTAAACATGCACCTTCCTAGAGTCACTCACAGCGGGAACGCTTTCTGTGTAAGTGAAACCAATGCTGAAATGAAACTGCTGGGAAGAATATAATCAAATGTATACCATTGCAATTGTGCATAGCAATGGAAACAAATGTAGATGTACTTTGAGCATGTGAAGCTGTTCCAAGAACTATGAACTGTGTGTGCTATTTTGGAAATGAATTAAAAACATGTATTCAGCTATGGTGTTTCCTTATCGGACGCAATGAATGGCTCCAAACACATCAAACAATGGCACACAATGCATATCCCACTTACCTTCCAGGACAGGCCCATTCTGAATCCTGGAGGTGTCCTGGAGATGCTCTGGCTGCAGGGTGCTCTCCACTAGGCTCTCCAGGGGGCTGAGCTGCTTCTTCGAGACGCCATGTTTTGCCAGCTTCTCCTTGGTTTTCCTTTTAAAGTCTGCCCAGCGTTTTTTGAGGATCTCCACAGTGCGTTGGCAGACCCCCAGGGCATTAATACGGCTCAACATAGCCTCCCAGACGGCCTGCTTGCTGGACAGAGGGGTTTTGGTGGAGAGGGGGCCCAACAAGACATCATAATTATTGACCACCTCAGTGACCAGTATCTCCAGCTCTTGCGCGGAGAACTTCATAAGGCGCAGTCGTGCCTTCTGAGAACCAGCAGAGGTGGACACCTGCTCAGCCATTATTCATAAAGACTCCAGCTCCAGCTCCAGCTCCAGGAGCTCCAGCACACAGGGATAGCAGGGCTGCAGTATCCTGATAGGCAAAGAACACAGTGGAATGCTGGGCCTTTTTGGGTGATTCTCACCAAATCTTGTCTGTTTGTGTTTTTCATGTCCAAAAATGAAAAAGACTTTTTCCACCAACAATTTATGTTAAATGCTTGGAACAAAGTCTCAAGTATATTATGCAAGTACATTTTATAATTCAAATACTTTAATTTTGTATTTTTTTTTTAACATTTTATGTGATTAAGCAAAACAAAATCTCATTACCGTAACCAATTCATTTTTACATTAAAAACATAGAATTATATATTTCTTTGGCAATTTTGTGATAAAATTGCTTATAACAAGTTATTTTCTTAAACATATCAACAATTATTCATGTATTTTTAAATAAATATAAAAAATATCCACACTTTTGTCTCATTACCGTAATATGACAGTGTAACAGGGCGAGCAGCCCTGTACATTGTTTTGTTTATTTATTTTAGAGCGGGGTCCCCCTCTGCCCCTGTGTTTATTTTGTATTGTTTATTTATTTTTATTGTATTATATTTATGACGGCTTACCGGTTGTTTTGTATTTTAAATGACGGCGTAATCGCTTGTTTGTTATTGTTTAGTAACGTGGATGGGAAGCCCCATCCACAATAAAGTAATTAAACTGCAGTAGAAGGTGGCCATCTCCTAATTAATTAGGTGATTTAATTTGTTGCTAATCGGGAGATGGTCACCTGTTATAAAAAGCCTGCAGCTCTCCAACTCCGGGTGGTTGTTGTGGTGGTTGGTGTTCGAGAGGAGGAACGAGAGCGGAGAGAGAGAGAACGAAAGTAAACTTAAAAGAAAATACAGGAACAGTGACAGCGACTGCCCAGCCTGACCTGTATAGTTAACTTATTATTTTGTGTTCGAGATTTGTTTTCGTTTACTCTTTTATTTTGCTCTGTGAGCAAGTGTTTTTTGTTCAAATATTTATTTTATTTTTGTGATCAAATAAAACGGCAAACGCCAACTTTAAACTGCAGTACTTGCCCTGGTGTCAGTGTTTGTCCGTCCCTGCTTCTGCCGTGACGTCACCGCTCAGTCACCCTGCCACAGACAGATTTATCAGATGTCTTCTTTTGTTTTACTTACTTGTTTAATTATGGATATTAAAATACACATATATTGATGTAGAGGAAATCATTTGTATAATACATTTTCCTTGCCAATTTCATATTAGTTTTTAAAACATTACCTCTATTTTAAAAATAATAGCCTGTTGCGGTAATGATATAAATGTGACGGAGGATGAGATGATATATTACGGTAATGAGTTCAATATACATTTGACTATTTTAGGAATTTTAATAAGTCTCTAAATTATTCAGTGATGTTACACACGTGACTTTTTAAAAAAAAATGGCAAATAGACAAGAGCTCTGTGAGATGTGAGATTTATATATATATATATATATATATATATATATATATATATATATATATATATACACACACACACACACACACACACACACACACAGCCATGAAAAAGTATTTCCCCCCTGTCTGATTTTCTGCATTATTGCATATTTTTGACACTGAATGTTATCAGATCTTCAACCAAAACCTAATATTAGATAAAAGGGATCCTGAGTGAACAAATAACACAAAGATTTGATACATATTTCATTTATTTATGCAACACCCAATGCCCACGTGTGAAAAAGTAAATCGCCCCCTTAGACTCAATAACTGGTTACGCCACCTTTAGCAGCAATAACTGCAACCAATCGCTTCCTGTAGTTATTGATTAGTCTCTCACAGCGCCATGGAGGAATTTTGGCCCACTCCTCCATGCAGAACTGCTTCAACTCAGTGACATTTGTGGGTTTTCGAGCATGAACTGCTCGTTTCAGGTCCTGCCACAACATCTCAATGGGGTTTAGGTCTGGACTTTGACTAGGCCATTCCAAAACTTTAAATTTCAACCATTCTGATGTAGACTTGCTTGTGTTTCTGATCATTGTCTTGCGCTTCAGCTCACGGACGGATGGCCTGACATTCTCCTGTAGAATTCCTGATACAGAGCAGAATTCATGGTTCCTTCAATGATGGCAAGGCGTCCAGGTCCTGATGCAGCAAAGCATCCCCAAACCATGACACTACCACCACCATGCTTGACCGTTGGTATGAGGTTCTTACTGTGGAATGCAGTGTTTGGTTTTCGCCAGACATAACGGAGGCCATGTCAGCCAAAAAGTTCCACTTCTGACTCATCTGTCCATAGAACATTGTTCCAGAACTCTTGAGGATCATCCAGGTGCTTTTTGGAAAACTTGGGACGAGCATTCATGTTCTTCTTAGTGAGCAATCCCATTTTTGCCCAGTGTCTTTCTGATGGTGGAGTCATGAACACTGACCTTAGCTGAGGCGAGAGAGGCCTGCAGATCCCTGGATGTTATTCTAGGGTTCTTTGTGACTTCCTGGATGATTTTATGCCTTGCTCTTGGAGAGATTTTGGCAGGATGCCACTCCTGGGAAGATTCACTACTGTCCCAAACTTTCTCCATTTGGACAATATGGCTCTGACTGTGGTTCGGTGGAGCCCCCGAGCCTTAGAAATGGCTTTGTAACCCTTTTCCAGACTGATCAACAACTTTTTTCCGGAGGTCTTTTTCCGAATTTCTTTTGTTCGTGGCATGATGTGCACTAGAACCCATGTGCTAACAACTTCACTCTGATGGTGAGGGCCAAAGTTAGTCAGATTTATATTGGGCAGGGCTGGCCCAAATCAGGCCTGGTTGTTAACCAAAGTACTCAAACAGCTGACCCTAATTATCCCTTTAATTGAGTTGAGTTAACTAGGGGGGGGCAGTAACTTTTTCACACCTGAAGATTGCATGTTTGATTACCTTGCACACCAAATAAATGAAAGAAGCACCAAGCTTTGGTGTTATTTTTTTCTCAGACTCCCTCTATATATTACTACAACACACAAAAAAATCTGACCAAATACAATGTGAAATACTTTTTCACTGCACTGTAAATATAGAAACAGATATGAAAACCTTTATCTTTAAATAGAAAATGTCTTCCTTTCTGAAACTACCTTTCTCTTTCCATTATTCTGTATTCCTCTAAAAGCTCAGCACTACTGTAGATCTTTCCTCTGTGCTTCTGAACCCTTGCTCGTGCAGCTGCTCTCTTTCTTATACTGTCTGTCAATCTAAACAAAACAATGTTTTTAATGCCTAAATTTAAAAAAGCTAAAAAAATAAATAATTCACCAATAATCTATGATGCGATGTATATATAATACTATAAATACAAATGTTTTATATAATATGCCTTATAGTTACCATTACCGTAATTCTACCTCTCATTACTGTAACGGGTCTCATAACTGACATGTAACGGTAATGAGAAGGCCTACCTTAATTCTGTAAATAAAATGTGTCAGCCACTTTGACTTTGAGACATTTTTACTTTGAAACCTCAGGCTTTTTTATGGCTTTTCTATAGCCAGTTAATTTTTTCTTAAATCCTAATTAATTTCTTATATTTTACAAATTACGGTAATGAGATTCAAAACTGTAAAACATAGGATATACCAAGGTAAACTGTGAATTTAAAAGAAAAAGACAGAGCACATGTTCTCACGTTGTGTTCATCTTGAAGCTTTCCTCCTTGCTGGAGCATCATGGGTAAATAAAACTTGATTTAAATACTTCCTGGATTCTCTGGAGAAACTTGAACAATTGTTACGGTAATGAGACAAATTGCTTCGGACACGTAGTTTTTCTCCAAAAAAATCAGTAATTTTAAGGTGTACTTTAACCCAAAGATTATAGTAAATTATGAACCATTCTGAACAAGATACATATTTATGTCAGTGACATTTCTTATTTTTTTCATGAATAAATGCTTAATATAAAAAAAAAACTTCGGACGCATTACGGTAATGAGATTTAAAGTGGAAAAAGTGTTAAAAATGTGAAAAATGAGTAAAAACACAATACATTTTTATTTACTAATAGCAAAGAATTGTCCTTCTCCTTTGCAATGATTATATTTTTTTGTTACAATTATGCATTCTTAAAAAGATATCCACCACGGACATGGTTTTACAGCCAGCTGGTGAGAATCACCCTTTTATACTATTCCCCAGCCAGAAAGCAGGCTGCAATTTACCATGAAACTGTCCTAATGCATAGTAAAATGCAGAGTGTTAACTGGTGGTAAATGCTAATGAGAATTTAGTGCGTGGTATTTTTTTCCAGCAAAAACTTTAATCGATATGGCAGTAACTGGAAAAAATACCACGCAGTGCGCTAAACAGCTAACACATAGTTAAAAGGGAAGAATAGGTGCCAGGTGTATTTGAGCTTGACAATGATATCTGTAACACCAAGTGTCTTCATAGAAGCAAGATCAAGCAACATCAAAAATCAAGCTTTTTACAGCTCTGGCCAAAAGTGTTGCATCACCCTGGAATTTAAGATTGAGATCATTATTAAAAAACATCATTAGATCTTATTTAACATCATGCAATCAAAGAAACTACAACAATATATCATACAAGTACATGAAGCCATAATAGCAGTACAGTATTTCATGTTAGATTTTGAAATGCCACATTTTACAATTTGTCAGTTTTCGCCAAGTATATGGAAAACAACAAAGCGGTATGTAATTGAATATGTTAACGTAGCCTTATTCAGCAGCTTTCATCCGACTATGAAGCAGAATTCTATAGAAGGATGCAGCTAGCTGTAGATGTGAATTGGACAGCTGTGCTTACTGATATAAACAGTCACTTAGGCTGATCTAGCCTGTGTTTATGTCAATAGCAACTGGAGAGCAGCACCTGAACGCAGGGAAAAGCACCATCAGTTTTTTTTTTTTTAATTTTATTTTATTTTTATTTATTTATTTATTTTAACACTAATGTTAAATACACAATGTTTTTAATTTTAAATGATTTGTATTCAAATTTCCCAGTAAAATATTAAGTTATTTCACAAATGTAGAGTAATAGATAACAACAGAAAAGTTGAGTAATCGCATTAGGGACCATTCCGAATGATTCATAGTTATTTAAAGCTTCTTACTTTAAAAGTTCAGGGAATGTTAAACTACAGTGAGGCACACACACCATGTACACAAAAACAAGAGGCACATGAAAACAAGCATCCCGATTTATACCCCACTGACCCTGACCCTGCAAGCAGGTTCGTTCAGCACGGACAGGAATGCTATACAACCTGCATATGCACATTGCTAAATACACTTTCACAATTTAAAACGTCACCCCTGGATTTTTACTATAGTACCATATAATAATCTAGTGCTGAGAACGACTATGACACGATCTGCTACCGTATCTTCCAAACCGCACTCTGAGATCACAGGATGCGTGGCTACTGGTTATTCCTAGAGTCAACGTAAACACGGGAGGAGGTAGGGCTTTTTCTTGTAGAGCTCCTAAATTATGGAATGCTCTGCCTTCGTTTGTCAGGGAAGCTGGGACCGTTACAGCTTAAATCAAGACTAAAAACGCACTTTTATAAAATGGCTTTTTTTATCTTAGTGGGTTTTAAACTTTAAAATACGTGCTTGTATATTATTAGGTGGAAACTGTTTTTTAAATGGTCTGATTGTGGCAGTTGTACGTGTGACATGTTATACAAATATGTTGCGATTTGTTCTTTTTTCTGTTACATACTGTGTGGTGCTTCGCGATACTTTTGTATAAAAATCGCTATATAAACGCAATACATAAATATTGAAATAAAACCAGTATAACTTAACTGGTAACCAAAACAAAGAAAGGTGCCAGCATTATACTCCCGCGCCGGTTTCCAGCGGTACAGCAACTGGAAAATGCTTAACTTTACAGTACAGAACAGCAGCAGCTCGTTTAGTCGTATTCTCCTATATTGTTTAAATAGACTCATGCAATTGGTGAAACCGACAAGGATTTCCCCCAAAACAATTCATCCTGGCGGTGGGAACTACAGCAGTACAAAAATAAACTATTTCGTTCACATCTCACCACATACAACTCGTTGTTTTAGCAATATAGCACAAATGTTTCTATTGGGCAGTAAAACTATGCATAATTGCAACAAACTTTGCTTGCATTGCTTGGGGCTACTGCAAACATAATGTATCAAATAAACGCTCACACTCACCACACAGCTGTGCCGTACACTCTCCCACCGCGACAATCACTGCATATTAAAGCGTGTCTGAAATACAAGCGTTCAAGCAACCACCGCCTTTGTTTGTTGTTAGGAAATCTAGCACATAGTGAAGTACAACCCACAAAATACAATCAATGGAGTTCTCCGGCAATCTACAGCGGAAGCTACATGGTTAAGAAAACCTGACTGCTTGCTGGTGCCCTGGATATCGCCTGTCAGACAGGAAACGGTACCGCTGCATTTTGGGATACAATTACAAATAGCAGGCGTTCCTATTCAGTCGCTTTTTTAAGGTGAAAATTAATTTCACGGATGTGACCAGCTGAGTGTTTGCATTTCACTTGTGTCTCAAATTAAAATAAAAACGAAAACCTAATTCATTTCCAGCGCTTTTTATTTTAGTTTATTTCCCTCATCAAAACGTCGTGGTCAGTTCTCCCATTTTCTTTCGCTTGGATAAAGGCGTCGCTAATTGAATAAATAATACTAATAAGCGCACAAAAAGAAACATTTTAACACCCGTCTATTAGAATGCAAAGAATGCTGGTTATTGCAAAACTCTCACGTGAAGTTATCTACAGCTGCATATCCGCAAGAAATAGATGAACAAAAGTTGTGTGTAACGTGAATTTACACACACCCGAGTGTGAGATGCCATGAACACCAAGACAAGAGCGATAGCTTTCAGTGTTTATTAATGCTATCGCACAACACGGCAAGGGTGTAAGTGTAGCGCCCCCCTCCAAAACACCGTTCAGCAGTCAACCTGGGATAACCCCCTCGGTTATCCCTATAATTAAATTGACTATCTTAAATAACCAATTAAGTAGAATTAATGACTACGCCAATTTGAAGCTAATATAACTCCAAATAAATAACAGGTTCTTTAAAAATCAAGACAGCACAGTGTGTAAAGTGAGGACAACAAGGTATAAAAACAACAATTTCATTTAAACAAAATATCACAGCTTTTACCTATAGCAGCAGATTAGATAGCAGCAACCTTTAAACTATAGCAGCAGATTTTTAACCAAGAGCGATCCCATCAGACTCTAAGCACTAGGATACTTTAAACTAAATAAGGTCACACCAACACTTCTAAATAAAAAGATAATAATTCACAGCACAATAACACTTTTAAATAACAGCCTTCAAAGCAAAATAGTGATTTCCACAAACACAATCCCAAACGATAAAACATATGGAGGACCAAAACGGTCAAAATTAAATGATGAAATACGAAATCATGAAATAATGAAATCGTGAAATAAATAATTTAATACATACATTTATTGTGAAATAAATATATACATAAATAAAATAGACCAAATTATTATGAAATATTTTGCATTATAATATTAAATAATGGCCTTTTTCATTTCATGATTACATGTTCCCGAATTACTTTTTTCACAACGGCGCTTTTCATTTCATAATGACACATTTCATAATGACGTTTTTCATAATGACGTATTTCAGAATCACGTTTTTCACAACTGCACTTTTCATTTCATAATGACACATTTCATAATTAGGTATTTCATAATGACTTTTTTCACAACGGCGTTTTTCAGCATAATGACACATTTCATAATGAGAAGGATTTGTGTCAATCAAAGCAAGTGGCCAGTATCTAGCCACCGATTGGATAATCCTTTAAGATCGATTACCCAGCGCTGGCAAGGACTCAAGGGGATTGGCTGAGCTAAGTACCAATGTGTATTTTTGTTACTTTTTTCTCGAAAATTGAATTTTCAAAATACAATAGTTAACAGTTTGCATTCGTTTACATAGAGACAAAAGTAGGGTTTTATGGTCGTTAAGTTCGTACACTAGTATTAGGATCTAAACATGTCTGAATATTTTGATGCATTGAAAAACTTAATGGTCACGCTTGTAGACCAAATCGATACAAATGATTTGCCTGCGGATGTCATTTTGACCCGAGTTGAAGACTTGAAGGAAATGTTTGCGGAGATCACTTCTCTGCAGGACACAGACATCGACGAAGTCGTGTGGAACAATTTGCTAGAGATTGAACTCCGAATTCGCAGAGAGAACGGATTTAATATAACGACGTGTGGAGTTGGGCGTCCTTCTCTGGAGGTTCCATTGAGTGCAATCGTGACATACATTCAGTCTGGATTATCAACCAGCGAGATTGCAGATTTGCTTGGAGTTTCAACCAGTACCAGAAGAATGTCACAACATGGAATATGGTAAGAGATCAAACCAAACCCAATCGCATCAGTTTGTGGTTGTAGCCCACTTAAATGATATGAGGTATGCCTAATTAACTTGTGCTAATTGAATTTCTTCACACAGACATTCTGATCTGTACTCCATGATCTCCGATAATCAGCTAGATGCATTGGTGACGGAGATCCATCATATTCATACAAACGCTGGCTATAAAATGATGCTGGGTCATATGAGGTCTAGGGGCCTTCGCATTCAGAGTAAGAGATCGTTGTCACACATTTTGCTTGACACGTCAAATAAGGTTTTTTGGCTTTAGCTGTGTGTGCCAATGTTTGTGATGCACTGTGTGACCCTGTTAAGATAAATCATTATAGTTCAATTTAATTTATTTTATGAACCCTTGGTTCTGTATGGGACCAGTCCCAGTCCGTACCCCTCCCTAATGTTTCATAGGATATGATCACTGTCAAACAGGACTATTCTCTTGTTTTCATTATCACTGGGTGATTATTAAACATTTGATTGATCTATAAAGACATGTCATGGCTCACAGCTTGCTACATATTTGATTAGTTCTCTGTCCCACTGAACATAGTAGTATAATTGATACAAAGTTGTGTCTTTGATAGAACATCGTTTGCAGGCATCAATGCGACGAGTTAATCCTGAGGGAACTATGATGCGCAGACTTTCACTTCCAGACCAGGCAGCGCCCGCAATACAGCGTTCCAGCTCCCAACAGCCTCTGGCACATAGATGGAAATCACAAATTGATCCGGT
Source organism: Acipenser oxyrinchus oxyrinchus (assembly GCA_030684275.1). Taxonomy (NCBI): domain Eukaryota; kingdom Metazoa; phylum Chordata; class Actinopteri; order Acipenseriformes; family Acipenseridae; genus Acipenser; species Acipenser oxyrinchus. The sequence goes on along the minus strand of CM060265.1, from coordinate 13,257,371 downwards.
AAGCTGTACAGGTTTTGCATTTCATCACAATGACATGGCATGGAGTGGGTTGGTTATTTGCCTAATTCGCTTTTAGAACCTTTAACAGAACAACATGTTTTAAGGATGGTAATATCAGCCTATTTTGAAACCAAAATCATTTACCAATTATTTTTGATGTCATTGGATTCATATAAAACTGTGCGTTAGGGACTGTTTCTGCTGTAAACACTCAACTGGATTCATGTGTTTAGAGAAAAAAAAAAGCCCTTACCCTGTCAGTTCCTGTCAGGTCTGGGTTATCATGCTACAATCATTAAGATGTTTGGTCTCATGTTAACAGTAATGCCATGTTGTTAGAATTCTTTTTTTAGTTTTTTTTAGCTTTCTTTTTATTTGGGTGTTGGGTTATTAGGTGTCAGTGCCCAGCATCCCTCTACTCTCAATTACCAATTGTGATAAACTTTTCTATTTTTCAGATGGAGAATTGTTGTTCATGGTGGAATTGATGGGTTCTCTCGGCTAATTGTGTACTTGAGTGCTGCCACAAACAACCGGGCCACAACTGTTTTGGACTGCTTCCTGTCTGCAGTTGAGCAATTTGGCCTTCCTTCAAGAGTGAGGTCTGACAAGGGTGGTGAAAATATCGAGGTGGCACATTACATGGTCAGCAGGCAGGGGGAGAACCGGAATTCTCACATCACAGGAAGGAGTGTGCATAATCAGAGGTATGGATTTGCAAATTCAAAGTAAAACAATTGTACCTTCTGTTGCTAGACCTTGTAGGGTTCTAACTGATATATTTGTCCAATTTAAGTTATTTCTAAAGGTATGCACCATGAAGGTTCTCCTAGTCATCTACTGTGCTCAATCCCCATTTTTTATAATCATAATGTTAAAGACAAAAACAAATTACATGACAAATTGGAACTGGAACTTTTGGCATCAGTATCTCAAAACTATACTGCCAGACAGAACTATAATTCCAAGGTCTTGATTGAGCACATATCAGAGATTCACTTGAACACTGCATTGCTCTTAGAGGGCTCTTTAGTGAACTTGACTTTTGGATGTCATTTTTAAATGTCATACAGGTATATTGGGCGGCATGGTGGTTAGCACTGCTGCATCACAGCGCCAGGGTCCTAGGTTCAAATCCAACCTAGGGGGTCTGTGTGGAGTTTGCATGTTCTCACCGTGTCTGCATGGGTTTCCTCCCACAGTCCAAAGATATGCTGTTCAGGTTAATTGATCACTGTAAATTGCCCACTGTGTGAGAGTGTGAGTGTGAGTGGTGGCCTGCAATGGACTGGCATCCTGTCCAGGGTGTAGTCCTGCCTGATGCTCAGAGTCCGCCGGGTTAGGCTCTGGCTCACTGCGACCCTGTAAAGGATAAAGCGGTTATTGATAATGGATGGATGGATAAAGGTATGTCATTCAATTATTTCTCCACAGAATTGAACGACTGCGAGAGATGTCTTTGAAAATGTCCTCGACCTTTTCTACACAGTATTCACCAGTTTGGAGTCTGAAGGATTACTCAATCCTGACAAGGAAATTGAATTGTTTGCCCTGCACAGATGCTTCGTACCACAAATCCAACAACATCTATTTTTTTAAGGATGCATGGAATCACCATGGTCTCCGCACAGCTGGCAATCAATCACCTTTGCAGTTGTGGTTACGCAACCAAAGAGAGGGAGAAAGGGAAGATCCTCCACAGGTAAACATCAATGAATTAAATATTAAATTATGGATGTCACAAAACTTTCTCCAATTAAACAAAACAGCCTTTGGTCATTGGATCAAAAACATGTAGTTATATGCAGTTTTACTATTTCCAGGTTGATCAAGAGTATGGTGTGGACTGGGCAGGACCCCATAACCACCATGCAGAGGGCGTGTCAGTCCCTGAAATCCAACTTCTTCATCCACTGTCAGAACTAGAATTGGCAACATTACCGAGTCCAGCAGCTCCTTTCTCTCAAGCCTTAGCTGTTTATCTTGAAACCGTACATGTCCTCACAGTGAGGTTAGAGCAAAATGCATAGGGCGAGAATAAAGTAATTTTGAGATGACTGAGATTCAAAGGCAGCAGTGTGGAGTAGTGGTTAGGGCTCTGGACTCTTGACCGGAGGGTTGTGGGTTCAATCCCAGGTGGGGACACTGCTGCTGTACCCTTGAGCAAGGTACTTTACCTAGATTGCTCTAGTAAAAAAAACACAACTGTTTAAATGGGTAATTGTATATAAAAAATAATAATAATGATATAATTGTAACAATTGTAAGTTGCCCTGGTTAAGGATGTCTGCTAAGAAATTAATAATAATAGTAATAATAATAATAAAGTAATCCAGCAGCTGGTATACTTAACTATTTCTTTTGGAATGTTGTTTTTACAATTTGTTTGTAAACAGCTGTAAACTTCAGCAGCATATAACTCTGCTGACCCTTCGATATTTTTTCTTTTTTAGTTTATACTATTGTGTATTGTTTTGTGTACAATATTTGCACGAGAAATGTTCAGATCACCTATTATAATTTGTAATAAATGAAGAGGCAATTATCTTTGAAATGTTTTTTTTTTATTAAAGGAGTTTGAATAACACAAATTACATTTATTTTTTCCTTTTCCATTCAAGAATGTGACTGAAAATACAAAAACAATTGGTCTTGGTCCACATTTTAAAACAAAACATATCCAAAGCCTCACTCCCTTAACCCTTTCAATATTTGCCGTGCATCTGCAAACCTCCACCCTACAACATTTCAAAAAAATGAATTGGTTGCTCTGTTATAAGCCCAAGTAGAAGAAGCAGAATCTGAATGTGAACAAAACAATAGTGTTGCAGTTAAGTGGCCCCTATAGCATTTAAATGTTTTCCTTTGCAGACAATCTTAATTAGAGTGACTTACAAATACGTCCAGCTATGCCAGGAACACAAATCAATGCAATCACCTTTGAGCTTGTATATTTGTAAGAATAAAGGCAAAATAAGTGTATTATACTATAAAATACAACAAGTGAATACAATGTAACAAAACTTTCTTTTCTCCGCTGCTACTTGAGTTTTCAGACGTGGCCCAGTTTCACATTCACTTTACTGATGTGCTGCTCAAAAGTAAACGGCAACTGACCCAACTACTTTTCAGCTTGCCACAGACACGGGATTAAACCAGACCGAATCCAGTATCTGTGGTGCTTAGGCAAGCCCGAATATCTCTGCAATGTAGTCAGTGTAGTGTCCAGGGAGGCGGAGGATCTCAAAACATGTCGAGGATTTTGGGAAACTGATGTTCACAATTTCCAGCTGAAGTTCTTTCCCTGGAACTTCCCATCCTACCCAGAATTTCATGAGGTCTTTCAGCTCTGTAGAGGATACTACAAAAAAACATTTGAAAAACAGATGTTTAATAGAATAATACATTTAAATATACAGTACACATGCTCTGTACATCCATTCATTGTTGTCAAAACCATATGACATAAATTATTTAAGTGTACCATCTTCAGTTTCTCTTCAGATTGTTGTCCTTTGAGCACAACATGAGCACCAGATCGAAATTCCTCTTACCACTGTCAATGAACCTGCAGAGGTAGCCTGTAATTCTGCACTTTGTCTCAAGGCTGCATTCCTCCTCTTCCTCTTCATCTTCCTCCACTCTCATGGCAGGCCACGTAATTCTCTCAATAATCATCTAAAATAAATACCAGTATCTTTGCTAAAATACAATGTACAACATGCTGACAAAGTTATACTTCCCTTTACATGTCAGGTAAGTACAGATACTTTACCTGAGAGATATACAACATCTGACTCGCTTGGTAATACCAAGGGAATCACATCTGCCCTTGCATGCAGCAAAGGCCACACCATGGTGTCCTTTAACCCTCTTCTCAGCTGCTTGATCTGGCGGCTGGTACGTCCAATCACCTGCAGGGAACATTTAAAATTTAGCTATATGGCATAAAAGTGATGTTCCAACATTTCTTTCTTTGACATGAGGATAAACAGAATCACATGTCCCCATACAACACTTTTTAGGTTGCAGAATATTTTTTAAAACTGCTCTGATATATTATCTCTCTCTGTCTTGTTGCCTGTTGTGTCTGCTATACTTTTTGTTGCATTTACATCGACCATGACTGTTCAGAAAGGGTCATTACTCACAGCACGTAGGAGGAGTCGTTCAAACAGCTATCTCCTGTTGTTTTGATTGACTCCCGGGAGGTCCCAGGACAATGCTAGGTCAAGAATGATACCCTTTTCCTGTTCAGATAATTCAGTGTTGCCCTCAAGCTGGAAGACAATTGAAAAAGTGAAACATTATGATTATCACGTTTTGGTTAGTATGGATTAGGGTTAACTGTCACAAAACATTGCAACTGGCACCTATTTATCTAATCTTCCATTGTTTAGTAGAAAGAGTTTTTTCAACAACAGTGTGATTTACAGTAATCAAAGTATGATAGATCACTTCTCACAGTAGATAATGAGTGAGTATGTTGCATTTGCAAATCATACCAATTGAATGGTGCTGCGAAGATCTAGATCAGGGCAGTCTTCAAGTTGAATGGTGGCTGTTTCGGGTGTGCCTCCAAACAATACGTGGATGATGGCAGGGCTTATCCCAGATAGACAGGGTCCACCATGCAAAAACGAGTGGCCGATCATCCTACCCACCATCAAGAAAATATCACTCTCAAGGAGAAATTGGGATGTGGAAGGAACCAAGTGGTCTGGCTCTCCCTCGAAAAGTCGTGTGACCTCTGTGTTCCCTGCAAAGAGGAATATGATAGGACAAGACAGAATAGAATATACTTTATTGTTCATGTTGTCATCATCAGTATTATTATCTGTGCAAACATTGACACAGACATACAGACATGCAGACATAAAGGCATACAGGCAAGACATCAATGCAGATATTAATGTCAAGGTCTCAAAAAGTGCATTGTAAAGTAATAAATTCAAACGCCATTTGGCGTACTTAAGGTCAGACCAACATTGTCAGCATACCGAGATTGAGATTAAATCCAAATTGCAGCTTGGATATTGTTTTTGAAAAGAAGTATCTGCTCACTCCTTCTCCAACAGCAGTATCCCCTAAGAAATAAATCAATTTTTAGAAATACATTAAAAATTGAAGAATTTATAACATGCTAAAACTCAAATATTTTATATACTGTACCTTCAAGTGTGCATTTAAGAGGACATGCCCAGTTAATGTTAGGTGCCTTGTAAAAAGTCATGAGGGCCCGCTCTTGATCCTCAAGGCTCTCTCTTATGTCCATTCGCAAATTAAGTGGCTTTCCTGTTTCATAATGGGACAGTAATGTCCTCTTAAAAAGGCATGCGGCCCTGGTTGGGTCTGGTTCAAGCTCCCACTCTGGAGTGACAAATATTGAGCAAAATGTATGAATTCAAAGCTGTGCACAATAAAAACATATCCTTGTACACTGAAATCTTAAAACCACCCTTATCTACATGATCCACTGAAGGCTCAGTGCTTCTAGTCCCTCTACCACAGATTGTCTTTAGGGACTATTTTCCACTACCTGATAGTGGAGGAGACATGGGAGCATCTTGTCTTTCCCTGTTGCTGTAGCTAGAGGAAGGTCCCTCTTCCCTGGCTGTTGGACCTGGAACTTACTGTCTCTGTGTTTCACTGCCGACAGCGGCGGTTGCCACTTCAGCGCGTGCCTCATCATCTACACTAAATGCCTGACCTGATGAGCTGAGTGATTTAGATTATTAAAATTAATACAATTCTGCTACTGTAACAGATACGTAGGTTCTGTCTCTTAACTGTTACTGAACCAGTTACACCTGAGCCGGTAAGGGGCATTAACTGGTCTAAATAAAATATTATTGAATGAGATGACCCATACCCATTGCAACTTTGGAAGTGACCTTTTATTTCCACGAAAGGAAAATCCCTCTCACAGTTGAGGCACCTTGTCTGTGGTCCAACACTTTGAGAAGATCCAGGGTGCTACATTATGGACAATAGGTAGAGTGAGCATCACAATACATAATTATCCACAAACTTATAGGATGGTGTGTCTAATTCTAATTATTTAAATATAGTCTCATTACAAACACATACAGTACATTTTTATGTCATCATGCTTTTCCATTTTTCAGTGCTTATCCAATTCCAGACATTTACAACCCCCATTAGAATAATCAGTATTCTAATACACAGTATACAATTATATAAGAGTGCACTATGATATTAAAATACTTCATACTTACACCTTCCAAAGTAATACTTCTCTGTAGGGGCCTGATGTAGATCACTGCCTGACCTACATTCGTGACTGGACTGCGAAGGTAACGTGCTGTGTAGCCTTCATTGGGGTTCGGGATAGTCCACAACGCTCGGTTTCTGGTTGTGCCGATTATCCTCATCAACACAAAACCACCTACTTCAGTGAGCTTGGGATAGACCTGTATTATTTGTCTTGTGAAATGTTCAGGATCATTATCACTTCCTGAAACATAATTTAGAGCGTCAAAAATGGAAAAGGATTTTTTTAAAAAAGATACAAGTATGACTTTTTTGTGGAATTATCTTGTAAATATATGGCAAGCCTATGTAAACCTAAAAATTAGCTGGTATGTGCTTGTCTTTATATCTGTTATATTTTGCTGGAATTACAGGATCAAATAAAAAACATAGCTGCAGCATACATAGTGAGTGTATTCACAAGATCTGATCAGGCAACTGCTTATAATTGGACAGGTGATTCATTAACACGCACAAGCTAATCTGTAATTTGATATTTGGGTGAACATGAAACAGGTAATTGCTGCAACTGGGCAAATTAAGTAGGCTGTGATCATGTCCTAAGCTGAGGTGCAGCCAGCACCTCCATTCATGGTTGGATGGAGACTCAGAAGTTTGGAAGTCAGACTAAAACACACATTCGCCCTTGCATCTTTGGTAGCATGCAGTTGGGTAACTGTGGTACTGTGTAGCCTTTCAAGCAAAGTGCATGTGTGCTTTCGTCTGATTAGTCACAGTGCAGCAAAGAACTCCTCTACAGGACAACTTCTCCAAGGATGCTCTTGCTTTGGACTTGTCTTCCTCAGTGCTTGATCTTCAATCAAATTACAAGCACCATGCTTTTACAAATCTGGCCATACTGGCCATTTTGTATAAATGTAGAAATCACCGGTCCAGTCATCAATAAGCAGGCGCTTGCTCAGATGTGGTACTCCTGGACTGATTTGATCTACTAAAATTAATTTTTTCATCACAGCAGGGCAGGTTATGATTTTTAGTAGGTTATTTTTAGTAGGTACTATCCATGTGAACAAATTAATTTACCTCGAAATGTGATTCGTTGTTCTCCGAGTTCTGCCACTGCTAGGTCCATTTTCAATTGTTTGTTTGGGGCAACATCTGCTAAATGGTAATTTAAACAACAAAAGGTGTGTGTGTAGCTTGTCCGCTGCTCAGCAGGACTAATTGCTGGTCTTCTTCTGGGTATAGATGTAGCTCTAAACCTTGGGGACGGGCTTGGAACACTTGCCCTATAAGGAGCAAATAATCTGGCCACCTCAGCTGTCAAGAGTGAAAAACAGGACTTTTACTATGTTTCACAAACTGTGTGTGTGTGTGAGTGTGAGTGTGAGTGTGTGAGTGTGTGTGTGTGTGTGTGTGTGTGTGTGTGTTCGTGTCATGAGTAAAAAAAAGTCTGACAGCTAAATGCACTAACTTACAATGACGTTAATGTGTTATGGCCTTAGTTGGTTAATTAAGCGACATAATGTGAAAACAGCATTATGTTGCTTTTCCTCCCTGAAAATCAACCTTGTCGTGCATAATGGTTACTATACTTTCATTACTATATATAGCATAATAAGCCTACCGCTACAGACAGTATGATATAATAACAACTTTCTTCGTATTGCGCTTTTCCAGCAAGTTATGCGCAAATCGCCTATACATAGCCCGCTATCTACCTTTAACAGGGTTCCTCGGTCTTGTAACATTCAGAGATGAAGCGGCCACAACGGGCGGAGAAGAGTTCTCTTGAACAGGCATCCTCATTTGGGAAAGTTGATTGGGATCTTGGCCAGGGCTGCCTCTGTCAATACGATCTGCAGCCTCACGGAGAAGCTCCGATATTGACTTATTATCCATATCCTATCAAGAGTAATAACCAGCTAGCATTAAGAGTAGCTGCGTACGCTCGTTCGAACTCGATGTTTCTATTACTTTTGCCTAACAATTTAGCTCGACAGCATTACACCAATGACAGATTAAAGCCAGCCCACTTGCTTTGATTGACACAAATCCTTCTCATTATGAAATGTGTCATTATGCTGAAAAACGCCGTTGTGAAAAAAGTCATTATGAAATACCTAATTATGAAATGTGTCATTATGAAATGAAAAGTGCAGTTGTGAAAAACGTGATTCTGAAATACGTCATTATGAAAAACGTCATTATGAAATGTGTCATTATGAAATGAAAAGCGCCGTTGTGAAAAAAGTAATTCGGGAACATGTAATCATGAAATGAAAAAGGCCATTATTTAATATTATAATGCAAAATATTTCATAATAATTTGGTCTATTTTATTTATGTATATATTTATTTCACAATAAATGTATGTATTAAATTATTTATTTCACGATTTCATTATTTCATGATTTCGCATTTCATCATTTAATTTTGACCGTTTTGGTCCTCCATAAAAACAAACCTTAAATAACACACTTAAAAAAAAAAAAAAACAACTAATAATCAGTGATTTTCATAAAAAACAGAAAACTTCATGCAACCTAAAAAATACCAAATGATTAAACCCACCAATAGCCGCTATTTTAGTTAATACACAGATGGATAAAGCGCAGGTGTGCCATCAAAAGTTAACAGGCCTTTTATAACTATACATTGTAAACACATACACAATTACAGTTAGGATAATCAGGACAAAGACGCTACTCTAAAAGTCTAAAACAACCAATAACACAGAAAAGGAGTTCGTATGCAGCGCTCAAATATTACATCAAAATTCACAGGATCGTAATTACCAACTCAGAATACAAACCATGCACATTCTCTTTTGTAATCAACCCCATACAATTGCGACTAACGTCTAAGAGCACGGGGGATACTTCACTGAAACCACTCCAATATAGAGCGGACCAAACTATTCAATATGAATAGTAGTAATTTACCATTAACTTCTAGCGCTTCAGCCAATTCAGAGCGCCTCAGTATTACACTTGAAAAGTTACAATCCTTACAATAGTTCCCCGACCCGTGCTCTCAGCTCACAAATCTCTCAAACCCGGTCGCTCCATTACGAATTAACACTGCAATTACTATCGAGACCAGTAGTCCCCCTGGGGTTTAAAGGGACAGTGCAACAGTAAAAATAATAAAAATCACACAATAAAACTCAATCTTATTACATTCACAAAAATAAACAATACATCCATTGCATATCCGTTACATAGGGATGCTAAACACGAAACACTAACAATGTTGTAGTGTACTCACTTGTTTGTTGCCTCATTCTGCTGAATGGCTAATCTATGCAGCTGATGACTGCAATGAACTCAGCATGTTTATATTTGAGATATTTTGCCAGTGTTGTGTGTGGAATTGGTGACTGCACCTGTAATTGTGTGCAGTTGTAATATGAGAAACAGCATGCTGCAGCTCGCATACTCAGTGTTAGTGAAGTCCCTATCTAATAACATGTAACACAGCTCTTATGATTACATGTTGCCATTTGTTTTTTTAGTAAAAAAACAAGTTTAAGTTTCAGTGAGTTTGCTCTTTTTTACGATATTAAATACACCACAGCAAGCACGTTGTCATACAGCTGAGATATTGCCAAACCGTTATTTTTCATTCTGAGAGTGAAGTTTAAGGAATGGCAGTTTTTCTACTACAATCAAGTAAGCTCCAGTACATTTCATTTCTAATTCTCTCAATGTTTGTATTCTGTCAGTAATACACTTAGTTCCCAGCCGCCCCAAGTATTTCTGTGCTCTCACGGTTCTTAAAATGGTCAGTTTGACCCTGACTTAGCACAAAACTCACGCTACATTTACTGTTTTTTTTGTTTTTTTTTACAGAATTTCAGCGTCAAAGAGTATACACATATTTATTATGTTGTTACGAGATAATATTGCGTTATTTCGCATGATGATTGTGTTATTACGAGAACGTTTTCATCAGCATTAAATAAGTCATAGTATTGAAGACTTCTTCATTGGCGGACCCCACAGAGACACGTTGCTCAGGTACAAAGAGTTTGTATTGCCATTAACTTGTTTTACACTGTACCGGCCCACTCAAGCAGTGTACCGAAAAATCTTGCAAAATAGCTCAGCTCTGCCCGGGCTAGCCCCGAGCACCCCTAATCATTCCCTTATCCTGCCCACACAGGAGTCAACCTCCTATTAAACCCTAAATTAAACCCACGAAAAACACCCACGGGCCCCCACTTGTCAATCACGACCCCCGTAACGTGCTATAATTTGCGCCATGACATTTCTTTTTTTCAGCCGTTGTCTCTTGCCAAAAACCGATTTGCACGAAACGGGGTTTGAACTGAATAATGTACACGAGAAACAAAACAGCGATTCTGCACTTTCACTCCACACAAGCCAGTCCCTGTCAGCAACTTCTCCGTTTTTTTTTGGTTGATTTAAATATGGGATTTGGAAACTTCCTTTTTCCGTCATCGAGAAATGTGTCTGGATGCCAGATGGCCCTTTTCGAACAACACTTTCTATCAGAGTTGCAGATAGCGCAGTATTTGATAACAGCCCAATATCAAACCCACATCCTTCATTCTCTTGAAGTGCAATATTACTTTCAACAGTGTTTGTTTTGCCAGTCTCGTTTGTAACGACTCTTTCTTCCCGTTCAACAATACTCGCTTGGGCTGTTTTTATATTTAAATCAGTTGTTTTAACAGAATCATAGGTTAGTGATTCTGCCTGACCTTCTTTACTAGGCCTAACTCCACATTCAAATAAAGTGCGACTACCCTTCTTACTTTTTTAAGTCGGGCTTCTTTGTCTCTCCTCTTCTGAGCTCCGGACTTATGTTTGTATTCCATAAAGACTAATAAGATAAAAACAGGACCGATTCTCAGTACCAAATTTCAGTTGATACGTCACACTTAGATACCGTACTCAGGCTGCTGTTGCTGACGGTCTGTCAGACCAGCAGGGGCAGGGCAGCAGCTATAACACAGTGTAGAGTGGAATGCCGGTGACGTATCATCTAGTGTATTAGTATTATGTATATATTGTAGCGTTTCACGCCATAGGCAGAACAGGAGGAGACAACACGCTGCTTTCGGGTTCAAAGCTTTATTTAGGACAGGGGCCAGAGCGCACCATGCGTGCAGGATAGCTCGCACAGCCACAGGGACAGAGCGAACCCGCAACTACAGGTAATACAGACGGGGGGGGAGAGGAACACAATACAGCGGTATATAATTTGCCAATTTTAATTTTAAATGAAAAATACGTATCTATCCCATCTGCCAGGGCCCCTCAAAATCGCCGGGCCCTTTTGCCCCTTTGCCCACCCCTGTCAGCGGGCTATAGGCGGTCCCCAACACAATTAGTACCCCAGACACACCCACCCCGGGAACAGGCAGGTCCCTAATCCCCTTTTACCCCACTGGGGGCTGATAGCACGTTACAGTATTGTTACTGCATACATGTAATGCTGTGACAGGATAGCACTGCGCTCCCAGATGTTATCAGCAGGGAAGAGACTCAGAGACAGGGAGGAAGCTGCAGTTTAGGCACTAGAGTGCATATTTAATGAACAAAACAACAAATAAACAGGAGCAAACAAACTGGCACGATGGCCAAAATAAAGGATCAAACAAAAGATTAACCAACTGTAGGCTGGGCAATCCAATCCAATCCAATAAATATACATTGACTCAATTTTTTACAACATTATGACATAAACAGACCTTGCACAGAAAAATAATTTGCTTACCATAATTTCTCATTAGCGGCAGTAACAGTAATGTACAGTCCCCCAATCTTTTTAATCAAATGCGCTTTTGCTGCAATGATCAAGGGATGAATCATCATTCATCAGTAACACAAGCAGAACAAGAATTATTCTTTTAAAAAATGGTGGACAAAGCTGAAGATACCCTATCCCAGAACAAGCCCACATCCGGACACTCCCAGACCACATTAAAAAGGAACCCATGGTGCCCCGGGAACAGAACGTGCATACAGGAGTAGGGGTGAGCTTCATTTGATGACGTCTACGAGGGGTTAAATATGTTCTATGCAGAAAATTGTAATGAATCATTTTTGGAGGCAGAGCTTAAATTATCCCAGTTTCCCAACAAATTCCTTCATTTTCAGAAGATAAATCCCTGTTCCAAACAGTATTGGCCACCAAAGGTTTATATGAGGCCTTTAGCAGATGAATATAAAGTGTGCAAACCAACCCTTTAGTTTTGTCCCGTGTCTAACATATCATGCAGTGCATGTGATGGCAATTCTGTCCCCCAGGGTACCCCATAGGCACGCACTGCAGAGCGAAGACTGAGATAGAGAAAGAAAGAAGTACCCGGTAAGTTATATTGCGATTGTAGATCTCAGAATGTGCAAAGGCATTTATCTCTATAAATATCCACAAGAGTATGTATTCCCTTATCTCTCCACTGAGGAAATGAAAAGGGACAACCACTTGACAGGAGCGCAAAATTATGAAAAATAGGTGACTGAGAATACCATTTTATTTGAAGTGTTGTATGCTTTTCCACTAAGCGCCAAATCATAATTAAATGAGAGATTACAGGGCCAAAACAGAGTTTACTTTGCTTGAGAGGAACACCAGAATAAACCAGGTCTTGAAGTATATGTGGAGATACTAGGTTTTCCTCTAACAGTTGCCATGAGACAGGAACCTTTATAATGATTTTTCGTTTTATTTTTGCATTTCGTTTTATAGGTTGCATTAAGTTTTATTCTGTGCTATTTCGTATTTGTGAAAAACACGGGGCTCTAGGCATAACCATACTGGAGATTCTTAAAAAATGGATACTTTGAGTGAAGCATTTGAAGGTATGTATGGAAATACACATCAAGCAATGGAGGAAACAGTTATTCAATGTGCTCAAGGCGCCAGTAGCCTTTAGAAAAGAAGGTACAGTGAAATTAAAAGGCGCTCAGTTAATACGCTTCGTTCTTCCTCCATCTTGCACAAGTTATTTACATCCGGTTCATTGTTTACAAATCATGCACAAAAGTGCCCTCTCTGGCTGCAACATGACATTTCATTTTGAACGTACCGACTTTCCTTGATGAAAACTAGTGCACTCTGAGAGGTTACTAGACATCCTCCGCTTTTGACCAACTCTGAGGTCACCTGAATCATGCTGTACTAGTTTATCATTAAATACAACCATACAGTACAACCATTTTAAAGCAAAATGAAGAGACTGAAGGGGAATAGTGATGAGTGGTGTGACTGACCTAAACTATCTATTTACTGCGCAGTAATATTATCTCGTAATAACGCAAGAAATATATTTTTCTTAGTGGCGCTAATGAGCTTCCATGGTTTTTCATTATGGTAAATTATCGCGCCTGCTTCTTTGGCTGAAGAGACATTCTCAGCTCTCTAGCTGTTGCACAATCAAATCCTCCTCAAACTCCTGGTGGTAAATCTATATCAAATCCTCCTCAAACTCCTGACGGTAAATCATATAACAAAATCTATTATAGCTGCAGCTACTAAAACAGTATAACAAAGTCTTCATATGTTCGTTCATGTTTTTGATTTTTTTTTAATGACTGTAGTATTGTTTTATTCAGTGTATGCTGATGATCTCAAAAGCCACTCTACAGACCTCGCTAAACAACCTTTTTTGAGGAGAGCACTGCGTGATTATGAACTACCGTGGTATGGCGTAACTCCTTTTATCATCCTTTCTTTTGTCTATGTGTCTGTCTGTCTGCCTTCCTGAGTTCTGTGTCTTCCTGTGTAGGTATACAAAGTTATCTGTCATGTATAAGGGTGTGACAGAGAGCGAATTAATCGTAGTCAACAATCTCCCTCCCAATCTGTGAGGGCGCTGTCTAACAGGAACATAATGGTTGGTCTGGCAGTTCATTCCAGGGTCAGTTGGAAGCCAGACATCCAGGAAGGGGGCAGTCACAATGCCTGAAGTCATCGCCCTAAAGCGGTACGCGATGTGTCAGTGGATTGGAGGAGATGTGACTGAAGTAGCTATCGCAGGGGGGCGTGACTAAGGGTATAATTGGGGATATAATGATGTAATCTGTTCCTTTGATGTGGTTATGAGAATGACCGAGAAAGTAAACGGACTGTGTAAAGCTTATCGTGAGTGTTAAGTGTTTTGTTTGTTTGTGGAAACTAACTGTCTGTGTTTGTCACTGTTAGACGGCTAACACCATCCGGGAGCTGTCGCTACAGACCAGCATCAAGCTCGGACTACACTGCATGACTGTCACTGTAATTACCTTGCACCGCACCTGCACTCGGAACACTCACTGTCAGGAGAAGTGACCGTGTCTGTGTTGTGTGTCGTTTTTTGTATTATTATTTCGGGACTGAACCCTGTGGTTTACAAGCTGTCATTACAAACCAGGAAACAGAGAACTAAAGAACTGTTTTGAACTGTGAACTTTGTGTCTGTCGTTGTTGGAGCACCTGCGTCACCTGTACACCTGAGCACTGCAAACTACTCGATCACAAAGTGTTATATTCTCAAGCTGTAAACTCCACTATTTTCAAATTATTTTTACAAAACAATAATGAAGTAGAGTAATATCAGTGAAAGTAACTCGGTATCACTGTTCTCTTAACTCGTGTATTCTTCTCTTTGCTGAGATTCACTTTGTATATCAATTCAGTCACATCCTGAAGTTTAAACCATGTTTGTTTCTTATTTTGTTGCGGAATGTCAGTGTATCGCTTTCCATGTTTATTCCAACACCCTAAGGGTGCAGCATTGCTGAGTAAACTATTCATTCTGCCTTCCAGAGTAATCAAGAGACCCAGGGTTTACCTGGAGAACATGCTGCAAACCAGGGTTTACCAGGAGAACATGCCCCACACCAGGGTTTACCAGGAGAACATGCTGCACATCAGGGTATACCAGGAGAACATGCCCCACACCAGGGTTTACCAGGAGAACATGCCCCACACCAGGGTTTACCAGGAGAACATGCCCCACACCAGGGTTTACCAGGAGAACATGCCCCACACCAGGGTTTACCAGGAGAACATGCCCCACACCAGGGTTTACCAGGAGAACATGCCCCACACTAGGGTTTACCAGGAGAATATGCTGCACGCCAGGGTATACCAGGAGAACATGCCTGTGGCGAGTGTCCCGCCCTATTTATTATTATATGTATTTGTTTGTAGCGGATAAAAGCGCCACGTCTTTTGTTATTGTTTTTATAGTTATATTTAAAAACCCGTGAGGATGCATGACTGATCAGCTACTGATTATTTAACTAGCTGACAGTCATGCATCCTTACTAATCGATGCAGACTCTGGCCGAGGGTAATAAGATAATTAACAACTAGTTAACCCCTAGGCCAGAGTATAAGAACCAGCAGTTGTCCGTTCTGCAGGGGAGTGTTGGAGTAGAGAGTGCGGGAGAGCAGAGAGAGAGCGTAGAAGACATAAAACAATTGCTAAAACGTGCTGGTTTAGCCAGCACGTCACTTACTTGTTTGTCTGTTTATTCGTTTGGCCCTCGTGCCCTTTGCTTTGGTTTGTTGTTTTGTTTAAATCTTTTGTTTTGTTTTATTTATTAATAAATCGCTGAGTGCCGTTGCACTCAGCTTCACCCCCCATCCATTGTTTTGGTTTCTGTACTTCCTGGTCCGTGGCGTCATCACACATCACCACTGCAAGCCAGCCTGTCACATATGGTGTCCTGCGTGGGACAAACAACGCCTCCACGAGCGGACCAGGAAAGAAAAAGGACGTTTTTTGTTTTTCAAAAGTATTTTTTGTGTTTTTGGAAAAAAAAAAAAAAAAAAAATGGGGAAGAGTAGCCAGAGGAGAAAGCAGCAGCAACAACAACAGCAGCAGGAGGCGCAGCAACAGCAGCGGGTCCTTACCACGCTGGACGTCTGCCTCACCTGCCTGAAGGGTTAGGAGTGGTGCTTCGTGGTTGGTGAGGTTGGGCACGTGGCACCAGACCAACCTCCTCCATGGCAGGAGAGGAAGGAGCCTGAGCATCCAGCAAGGGTGAGAGAGGACCCGCATCCTCCGAGGCGGAAGAATCTCGTCTCCTCTGAGGGGATCTGGGACTGGCTGGCGGAGCCTGAGGGGATATAATGGTCGCCCTCCCTGCTGTGATCAACCTCCTGTGGGCGAGATGGGGGCGCTGGGAGGCCTGGGAACAGAAACACCACCCAGCATCCCTCCCAGACATCGCAGCCATGGTGCTCAACTACCTGGCTGCAGATATGGGAGGGGCCCGCTGCTGTTTCCAGCACCAGAGGAGAGGAGCCATCACTGCCGTCTCCAGTGCCAGAGGGAGAGGAGCCATTGCTGCCGTATCCAACGCCCGAGGAGAGGAGCCATTGCTGTCATCTCCAACGCCCAAGGGAGAGGAGCCAGTGCTGTCTCTAACGCCAAGGGAGAGGAGCCATTGCTGTCATCTCCAGCGCCAGAGGAGAGGAGCCAGTGCTGCTGTCTCCAGCGCCAGAGGAGAGGAGTCATCGCTGCCTTCTCCAGCGCCAGAGGAGAGGTCATCGCTGCCTTCTCCAGCGCCAGAGGAGAGGAGTCATCGCTGCCTTCTCCAGCGCCAGAGGAGAGGAGTCATCGCTGCCTTCTCCAGCGCCAGAGGGAGAGGAGTCATCGCTGCCTTCTCCAGCACCAGAGGGAGAGGAGTCATCACTGCCGTCTCCAGCGCCAGAGGGAGAGGAGTCATCGCTGCCTTCTCCAGCGCCAGAGGGAGAGTAGCCATCGCTGCCGTCTCCAGCGCCAGGGGGAGAGGAGCCGTTGCTGCCGTCTCCAACGCCAGAGGGAGAGGAGCCATTGCTGCCGTCTCCAGCGTTAGAGGGTGAGGAACCCTCGCCACTGTCTCCAGCACTAGGAGCAGAGCAGCAGGAGCTGCCTCTGTCTCCACCACCACCAGGAGCAGAGCAGCAGGAGCTGCCTCTGTCTCCACCACCGCCAGGAGCAGAGCAGCAGGAGCTGCCTCTGTCTCCACCACCGCCAGGAGCAGAGCAGCAGGAGCTGCCTCTGTCTCCACCACCGCCAGGAGCAGAGCAGCAGGAGCTGCCTCTGTCTCCACCACCGCCAGGAGCAGAGCAGCAGGAGCTGCCTCTGTCTCCACCACCGCCAGGAGCAGAGCAGCAGGAGCTGCCTCTGTCTCCACCACCGCCAGGAGCAGAGCAGCAGGAGCTGCCTCTGTCTCCACCACCGCCAGGAACAGAGCAGCAGGAGCTGCCTCTGTCTCCACCACCGCCAGGAGCAGAGCAGCAGGAGCTGCCTCTGTCTCCACCACCGCCAGGAGCAGAGCAGCAGGAGCTGCCTCTGTCTCCACCACCGCCAGGAGCAGAGCAGCAGGAGCTGCCTCTGTCTCCACCACCGCCAGGAGCAGAGCAGCAGGAGCTGCCTCTGTCTCCACCACCACCAGGAGCAGAACAGCAGGAGCTGCTTCTGTCTCCACCACCACCAGGAGCAGAGCAGCAAGAGCTGTCTCTGCCTCCGCCACCTCCACCAGCAGAGGGTGAATGCCTGCTGGTTCTGCCTCAACCGCCGTGGGAGGACTGCTTACCGCTCCCAGCTCCACCAGCAGAGGGTGAATTCCTGCTGGTTCCGCCTCAACCGCTGTGGGAGGATTGCTTGACCCTCCCACCTCCACCAGCAGAGGGTGAATGCCTGCTGCTTCCGTCTCAAGCGCCGTGGGAGGACTGCTTACCGCTCCCAGCTCCACCAGCAGAGGGTGAATTCCTGCTGGTTCCGCCTCAACCGCCGTGGGAGGACTGCTTGCCCCTCCCACCTCCACCAGCAGAGGGTGAATTCCTGCTGGTTCCGCCTCAACCGCCGTGGGAGGATTGCTTGCCGCTCCCAGCTCCACCAGCAGAGGGTGAATACCTGCTGGTTCCACATCCACCGTCATGGGAAGGACTGCTCCTGCCCTGCCCCGCATCGCCTGGGGCTGCCTGTTGCTCCGCATCGCCTGGAGAGCCACCAGTTACAGGGAAGGAGGGAGAAGTGGAGCTGCCGCCTCTATGGCCAGGGGCTCCCCTCCCGAGTTCGCCTCCGGAGGGTTCGCTACTGCTGCTGCTGCCGTCGCCTCCCGAGGGTCCGCTGCTGCTACCGTCGCCTTCGGAGGGTCCACTACTGCTGCTGCTGCCGTCGCCTCCCGAGGGTCCGCTGCTGCTGCCATCACCTCCCGAGGGTCCGCTGCTGCTGCCGTCGCCTCCCGAGGGTCCGCTGCTGCTGCCGTCGCCTCCCGAGGGTCATGTTTTGCCTGGGGTCGCTACCAGTCCTGCCACGCGGCAGGAAATACTGTGGCTGGAGTCCCATGAAGGGGAGCTGCCGGCCACGGAAAAGGGGGGGGAGGTCAGGAGACCAGCTCCCCAGCCGCACTTTCACGGCAGGAAATACTGTGGCTGGAGCCCCATGATGGGGAGCTGCGGCCACGGAAAAGGGGGAGGTCAGGAGACCAGCTCCCCAGCCGCACTTCGCGGCAGGAAATATTGTGGCTGGAGCCCCATGAAGGGCAGCTGCCGGCCACGAAGAAGGGGGAGGTCAGAAGACCAGCTCCCCAGCCGCACTTCGGGCAGGAAATACTGTGGCTGGAGCCCCATGAAGGGCAGCTGCCAGCCATGAAGAAGGGGGAGGTCAGGAGACCAGCTCCCCGCAGCAATTCGCTGCAGGAGAGGGTGGCGGAGCCCCACGGAGGGAGCTGCCGGCCATGAAGAAGGGGGCAGGTCTGAGACCACCCCAAAATTTTTGGCCAGAGGAGCCGGCCTGTGCGCGGCCATTGGAGCGCTTCGGCTGTTTGGGTGGGAGGAGGACATCCCACTGTGGCCGCCACCTTTGGCCGTTGCTGCCCCTGTTCCTGCGCCCGGGACTGCTAGCCGGACTTTAGGGAATAAGGGGAGGTGGCCGAAAAGGCCATGTGTGCTGCGCACAAGGGGGCATGTGTGGCGGAGTGTCCGCCCTATTTATTATTATTTGTATTTGTTTTGCGCGCGGATAAAAGCGCTGCGTCTTTGTTATTGTTTTTATAGTTATATTTAAAACCAAGTGAGGATGCATGACTGATCAGCTACTGATTATTTAACTAGCTGACAGTCATGCATCCTTCTAACGTGTGCAGACTCTGGCGAGGGTAATAAGATAATTAACAACTAGTTAACCCCTCGGCCAGAGTATAAGAACCAGCAGTTGTCCGTTCTGCAGGGGAGTGTTGGAGTAGAGAGTACGGGAGAGCGGAGAGAGCGCGTAGAAGACATAAAACAATTGCTAAAAGCGTGCTGGTTTAGCCAGCACGTCACTTACTTGTTTGTCTGTTTATTCGTTTGGCCCTTGTGCCCTTTGCTTTGGTTTGTTGTTTTGTTTAAATCTTTTGTTTTTGTTTTATTTATTAATAAATACGCTGAGTGCCGTTGCACTCAGCTTCACCCGCCCATCCATTGTTTTGGTTTCTGTACTTCCTGGTCCGTGACGTCATCACACATCACCACTGCAAGCCAGCCTGTCACAATGCCCCACACCAGGGTTTACCAGGAGAACATGCTGTGCACCAGGGCGATGCCAAACCCAATCAGGGAGACAGGTCCTAGAAAAGCAGCCAGGCAGCCTAAACCAAATGGGAATTCAGAACCTCTATATGTAAACAAACATTTTCTTTCATCTTCAGCAGCAGAAGGCATGTAGAGGTCTCTCTTGAGTGGTACTTTTGGGAGACATTAGAAATGGACCTGGGCTCTTCCAAAGGAAAACACTTAAAATGTTTAAAAGGTAAAATACAACAACAAAAGACAACACAGATTAGAAAATACTGGATTAGAGAATGCTTCAGTGTATTAGTGGGAATAAAAAGCAGCATTGAACAGTTCACTATACAATCAGCAATAGAATGGTGTAGTTGAGTAGTGAGCCTCCTCCCACACTCTATTCTGCGTCCTGGCAGTACACCACTCCCACCTGTCTGCGAGCTTCATCACGAATACTGGTTAACAGAGCTGTGTCCTCCAGCGTCATTCTGGGACTCTGCTTGAGACCTGGCAAAATACACCTGCTATTAGGCTTCAAAAATCAAGAACACATTCAATGCAACACAGTATCCTCACCAGCGCAACCAATCAGATAATACATTGTCTTCTTTACAAAAGAACATTCCAATTCCACTCTGTAGGCATGCTTTACCAGCCAAGGCAGTCACCACTGCAGAAATGCTGACCCGCCTGTCCCCCACTGGGATGAGCCACAGCAGGGTTTATTACAGCATTTTACAGATCTGGGGAATGCCCGTGGACTGCACCAGCATCTATTTTTCCAGGTAATACTGGAATCACCACGGATTGATGCAAAGTGATGGACCAGTGCTGTAAAATGCTCTGATGAAATGTAACTGTGGCTTCCCAGGGTATAGGCTGATCAAATCAACCCTTTAGTCATCCTGCAACAATGTACCTGTGGGGCGCCTTGCCTATTAGAATCTTTGAATGGGGAATAATGGGGATTATTACCTACTAGATATTTAATAAGCAAGCAAGGGATCAGGAAAATGGCTTCTAATGTCCCAAACCCAAGCACCACAGAAAACAATCATTACCATCATGTTACCATGATGCTATGGATAATTTGTTCTTGATTATTCATTGTACAGAAAAATGATTAGCAAAAAAGGATGAGCACCACTGCTATCGAGATGTTTCATCCAACCCTCAAATCACTTAGAAGGGGCTTCTCCATTGAGCAATAGCACGCCAAAGTGTATAATCAGCAATTCAATTAGGCACTCATAGAGAACACACCCCTATCCAACCCAGTACCTGCAAGTAAACACCTCCGAACCTCTTGTGCCTCATAGCGCAGCCCGGTACTGTTGGGGAAGTTGAGAGGCTGGGAAGGCTCAGGCAGCGGGAACTGAGTTTCATTTCCATTCACTATCAAAGAGGTGGGGGACCACATGGGAGCTGGGATCTGGAAGGTAATAGAGATTCATATCATCCACAGCTATTACTCATGCTACAGTGCTCAATTTAGAAATACTAAAAGAAACTTCATAAATTCAGTGACAAACATTGTGACTCATCGAAACATTGTTACCGGCCATAAGCTTCTTTAGGAAAAAGTATTTTCAGCAACTATTTGTTTTTTTTGTGCTGAACATACTGTTACTAGGGAGGCCGCACTTTGGCTGATCCCTGGAGCCAGCGTCGCCACTGTTGTGTGTGCTGATGCATCAGGGAGGCCACAAATAGGCTGATCCCTGGAGCCAGCATTACACTTCAGCACCAGGCCAATAGGAAATCCACATTACTTGAAGGAAAAGCACTGAAGCCTTATATATTATAGTGAAGCTATGTCTTGGTTGGTCCCCACTACCACGATCTCATTTTATCTTGGCAAAAGCCGAGTCCAATATTAACATGAATTAGATAACAACTACTGCAATGTAATACAAATCTCTTTTGTATTATACCATTACAACCAGCCTGCAATTAACTCCAACAGAATATTAATGATTCCAGAGAGATTCTATGACATAATGTGTTATTGAATCAATTATTAATGATTATTATTATTAATAATAATAATAATAATAATAATAATAATAATAATAATAATATAGTGCTGAAAACAGGAGGCACATTACTGAAAGCAGCAGATATTTTTTTTTCGCATGAATCTTCCTCCTCTGCCCCTTCATCACTATTGTAGATAATTCTTGGCTGTATATTGTATCTTGAAAGGGTTATGGCACGCCTCTGATGCTAGTAACAGATAAGGAATGGGTTTTAAAGCATAGGTTCGGACTCTTTTAAATGTTACCATCAATCTTTACCTTTATAGTTCCCTTTGTGCCAAAGATGAATGCTTCATTTGGCAGCTGAACAGAAACGGTACAGATACAGACAGCCATCCTGTTACTAGAGAACCTGAGAACCACAGTCATAGCCTCATCCACCCCTGCAAAGAAATAGAAAGAAACAGAACCAGAGTCACAGCCTCATCCACCCCTGCAAAGAAATAGAAAGAAACAGAACCACAGTCACAGCCTCATCCACCCCTGCAAAGAAATAGAAAGAAAACAGAACCAGTCACAGCATCATCCACCCTGCAAAGTAATAGAAAGAAACCTGAGAACCACAGTCACAGCCTCATCTACCCTGCAAAGAAATAGAAAGAAACAGAACCACAGTCACAGCATCATCCACCCTGCAAAGAAATAGAAAGAAACCTGAGAACCACAGTCACAGCCTCATCCACCCTGCAAAGAAATAGAAACAAAACCACAGTCACAGCCTCATCCACCCCTGCAAAGAAATAGAAAGACACAGAATCAGTCACAGCCTCATCCACCCTGCAAAGAAATAGAAAGAAACAGAACCACAGTCACAGCCTCATCCACCCCTGCAAAGAAATAGGAAGAAACCTGAGAACCACAGTCACAGCCTCATCCACCCCTGCAAAGAAATAGAAAGAAACAGAACCAGAGTCACAGCCTCATCCACCCCTGCAAAGAAATAGAAAGAAACAGAACCACAGTCACAGCCTCATCCACCCCTGCAAAGAAATAGAAAGAAAACAGAACCAGTCACAGCATCATCCACCCTGCAAAGTAATAGAAAGAAACCTGAGAACCACAGTCACAGCCTCATCTACCCTGCAAAGAAATAGAAAGAAACAGAACCACAGTCACAGCATCATCCACCCTGCAAAGAAATAGAAAGAAACCTGAGAACCACAGTCACAGCCTCATCCACCCTGCAAAGAAATAGAAACAAAACCACAGTCACAGCCTCATCCACCCCTGCAAAGAAATAGAAAGACACAGAATCAGTCACAGCCTCATCCACCCTGCAAAGAAATAGAAAGAAACAGAACCACAGTCACAGCCTCATCCACCCCTGCAAAGAAATAGGAAGAAACCTGAGAACCACAGTCACAGCCTCATCCACCCCTGCAAAGAAATAGAAAGAAACAGAACCACAGTCACAGCCTCATCCACCCTGCAAAGAAATAAAGAAACAGAACCACAGTCACACACACACACATGCACACACACACAGACCTGTATCCAGCAGGCACACGTACACACACACACAGAACTGTATCCAGCAGGCGCACACACACACACACACATGCACACAAAGACCTGTATCCAGCAGGCACACACACACACACAAACACACACAAACAGACAGACAGACCTGAATCCAGCAGGCACACACACACTCATACAAACTCACACACACGCACACACACACACACACACAAAGACAGACCTGTATCCAGCAGGCACACACACACACACAGACACACAAAGACAGACCTGTATCCAGCAGGCACACACACACTCACACGCACACACACACACACTCACACAAAGACAGACCTGTATACAGCAGGCACACACACTCACACACACTCACACACACACACACACAAAGACAGACCTGTATCCTGCAGGCACACACACACGCACACACACACTCACACAAAGACAGACCTGTATCCAGCAGGCACACACACTCACACACATGCACACACACACACATACACACAAAGACAGACCTGTATCCAGCAGGCAGCCACAAGCCTGGATGGACTCGGGTCTCTCTGCATTGAACACCATGCAAGCAAACTGCAGGCAGTAGACCCCGATATCAAGCAGTGCTCCGCCCCCCAGCTCCTTCTTCACAGCGCGGGACACGTCAAGCATAGGCATCCCAAACTCCACCCTCACCAGCTTCACCTCTCCCAGAACACCCTGGGCCAGCACATCACTGATCTGAATGGAAGCGGGGAAGTAGCGAGTCCACACAGCCTGCGGAAAGCAAGTACCGACTGAACCCTTACAGTGTGCCAAGAGGAAGGAGCTTCAAATGCCATTGTAATTACTTGTTTATTTCCTTTACTGTTTAATGTTGTTTACAATCATTCGGAGTGGTTCTGTCGCTCCCTCTGAAGCTGGCTTTGAGCTGCTTTTAGCTTGTCTGGAGAATCCTAACTGACAGCACTGAAGAGCCTTGTTTATTCAATTCAAACTACAGTATGTGACTGTGACAGGCTGGCCGAGTAGTGACGTCCCCAGAATAGACAGAGAAACACACAGACAGGTACTATGGGTGAAATACAATGCTCATCAAGGAAAATAAAAGGTTGAACAAAACAAATCATGAACACATAAAAACAAAACAGGCTGGGCAATCGCGTTAACTGAACCTGTGCTCTAGTTTTAGATTTTCATTTTCATTTTCATTTTCATTTTCATTTTCTCCAGTCTCACTCTCGTTCCTCCTCTCCATCACCCACCACAAACACAAAGGTTTATATACACGTGGCCATCTCCAAATTAACAACCAATTAATTAATTTGGAGACGGCCACATTCTGCGCGGGGTTTACAGGGCTGGGCCTGCCAAACAGTAACAAAGAATCACTCGCTTTAAATAAACAAAAAACACATTCCAAATCATAATACAGTACTTTTAAACTCATTTTAAATAACCATAAACCCATACAACAATAACCCAGCTAATATACCTGTGCACATACCAATAATTATAACCATTCAAACAATAATTCAATTTACCATTCTCTGAAATGCACCCTGGTGTTTCTCATTCAGCACTAGCGGCTTCTGGAAAATGTAGTTTTTAGGTCTTTGGCCATGACACCCCTCCCGTGGACTACAAAATCACAATACATTTACAAGAAGGGCCTTGCCCTGCCCCCTCTAATTATGTGCAGGGCTTTTCTAACCTGCCACAGTGACATTTTAACCTTTGAACTCTACCAATCCCACCTACTCTCTCTGTGCACATATACAGTAGGTGGACTAGCTGAAAAGACACATTGTCATCTACAGTTAGGATTCTCCAAACAAGCTCAAAGCAGCTCAACGCCAGGTAAAGGCAGATTTAGAAATCTACTCAAATGACATTTGAAGCTACCTCTTTAAGCATTTTTATAACTAAACAAAGATAAAAGCCATCATTGACCTATATCCAACACATGCAGTACATGTAAAAGTATTGACTTCAATGAATACAACTCCATGAGGATACACACCCCCACTTACCAGTACAGAATGTCCCCTTTGTATGACGGGTTTAATACATTTTATAAATGTACAGCGCCTAATTATTTTACCCCTGTTTTTCGCTCCAATTTAGAATGTCCAATTATGTTTAACACAGCAGCTCTCCACGACAGCTCAGGAGACCTGGAGGTCAGTGAGTATACTCTGATCCCACAACCAAGCTGTGAGAGGGGAGGGATTTGGACTGACCGTCAGGTGCATGCGGGAGCCTATAGGGGGGTTTGTATTCCCCGTGTATTCCCACGCTGTCAGGCAATGTTTTGTTGACAGGACACAGCTGTGAGGAAATCGGCTGACGTTCTGTCATTGGCTGGGGGGTGGGACTACACGGGGTGAATGAATTAATAAAAAGGCGCTGTTTTGTATCCTCTCTGGCTCATGCAGGAAACATAGTGGAGCGTGACTTCACGGCCGAATCCTGAAAAGTCAGAGGCTCTGGAGCAGCGACTCGGAGAGACGGAGTGCCAATTCAGCGAGAGGCTTACAGACCCGGGGTGCAAGCAAGGCACATGGGTTATTTACTGTGCTACTATTTTTAGTGAGTGAGTTTAGCGGGACTGAGCCGTCCCACAGTGTACGAGAGGGTACAGAACAGTGCCTGTTCCTCGGGGCTCCCACCACTAGAGGGAGCAATGAGCCGCGGAACTATAACTGAAGCACCTGCCAACTAAACTCACCCTAATAAATCTGGACGCCTGTTCCGGCGTTTCATATTTGAACTTGGTGTCTGTCTCGTGTCTTCCCACACCCTACCACACAAGCCAATTGACTTTTTACACCCTGGAGCTCTGCAGTGAATGTTGGTGAGCTGATAGCCCCTGGAGGACAAAGACCAGCCCTGCAGGAGTCTGATTGAGCTTACCAGGCACCTGTCCTGTGGTGGGGTGAGGAGAAACAGTCCCCTAAAGCCGCGGGAGCATCAGAGTCAATGCAATGCTTCCTGTGGAATCCCAGCAAAGACTGGCAACTTTACACAGCCAGGACTCTGTACCTGCACTCCCTGACTGTATGACTCACCCTGCACTCCACGTGGCAGTGGTTTTACCAGGGCACAGCCATTCTTAAATGAAGAAGCGTTCTCAAATACACTGCAATACTGCATTGCCCCTATACAGTGGCACCATGGGCCCAGTTCCTTACCTCCATTAAAAACACATCATTCTCCCTGGCTGCAGCGGTGAGCTCCAGAACCTCCCTCATGTTCATTGCAAGCGGCTTCTCACACAAGAGGTTTTTCTTGGCCCGCAGAAACAGCAGACCCACAGGATGGTGTTGCGGGTGAATCGTTCCCAGGTACACCACGTCTGCAACAGAAAACAGGGCCTGTCTGCTGCGTTCATCCCAAAGAGCTCTTTCTACCATGGCAAGGACAATGCTGTCACTCCACTTCCAACGGGAGGTTCAAGGGAGACCAGCTTCTTTCTTAATATTTCATTTATTTAATATACTATTACGTGAGTTATGTTTGATTCTTCATTGTTGTTTCTGTTTATCGTTGTCGCTGGGCAGACAAGACACCATGCACATACATTTTGTATGCATATATTGTATGCATGCTGCGGCAAAGTGGTGAGTGAATACAGGTGCGTGCAGTGCAGAGTGGATACAAAAAAGACAGACAATAATTTGCAGGTGCAAGGGTGTTTATTGGTTTATTAAAAATGTCCACAGCCTTATGGCGAACACCTGTAAATAGTAATGATGGAGTGATACAGCGGAGTGTATCACTCGGTAATTGTAATCCCCAGGTTTGACCTGTAACCAAAAGTCCAGTTTTCGTACACCAACACTAAACACAAAACACAAACACAGTTTTTAGTGACAGTGAATAGGTCATAGTGGCGTAATACAGTTATCTGTGAATTCAGGGGTGACAGTGATGTCCGGGTTGATGCTGGCTTTCGTTACAGCTCCGGATCGTGCTATGGGTAGTCTAGTTTAAGACAAAGAGACGGTTATAACAAACACAAGACAAAACTCACGGTTTTCACCAATGTAACACAGGCTCCTTGGAGGTTGTATCTAACCATTTACCAAGGAAGAGATCACTTACACTACTACCCCTTATATACCCTCCGCCATGACCCCTAGGTTAACGAGCGCATCCCATCAGGGTCATTGAGTTTGAGTACCGGAGCTCCGCCCCTTTTCTAGATGACCGACAAGG
The DNA here is from genome assembly GCA_030684275.1 of Acipenser oxyrinchus oxyrinchus. NCBI lineage: Eukaryota > Metazoa > Chordata > Actinopteri > Acipenseriformes > Acipenseridae > Acipenser > Acipenser oxyrinchus. Next base: position 13,229,910 of record CM060265.1, on the reverse strand, counting down.
AATAAATTGTCATGCAATTCAGTTCAGGGCACTCTGTTCCTTTTACACAGTGCCCTCACAGGTCGGGAGGGAGATCTAACACCAAGAATCATTCGATCTCTGTCACACATGCGTATTAAATTAAATTAAATACCTGCATTGTGTAGTTCCCTTCCAATAGGCACACAAGCCAGCCAGGTTAGTCTGACCTGTTTGGAAGGGAACTTAAACACATGTGAGAATATCAAGCCAGTTGGATAGTTGAGCACATGTATAAGGAGGATTTGTATTGGCTGAGGGGGTACCTTCATTAAGAATTTGTGTTAGATTTATTTTTAATAAAAGCTTCCTGACTCCAGCCTCTGCTCATCTCGCCACTGTCCAAAAGAATTGTGCTAATGACGATTTCGAGTAAATAACTTTCAGGCCCATTGTAGCCCATTAGGACTGTCACATTTGCACTTATCTGAAGTCTCCTGCCCTCCTCACCAATGTCCTTGTCCTGGGCCAGCTCCTGGTAAGACCCGTACGCTCGGGGGATGTCGTGCCTGTTTGCAAAGTCCTGCGCCCGCCCCAATTCACGAGCTGCCACTGCTACCACCTGAGAAAAATGGAGCCATAATATTAATGGCTGCTGTCATTCTGGTTTCAAACAAGCTCCTAAAATTATACGAGTAGGATGGCAGCTGAGTTATGCTGCTATACAAAACCCATTCGAACACAAACACTCATTTCCCTTTCTCTACACTTCCACTTCTCATTCCCAAAAAGGCTGCTGCTAGTAGATGTTTCACTGGTTCGTGTCACCCAGAAAAAATACATGAGATTTTTTTAGAGCGAGTAATGGGATGAAACCTGTTTCATTTTGCAAAGCTGCGGTGCATCTGTAATACACGAGACTATACTGTGCTTCTTTAACTAACTGCATGCAACAGCGGCTGCTGAAGGTACTGCAACCACGTCTGCACAGTTTACCATGTTTTTAAATATCTGTATTCACCCTGGGAAAACTCCAGAAATGACTTCTACAAGCTGGCCGTACTGGTTCAGGAGACGTGGTGCTGGTTGAGGAGCTGGTTAAGCTGGTCCAAGACAAGTACAGGTCCATTAAAATCCCATTAGTGTGAAGCTGTGCATCCAGCTGTTTGCTGTCTCCTCTCCTGTTTGCTGGAACCTTGTCTGGGATGTCATATACCTGCTGGGGGCCCAGTAAGAGGGCAGTAAACTCGTGGCTGCTCACCAGCAGTTGCTGGATTCTGTCTATAGGGCATTATAACTCTGAATTGATTAGTCTTTTATATGTATACGTAAATGTATATGAGTGTTCCCTTATTAAAGTCTACCACAGTAAATCTGCACTGTAATTTGCATTTCCCCCCGTTTAGTTATACACTGTACTATTAATTTACCATAGTTGACCATGTTTTTAATATACCTCACTGCACTTTAAAAAGCGTACCCTGCTTTACCATGCTTTCACTGGGTGTAATTAAACTTTGCTATGCGTGTATAAGGCTGTAGTTTTTTCACCGCTATCACGGATGTACCCATTGCCATGTAATATGTAGTTCCCATTAAACAATTGCCATTTCTGAAAGAATAGTGTAAATATATATATTTTAGCACTTCAAAATAAATACAGCCCTATTAGTACTACCTGTTAGACTACGTTTATGAACCTGGTGGCCGGTTTAGTTTGCTTCCGGTAAATGATTGAACACATTGCAAGGAGCTCCACGATGTCTTGTCTTTATGCAAACATTTCTGCTAAAGATCGCTCTGTCCAGTAGCAGGAGGGACCATTTCAGGTGTCTGCAGTTATTTTAACTTGTATTCGTGATTTTATCATTATTATTATTATTATTATTATTATTATTATTATTATTATTATTATTATTATTATTATTATTATTATTATTATTATTATGTTCGATAATTCACTGATGCTGGTGAAAACAAGTTTGAAAAAAAACCCTCAGAATATACTGCAATTTAGCATTTCCTATTGTTCAGGTAAGCATTTCAATATTTAGGAAGCTTTGTTGTCCAGTAACTCTAGAGAAAAACGACGAATTCTGAATGTAATAACGTTATTTTTTCTCCTATAATAAATATTATAAAGATAGCCCAGATTATGAGGAACCTTTAAAAGCATTGCAGTGTTTATCTGTTGTGCATTATGGATACATTTCGTTTAATGCCACTTTAAAACATGGAGCGAGTCTCCACTGGGGTTGTCGAGCCGGAACGGGTACTTTTTTTTTCTATGGGCAGAACCTTGTCTTAAGAATTCACTTAAGAATCTTTAACGATTTTGAAAATGCTTATATAGTGCCCTAATATCAATTCCTAACTCCTACATGCAAACTCTCAAATAGTTGCTATTTCACCTCATGAAAGATGCCATGATAAGGAGTCATGGTAACACGCCACTAAACAGATCCGCACACCAAAGAAAAAAAGTTCGTATATGTAACAGTGCAGAATGACACTGCCATCTCTGACCGGGGGATCCATTGCAATTGGAATTTAGAATGGTTATTTTTGTGCCGTAGAAAGTTATGTGCAGTATTTCTTTTTATAAGGATGACTATTATGGGTATTTACTTGATACAGGCTGTGGCCAAAGCAGCAGGGCTTCCTTTGTATAGTATCTGATCAAAATATGAAACGTACAAAAAGCCAATTTTGAAAAAGTAACAGCACATAAAACATGTATACAAAGGGACACATTCAATAGCTTAGTTAAACAGGAGACAATTCAGACTCATCTTCCCCTGTCATCATTCCTAAGCACAAAGTATTGTAGTAACTTTATGTGACGTAGCCTATGTACAGTGAATATCTATGCGTATGTTGCGTGTGCATAACCAGAGATAAATAAACTCGCAAATCAACGAAACGGGGCTTAAATTGCTCCTTAACATGGCATATTTCATGAGGTGAAATAGCAGTTATTTCAAAGTTTGTATGAGAGTTAGGAATTGATATTCGAATAGGGAATATCCACCTGAACATCCAATATCAACCTAATTTCACCGGGCTACTGATCAGGGGGAGTAGCCTACAAAGGTCTACTAAACGTTACTTCAAGGTCTACTAAACGTTACCTCAATTACTAAACGTTACCTCAAGTTCAATGTACAAATAAAACGTGAATTCGTATTATTTTTGTTTAAGAAAATCCATCCGGCACTTTCAGATTTAGGACTACACCACTCTCTATATCTCTAAATGTTACTTTTGTTGGCTTTATTAAGGTATTTCTAGTCGATTAACATATTTGTGTTGCACCGAAGTTCCTCGGCTACACACCCGTCTATTCAAAATCTCACCTCAATTATTTACTCTGTAATTATCTGTCGTTTGGTCAACAGACAAAGTAGATTTTAAACACGCAATGTAACTGTATCAGTCGTTTTAATTGCAGGCAGACACACATATACGCAATCGCCTTGGCAGCACTTCTGAGTCTGTCTGGATTCGTTTCACAACCAATAGCAGTGAGCAGGTTCTACTGTAGTATATAGTGTATACAACAATGTTACCTGGTGCCCCTCGCGGGGAAGCGTTTTCAAAGCCACCACGAAGTCATGGCTGATTTTCCCAGCGCTGCAAATCCCCCACCTCGTAGCCATATTGACTCCGAAGACCAAGAAGAAAGTGACCTGCCTGTAGAGCTGCGGTCAAGGTACAGCACTGGAATCAGCACATTTATATGCACACACACTTCAACAACAAGGCCAGCAGGGGGAGCCAAATAACTACATTATTTTAAAGGAGCAGCATCGCGATTATGGTTTCATTTCCTTTACTTTCTGAGTTAAATTATTTCTCATTTTGAATTATGAAGTTGTAGTCAAAAGTTTACATATCCCAATGGACATGTATAATTTCTCGAAAACAAATAATTTTAGGAAAAATCTTTTGTAGCAAAAGTTTTGCTTTAGTGGATGAGAAAAAAAGTTACAATAAATAGATTTATTTCAGCAATTGTTTTGCAAAACTCCAAAAATGCTCATTCGAAAGTATTCATACCCTGACAAAGAAAATGAAATGAATAGCTAGTTGAGGCACTGTTAGCAATAATAACCTCTTTTAAATGATTAGGATATTTGTCAATGAGCTTTTGGCAGGTTGCAAATAACAGCTACTCGTGTAATAAAAATCACTTCAAGGTACTGCTTTTGCCTCATTCTGGAGACCTTTTGATTTTTCCAAATATTATACACTACCGGTCAAAAGTTTTAGAACACCTCCATTTTTCCAGTTTTTATTGAAATTTACGCAGTTTAATGTCTCAATGTACTCTGAAATTAAAGCATAGAACAAATAAACAATTGGAAATAAAAAAGAAATTATGGAATCGTTTTGTTTAACAAAATTTAATCTAAATTTTTGACTCATCAAAGTAGCCACCTTTTGCAGATATAACAGCCGAACACACTCGTGGCATTCTTTCAACAATGGAAATCAAATATAGTTCGGAAAGTTCTTCCCAACACTGTTGCAGAAGTTCCCACAAATGTGTTGCACTTGTAGGTTGCTTTGCTTTCACCCTTCTGTCCAGTTCACCCCAAACCAGCTCGATGGGGTTTAAGTCTGGAGACTGTGCTGGCCATTCCATGATTTGAAGCCTACCGTCTTGTTCTTTTCTTCTAAGGTAGTTCTGACATAGCCTGGAGGTATGTTTTGGGTCATTATCTTGCTGTAGGATGAACCCTGACCAACTAGGCGTATACCAGAGGGTATTGCATGGCGCTGCAAAATGCTGTGGTAGCCGTTTTGGTTCAGGGTGCCACTCACTCTGTGCAAGTCGCCGACTCTGGATCCAGCAAAGAGCCCCAGACCATCACGCTTCCTCCTCCATGTTTGACAGTTGGTGTCACACACCGAGGAACCATCCTTTAAGCCTACTGACTGCGTACAAAAACCCTGCGTGATGAACCGAAGATTTCAAATTTTGATTCATCGGTCCATAAGACCTTCTTTCAGTCTTCAGTAGTCCACTGGCGGTGCTTCATGGCCCAGGCAAGCCTCTTTTCTTATTTGGCCATCTTAGCAATGGCTTTCTTACTGCCACTCGACCTGTCAAACCTGCAGCTCGAAGTCTTCTCTTCACAGTTGAAACTGAGACTTGCTTACTTCGACCAGTGTTAAGCTGTGCTTGAAGCTGTTGTCCTGTGAGCCGCCTATCACGCAAGCTGTTGACTCTCAGAAACTTGTCTTCTGATTCTGTTGTGGCTTTGGGTCTGCCAGACCTCTTCCTGTCAGAGTTTCCTCCAGTTTCCAAGTGCCTTTGATGGTGTAGGAAACTGTACTCACTGACACCTTGGCTTTCTTTGCAATTTCTCTAAAGGAAAGACCTACACTTTTAAGGGTTATAATGGTCTGTCTGTCTTCCTTTGTTAATTGCCTTTTTCTCGCCATTATGATAGCAATATACTACTTCCTGCAGTACAATACTGTCCAAATAATGCTTAAGAGGGTGTAGTAACACAGTCTGTTCCAACACTGCTTTTATACAGACAGAGGGTTTGTAAGTAATCAACAAAAGTTGGGACACATGTAGGAATTGTTAGCATCAACTTTCAAGGCTTAATTTACTTCCATTGCTGCAGAACAGCTGTAAGTTGTTAACCCATTACTTGTTCCCTGAAAAGGCCTTTTGTATAACTCTGAAATGTACATTATTTTTCAGTTTTTGGTAACCTAAACTTTTTTTTTAACCTCTGGCAGTTTACCGCTTACCTTTGTACCATTTCAGGTTATTCACTGGACTTGAACTGCTTAAATTTCAATAAAAACTGGAAAAATGGGGGTGTTCTAAAACTTTTGACCTGTAGTGTATGTAAAATGTCAGTGTTTCAAAATGAGAAATTTAATTGGATTATTAGTGGCTGGTATCACAGACCTGATTAACACTAATGGTGGATGTTAATGCCTTCTGTAAGGTAGTCAGAGATTAGTGCAAAAGGGATCTGAGGACAGACGGTGACTTGTATGGTTCTCATTTTTCTAAAACAGGTTTCTCTCCTTCCAACAAAATAGACGTTAAAGCCTGGAATAAAATCTTCGAAAATATGCCCCACAGAATGGACACAACAATAAATGGAAAATTAAATTCAAATACATGTTTTGCTTTCTCTAATAGCAAATATTCTTAGGCAGATTCTGGAAGAGTTGGCAGTCTTAATGAAGGTCATGAAAGATGTTGGGAGAGAGGTGGGGGTTGTGTACCCACAGGACGCCCTCTAAACCCAGAAGAGAAGGGTAGGTATTGAACAGCTGCGTTTAATGCTTCATAGCATATTAAACTGTTTATACTAGTCTTTGTGTAACACTCGCCAGTGCATGCTGCTGTAATGTCTTTATTGAAAGGTAGGAAGTAGAAATTCTCCCACTTTGCCTCACACTGTAATGACGACTGAGTTTGAAGAGGAATTAAAGGATCCAGTACAAAACAAGACATCAGAAATCTTCTTACAGAAAACCCTACATTAGTACCCCGTGGACCATTCATGGCGGGTTGTGTTAATGCCCACAGTGTCCTGTCAGAGTGCTCAGTTCTCTGGCAGCTGTGTTGGACATCGCTGCCGAAATCAAACTACAGCTGAACAAGAGAGCAGCCTCTTCAACTGGTTTCCTAACACAGGCTCCTGATCTGAAATATACAACATATGAACAGAATATGTCATTGGAATGTACATGTCTGAGGAATAAAAGAGTTTCAACAGAGATATCAATCATCTTCAGGCATCTGATTTCCACATCCACACCCAAGGGGCAGAGTGTTGCAGGGGGGACAGGTTAATGGTTCACGCTGGTGTACCAGCTGCACTTAGGGAGAAAACATGCTGGAAAGTTCTCTTGGCTACAGGGGTGCTTTACATAGAGTGTTTATAAAGTCACCAGCTTGTGATGAATGAAGTGACAGGCTGTTTACTGGATTCATGTTTGACTTCATCAGCAAGAACAGGAAGAAGAAGAAGATGATGCAGTGCTCCCTAATACACTGATAGCTTTCCTGCACACGCCTCGTTGTTTGCTCGGTTCCACAAGGTAAAACACCATTCTTCTGTATTGCACTGTGGCTACATTATAGAATAGTGTTAGTGGCTTCAGTTTGTGTTTACACACATACCACTTGATCCTATGATTGCAATAATTGTACACCATTGAATGCAATCATATTTCTCTGTTGGTTCATATAAAACAGCAGCACAGCAGGTTTCACTGGTTACATCCATCCATTGACTAAACAATGGTACAATGAAAAGGCTTTCAGATTGATTGGCTTGTCTGCTGTACTGCAGCAGTACTGTGCTAGCTGCAAACAAATGCTGGCCTGATCCCTGCTTTATTGTTCTTTTAATGCCATGGATTCCTAATACTCATCACAGAGTACAATTGATACGGTTTCTAGCTAATCCCTTCCTTTGATACAGGGCATACCCATGGGGGCAAAAAGTAAGTAGAGTAGAATGCTTTGATACAATCTAGGAATGCTTTTCCGTACCATTAGCAGGACACCAGTCTCCCAGTCTCCTTGTTTTGCTGTTGATCTCTTTTTCTTACACCCCTAGTGGATTCATTCATTCTTTGTGGTATGTCTTACCGATTGATTTATTTTAATCTAGGGGGGTGTCTTCTCTTCAAATACAATTGGTATACCAGAGTGTAACCATTAACCTGTCCCCCTACAAACTTGCCCCTAGTGGATGTCATGTAATAAATACACCAGTAAGAAATACCAAATAGAACAAATGTTGTACAGTTGCAGACAAGTTATTGGCACCTTACACTTAATATAAGAGAATTCAAGCATCGAGTGAATATTAACCACTAATACGACAAGGACCAAAATATAGTATACTGAGCCTCTAAAGAAACTCGTCACTTATATCTGAGCATCAAAAGAAACGAATCACTTAGTGGTTAGGGCTCTGGACTCTTGACCGGAGGGTCGTGGGTTCAATCCCAGGTGGGGGACACTGCTGCTGTACCCTTGGGCAAGGTACTTTACCTAGATTGCTCCAGTAAAATCCCCTCTATAAATGGGTAATTGTATTTAAAAATAATGTGTAAAAAATAATGTAATTGTATGTAAAGATAATGTGATATCTTGTAACAATTGTAAGTCGCCCTGGATAAGGGCATCTGCTAAGAAATAAATAAAAATATATAATAATAAAATTCACTAGAAGTGACTTTTTATTGTGCTGATTAACAATTTACATCACGAAGATGCTGCAAAATGATCTGTCGATCTTGGGCAGGTGTTGTGACTCTTGGTCTCCCAGTTCGTGGCCTGTCATTGACAGAGTGTGTCTGTTTATACCATCTCGCCAGGTTTGAAATTGCTCGCTGTGAGCACCCAAGACGGCAAGCCACAGTACGCTGCCCTAGTCCAGCCTCCAACATGCAGATTGCACAAAGGTGCTGCTCTCTTGACAGACGTGGCATATTGTTTTTTCTTTGATTTTCTTTATTGCTTTTATTCAAGCTTGCAATTCAACAGCTGAAATCACTCCATATCCAGTGTCCAATCAACTGTCTCGGTAATTAGGTGATTAAGTGCATAAGCTTCAGTCATAGTCACTCAAGCGTGTCATGGTCAAGGATGAATGATCGAGTGATTAAAAAGAAACCATAACATTTTGTCAATGTCCATCATTTATATACCTTATTTTTTTCGAAAATAAATGTGTTAGAATAGTGATAAGTTTCTTTTGAAGCTCGGTATATAAATAAATGATGCTGTATCAGTGTAGCATTGCGGTCAAGGCAGGTCAGCGGCAGGAAAGCAAACACAGAGACAGAAGCTGCAGTTTAAAAGAGCTGTTGTTCACGTTTATTAAACACAAACTACACAAAGAAAGAAGGCACAAGGGCCAAAATAAAAGGGTCAAACAAAACAAATCAGTTATCAAAACCCAGTTCATACACTCACCTACACTCCTGTCTCAAACAAAAGATATGTTATTATTATTACTTAACTGCCAGAGTTCATTAAACCAGTTATAAGACTGTTCACAATAAGAAGCAAGAAAATTGCCTGCGTTATCACTCCTTTTAATTGCTATACTGTACACTGATTGCAATTGTGAATAATGAATGCATAGCGAGTAAGGAGTTCCTTTTTTTCAGTAACGTGCGGCCCGAGCTGTTACCGGCAGGAATGAGAGACTCAGAAGCTGTAGTTTAAGTACTGGTGCTCTCGTTTATTTACAAAATGATACATTGAACAAACAGGGCACGAGGCCAAAATAAAAGGGTTAAACAAAAGAATAAACAAGGGCATTAGCCTTCACTACACAGTTTGTCAAAACACCCTCTCCTCTCCTCTCCTCTCCTCTCCCAAAGGCTTTCTCACCCTTTTATACATGTGGCCATTCCCCAATTAGCACTCAATTGACTAATTGGGAAACTGCCACACCTGTGATTGTTGGCAGGGACAGATTTAACACCATCCCTGCCAACCTTTCTCGTCTTACTGTGGTCTGCATGCACTAGAATGCACTGCGATCAGTTTACTAGTAGCCAAGCCTGCAAATAACCACTAGAGGATGCTGCTGGATCACAGAGACTGGCATGTTTAAGTGAAGACGCTCCTCCACTGTGTATCATATCATATCACTATGCAAAGGGGCAGTGAGAAATGTTCAGTAGACATATTGCCCCTTCCACAGTATCAGGTATCCAGGCATCTCGCGTAAGAGAGCTCTTTATTGTCTTAAAGGAGTGCTAATTAAATGTAGATTTGTTTATTATTTCATGATATGCATTACTGTTTCTACTCCTGGATATTTTTTAATGTTTAATAAAGTCACCAGCGTATTTTGTATTCAGTGCAGTCTCTGAGCAACCCTGAGCAATGTGGAATTTCTGCAATCAGGCCCCACCAGCCTGAAACAGTGTGCTCATCAGAAATTTGCAATGGAAATCTTTAAAAAACCACACACAAGGATTGCAAATACTAGAATTCTTAAAAACGATTTGATCAGGTAAGAGGTTAAAGCAGGTTATCACAAATGTGGTTGTGTGCATTCTGTTTAATTCAGCCTGACATTCTTTTTCAAGCAGTTTGTCAAACTCTTTGAATGCATTGAGGTCACTCATTTATTCTTTCTTTTTTATGGATGTCTCCTCAGTCATTGTCTTGCACACACACAGGCTCGTCTCTGTGTGCCGTTACTGTAGCAACAAGGTACCAGCTGGACAATTTGTATGCAAATAGAGGCAGGTCTGGCCTAGCCTTCCCATCTCCCTTATATGACCTGGTTACCATGGAAACCTCTACCTTTCCTTTTTGGGGGAGTAGCTTACCGTGTGGTAGATGTTAAAATAACAGATGGAGACGGGGGAGAGTGAGAGAGAGTGAGAGAAGGACACTGTCACATCATTCTCAAGGGAAGTGATTGCCATGCTCATTCATGCTGTAAAATATTGATAAAGGAAATTAGAAGACAATGACAAAATAGCTCAGCCAGATGAACTGGATACAATGTGTGGTGAAGGCTCCAAACAAGTTAGAGATGGGCTTCAAGGGATAAGGAAACAAGGCTTGAAAATTTACATTTCAGGATTTGTGTTTTTATGTGAAAAGATAATGACACTATGCCCTTCATAGAAAATAATAATGCAATATTGTCTACAGCTTGTTTCTTTAGCATTTTACTTGAAACCTGATGAGGAACCCTGGCTGGAACAGGTTCTATGGGAAGAATGGCAACAGAGAAGGGCAACTAGATTGATCTCAGGACTTAATGACACAAGCAATGAGGACAGGTTCAAATAATTCAGCCGAGAAAAAAGAAGGGAAAGACGAGGCTTGGATGAAGTCTTTAAAATCATAAATGGTATAGATAAAGTTAACCCAAGACACTACTTCAAATTCAGCACAGAGAGAAGAACAAGAGGGCAGAAGTGAAAGCAGTAAAAGTAAGTTTAGAACAGAAGGTAGGAAGCACTTTTTACACAGAGTTATACATGCATGTAATAGCCTACCAGGTGAAGTAGTCAGATCTAAGACACCGGGAACATTTAAAAAGACTAGAATCTGTGCTTTAATGAGTTCCTCCCAGTAGGGGAGAATGGTGCGCTAACAAGGGGCGAGCCATGATGGGCTGAATGGCCTTTTTGTTTCCAAACTTTTCTTATGTTCTTATGTAATGGAAGCTGAGATGTCCTTCATGATATTTATTTTGTGTTTGAAAAAGATGACAAAAAATCACTTGTGACATCTTCAGATCTCTGTTCAGAGCTGTACAGCTGAGTCTCCAGCACAGCAAAGAGCTGTAGACAAGAATCGAATGAGTATTGTGTTGCCATAAGCATTTTCCAAATCCAGCTTTGGCCATACATACAGACATCCATCATTTCTGGAGGGTCCACAAACTAGTTTGCACCCTAATGGTCTCACGCTCTTAATAGATAACTGCAGGGTTCCCTCTGGGTCACACTGGCTATGCTTACATGCAGTAATGTAATCTTGATTTCTATTCCTACATATCATGCTGAATGGAATGGTAAATGAAGTGCGTGACAAAATGTGGGTATGTTAAGAAAATACGGGCCAATTATCTATTTCACACTGAAAATCTAGTCAATCAGTCTGATGTGATTAAATTGCATGGAAACAGAAAAGACTTATGTGTTCCTGTGATGCGTCAAACAGCAAAATGTTTTATCCTGGGGAGTTGTAACCGCAGTTTGCATTAAAAATGGAAAACGCCACATTTTAATGTATCTGTTATTTGAATCCCTGCTGCTGCTGCTGCTGCTGCTGCAGACACTCTATAGCAGGGGAAATGCATTCACAATCTTGCTGTTTATCTGTTTTCCAGACTTGTTTATTTTCAGGTTCAGCTCATGAATGCTATTTATTATAATTATGAATTTATTTATTTTACTGCAACCTACCTCAACTCCTCCCTACACATTATCAGAGTAGCCTGACAGTTTAACAGTTAAATAAAAACTAAATGAATAGAGGATATGCAAACAAAATCAACAGCGACACAAGACATGAAGGAATCGCTCAGGACAAAGGGGTCCATTTGAATGACCTACATACAAATGCTATGTTTATCCATGTTAAACAGGACCTCCATTCTGTTGTGTGTAGCTGATTAAGTGATCAATAATACAGTGTTAAAGATAGGTGGTGTTCGGATCATTCAAATGGACCCCAAAGTTATGAATTTCCTCACAAATATTTATGTTTGAGATACCCATGCAGAGCAGCCACTTGTCTTTCTGGTTACAGTTCAGCAGTAACACCATGTTTGTGGCCTGTTTCTCTTCTCTTATGGCCACCAAAATATACACCATGGAGCAGTTTGAAAATAATAATAATAATAATAATAATAATAATAATAATAATAATAATAATAATAATAATAATAATAATGTTACCTCATGCCTCAAAGCAGTAATTGGCAATACAGGCTGAGGGAGACTGGCATTCCTCCACACCTCCACGGCTTCATCTCAAGGTCAGCGCTGTGGGAAGGTGAGGGGACAGGAGAGGAGCTGCTCTCTCTAGAAGGGGGGACTGGGGGGGGGGGACAGCTGATTAAGAGGGTCTCTCATTGCTCATACTGATGGATGCCTCCAGAACAGACCACACAATTGATTTACTCCTACGGGTTTTATGAGGGGGCTTTATTTCGTATTTCATAGTCGACTGGGCTGTCTGAAGAATGAGGCATCACTGGGGAAAGCAATGGGGGGTTTGTTTGGATATACAGCCAATGTAAGACTAGATGGTAACGTTTGTTTTTTTTGTTTTTTTTTTAGCAGATGTACTGTAAGCATTTCACTGATATGCAGTTACACATTGATTATGTTATTAATTTCTGCCTATTTTGTGTTCTGTATTACATAAGATGCTTACTTTTTTATGGACAGGCATACACATTCTAGTTATTTTTTTTCTTTCTAATTGTACAGTTAACCTTTTGGTAGGGGTTTTAATCGATTAATGATTAATCAATTAATTTGTCCACCTTAGTGTGGTATCAAAAAATGGTGCACAAAAAAAAAAAATCGAGAAAAATAATGGAGGCTATTCTATATTACCAAGACACTGAACTCTGCCTTTACTTCTGTCTCGCAGTGCGCAAGGGATCATGGGATATGGGTATATTTACAAACTTTTCAAGTCTGTTTCACTGTTATCCAGGGTCCACAAAATAATTATATTAACCTGGTGAATAATGATGTAACATAATAGATAATCTCAGAATGAAGAAAAAAAACGTGCTCTCGCTGCTTTCACGGCAGTACCACAAGTTTATCGTATCATCTTAGTCTCAAATATTTTCAAACTGTCAAACTACATGTAAGTAATGTATGCACATTAAACATTAGCTGGCAGTATGAAACATTTGGAGTAAAGAGCATTATGTTAAGACTTGATTAATCAATCAATCGATCGTAGATCGTAGAACCCCTTTCTAGTACTACTGACATCCCCTTCTCCCTGGGTCCATCAATGTTGAAATACAATTATGTGTTAAATATATAACATGTCCCTTGTTTATAATTAGGGCTTCTGATTTTTGGTTTTAACCAATAAAACACCCAGGAAACAAAATAAAAGAAATTAAATCGGTGGATAGCCAATAAACACAAGAAAACACCAGAAAAACTGTCGAAATGGTTAATTCACAGTGACTTTACCCTTTTCCCATTAAAAAATAAAACCTACTGCAAAAATAAAAATCTATCATTGATTCATTCATTCGGAGTGACAGCGCATTCCTACATTTCTATTAGAGACTCCGCTTGCGAGATTTAAAACAAGATTACAATCAGGATGGAGGCTTGTTAGCGGGATTTAAAGCTGTATTACAGGTAAGATACAGAGGATTTAAAACAGAATTGTGGCGCAATGTACAAAAATGCCTTCACACAAAACCCCCAAAAGAATGTGCCCTTCACCATAGGATTTCGTTGTGAAAGACAGCAAAGGTTAAGTGTGCAAGTACTGTCGAGTTACTACTATACATATTTTGACAGAAAAAAAAAACGCTCAAGCATTTTGAAAAGTAACCAAAAACACCAATTTCATACAGAATATCAAAAACAAAAGCCCCGAAAAAAAACGATTTACATAAAACTCAAAAATATCTAACAAAAAGCACCGAAAAATACAATTGGTAAAACCCGAAAACTAGAAGCCCTATTTATAATGTTGAAAAGTATTTTTAAAAAATGACTGTATTTAGCATAAATATACTTTTTAAAATTTTAAAACTATTGGGACTTCAGTGCATATCCTATGGTTGTGGAGTGTTTAAGGAATATTTTTGTTTTTAATTTTGGTTCAACTCTGATACACTTTGTTTAAATTATAGCTTTTACAGAGTATTAAAAAGGATGTGTACATCCAGCTGATAAGCAAAATATTGGTATAGCTACTTTAGCGTGGGTCTTTAACATGGCTTTCAGAAAGGATTAACAAGCTTCACAGAAAGAGAGACTAATGGATTTTGCAGTTACAGTATTTACCATAATTAGCCATGGGGAACAGTAAGAGACATGGAACGCAGTATTATAATGTGGATATAGCGTGCTTGTCATGGGTAGTTTGAACAGCCTCCTTCCAGGCTTATGAAAATACCAGGTCCTGTGTAATGGTGTAGATGCGTGTCACAGAATTAAACAAAGCGACGCAAGACATGACACAGAACGTCCTAGATGTTTGGAGGGGTGGCCACAGATCATACAACAGGGTTTAAAAATAACTCTGCCACACTTTGATTGTGTTCGGGAAATGTCATTCAGATTTGTACAAATAAAAGAGAGGCACTAACTAAAGTCCATCAACACAATCTGCAGCGTCACAGAAGAGCCATGTGCTTGTCTATTGAGAAACGATCCTGGGAAAGCAGGGAGGTCTCAGGGGCTTCATGATAATGGGTGTGCAATCAGCTTGTCCCTCAATGCAGTGCTGCAGTGTCCAGCAACACAGCCTGCTCCTAGAATAGCAGTGTGTGCAGAAATCTCTGGTCACAAGCAGGACATGACCAATCAAGACAGCAGAAGTATGCAATACATTGTGACACGCAACATACGTGATGCAAAACACAGCGACCTTCACCACCGGACAGACATGCCTGGTCAGTTTTAAAAACGCAATGCTTTTAGTTGTATTTGCAAAATGATTTTCAGGATTTATAGAACCTGTTCATAACGCTTTCACTTTACATTTTCATAAAAATGTTGTAGACAGTTGTTGGATTATCAGATTATCAAATGTTATTAATCAATTTTAACAGTGAAACAACTTTAGGGACCATAATGGTTACAATACATTACAGAAGGGATCTGTCAAGTTAAGAACAAGCCTAATTTTAAAATTCCACTCGGGGTAGAAGCCAGTCCCGCTAGACCCCTCAGACACTAGTTTCCAGCCTGGTCCGCAGAGGACCCCAGCCAGCTGGAGGAGGTCATTCATCTGTTGTTTGTTGGGGGCCCTTGCTCAATGAATCCCTGTGCTCTGCTTTGCTTTATCAGGCTGTGGTGTCTAATAAAAGCGACAGTGCCTCCCGATTGGTTCAGAGACAGGGCTGTGTGTTCTGTCTCTCTTTAAAGTTTCACCTTATTCATTTCTTTTGCACTGATGACACAACGCCTGCTCACACTCTGTGACGCTGTTTTGCTCAGATGATTTCACTATAATGGATGTAGTTATTTCCGCAGATGCGTGTATTTTACAAGGGAGGAGAGGTGACACAGAGTTCTGTACAAGTAGGTGATAGATTTACAGATAGGTGAATAATTCATTGGCGATCATCAGCAAGGTGACAGCTGTTTAAGTGGAAGTGAAATTAAAGCTGACCTATGTCTGCCTTCATGTCCCCGGTGCCTCTACCTGAGCCTGTCCCCATATAGCATGGCCCCCAGACAGACAGCCCTCACGATGAAGGACTGGTGCAAATACAGAGTGTGTGTTGGGTCTGCCGCCCATTTATCAGCCAAACCACTCGAGAGGCCTGGATACAATACGCGCTCTGTGTTTAGAAAGAGGCATTAGGTAACACTACATGGGGTGTATCCAGCTGCATTGTGACTACAGTAACTGTTGTACATGTGTGACATATGGTTGTGTAGTTACAATGCAACAAAATACCTAATTACAAAATGAAAAATGTTGGCAGTTCTTCGTAATAAACCGTGGCTACGCATTTGATTGTGTACTTGGTTGTGAATCTACAGTGTAATTCACAGTTAGAGACAGCTGGGGCCAGATTCTCAAATATATACTCCAAATAGTAATAGGAAAAAACACAAATTAAAAATTTAAAACAAATTCGAAAGAGCCTGTTGCTGATTACAAGCCCCTAAATGAAATGTCTAGTCTGGTAATGATGATTTGGAGTAGCTTTGATAATCTAGCCTTTAATGTCTGCACTTCTCTTCTATTCTTTGGCAGCATGATATAACAGAGCAGTTGAATTGTTTTCTCTGGGAGGTCTCTGTTCAGTTTTAGCATCCCACACAGACCATTGTTTATGCAGCAGGACTCAGTCCAGCTTTCTTCAAGCCAGTCCCCGACAGTGAGCTTCGCCAGTGACGGTGGAGAGACCTTATCATGCACGGAGGTAATGACTCAAGCCTGGCTTTAAACAGGATGTAAAACAAAACCAGGGAGATTTTCACAATCATTTTTTATTGGAATGAATTCTAAGCAGCAGTAGAACATGGCTGGATGGAATTCCCCACTGAACTGTGATTCAGTGTTCCCTTCAAAGAAAATACTAATTGTATTCTTGTCTACAGCTCTTTCAGTAACGCTGCTTTTAAATGAGTTCTCTTCTTTACTCTGGGACTTTATATATAATTCTGAAAGTAAAGAAAAGCAATCTTATGGTAACTCAATGGTACTGGTAGTTGACAACATATAGAAAATAGCGGAATGACCTGTTGTCCACTTTCACAACATTTATTCTCAAATGAGCAGTTGACAAAAGCACATAGCAAACATGCATTTTAAAAAATAATATCTTGTACCATACTAGGGTAAAGAAGGTGCTGTTTGCAGTTGACTTTCAGGTCATTTCACAAGATTCAGGACATGATTTTATTAGTTCTAACCCTTTCTTGTCACTTTTTGTGACATTAACATGTATTATTATTATTATTATTATTATTATTATTATTATTATTATTATTATTATTATTAGTAACATGAACAGGATACACAGGTTTTTGTTTTTTTTGTCTCAGTAAACATATTCCTAGCTACGCCCCAGATTATTATTATTGTATCATCGTGAGGCCATGGTGTGTTTTACGTCGTTTAGTAGTCACATGTTGAATAATAAAGGCTTACACAGTACATGGTTGAAATACATGATCTGGTTTATCTTTCGTGTTACAGGACAGGTTTCTTACAATACAGGTCCTAGTGTGGGGTTAAACAAACAGAAAATCCAAGCTGTCCAAACAGTGGTGGAGCGCTACTACACTATAACGGCCTTGCCCAGACAGCTTGTATCCCTGCTTGTAGAACCAAGGAACTGGCTTTCCAGCTCCTCTTTAGAGCATGTGGCCAGGTCTAATTGATATCAATAACTCAATGAACACCTGTCCACTTTCCACACCTGCCTTATCAGGAAGGGGATTCTAACTCCAGCCCTGCCAGTTCACGCAAACGTATACATTTCCACAAACTTTATTTAGAAAACTCAAACAAAATTCACAACACACTCTTTCCATGTGCAGGGCCACACTGCCTGGTAATGATACTTCCTGGCCATTCACCATAACGAAAGGTGTCATTTGGGTATTAAGTGGAAGCTGCTGAATCCCAGGTGTTGCTCTGCAACGTGCTGTGCTTGCTGCTGTGTCTGCTGGGTATTGAAGCTGCTTCTGTGTGGATCAGTGCTCTCATGTGCAGCCATCCTTGTTAATTATAAGCTTTCAGCACCCTCTATGGCGATGGGGAGCGAGCTGCAGGCATCTGGACCAGGCCCACATGGTATATACTGTATACTGGTAATATTTCTTAAAAGCTTCTTTATACCAAAAGATCATTTTGATATACATTATTATTATTTGTTTATTTAGCAGACGCCTTTATCCAAGGCGACTGTAACAGGGAGAGATCTGGACTGGCCATCTGATGCATGCACGATGCTGCAGGAAGGGGGCGGCAGTCCCGTGGGGTCGGCCTGCAGTCATGGCGGTGACACGGAGAGGTGGGGAAGAGGGTGTGTGTGCTTTCCCCCTCTCTGAGTGGCTGGGAGGCAGGCTTTAATGGGATTGTTTACCCCATAAAATAATACTCTGCTGTTTCCTCAGATCTGCCCTTTTAAAAAGACGTACCGGGAAGTACGGGAGTTCGGGTCGAGAGCTGAGAACAGCCGGGACCGAGAGAGAACCGGGACCAAAAAGAAAACGGGGAAAAAAAAAAGATAAAAAAAGGAAACTTAACAGTAGTGGGGAACCCGTGGGCAGACCCCCTGTGTAGTGTGAGGGTAGACTGAGGAGACGGTCAGAGTAGGATGGAGACCCGGGCCGTGCGGCTAGCGACGGCTGGGGTAACGCTGCCGAAGTACAGCACCTTTTATTTTGTAGTTTTGTTACTGTGTTTTATTTTCCTTATTACTTTCGCCTTTGGTTCTTGCATTATTGTTTGAGCACTTGTAAGTGCGCCCGCACTTGTTCTGTACCGCATCGGTATGTCCGTGGTTCTGTTTTTACCATAGTTGGTAAGCAGACCACGGTGAACAGTGCCCTCTGCGGGCTGAAAGAAAAAAATACACCCAGCACAATAAAACTGGGCACCTGTGCGGTGCTTCAAGTACACCTTCTGTCTCAGTGAATCACCCACCACCCTCTCACAGCGACTTACAGAGACTAGGGTGTGTGAACTATGCATAAGCTGCAGAGTCACTTACAATTACGTCTCACCCAAAAGACGGAGCACAAGGAGGTTAAGTGACTTGCGCAGGGTCACACAATGAGTCAGTGGCTGAGGTGGGATTTGAACCGGGGACCTCCTGGTTACAAGCCCTTTTCTTTAACCACTGGACCACACAGCCTCCCTGAAGCAGGGCTACAGTTATTATTACAGATCTGAATAAAAAGTATTACAAACTATGGAAACAAGTATTAAGAACATCATAAAGTTTACAAACAAGAGGAGGCTATTTCAGCCCATCTTGCTCGTTTGGTTGTTAGTAGCTTATTGATCCCAGAATCTCATCAAGCAGCTTCTTGAAGGATCCCAGGGTGTCAGCTTCAACAACATTACTGGGAAGTTGGTTCCAGATTCCCACGATTCTCTGTGTAAAAAAGTCCCTCCTATTTTCTGTTCTGAATGCCCCTTTTTCTAATCTCCACTTGTGACCCCTGGTCCTTGTGTCAAAAAGCCCCTTGGGTCGACATTGTCAATACCTTTTAGAATTTTGAATGCTTGAATCAGATCGCCGCGTAGTCTTCTTTGCTCAAGACTGAATAGATTCAATTCTTTTAGGCTGTCTGCATATGACATGGAATAAACACGGAATAATTCTGGTCGCTCTTCTTTGTACTCTTTCTAGAGGAGCAATATCCTTTTTGTAGCAAGGTGACCAGAAGTGAACACAGTATTCTAGATGAGGTCTTACTAATGCATTGTAAAGTTTTAACATTACTTCCCTTGATTTAAATACAACGCTTTTCACTATATATACAAGCATCCTGTTGGCCTTTTTTTTATAGCTTCCCCACATTGTCTAGATGAAGACATTTCTGAGTAAACATAAACTCCTAGGTCTTTTTCATATATTCCTTCTTCAATTCCGGTATCTCCCATATGGTATTTATAATGCACATTGCTATTGCTTGCATGCAGTACCTTACACTTTTCTCTATTAAATGTCATTTGCCACGTGTCTGCCCAGTTCTGAATGCTGTCTCGATCATTTTGGATGACCTGTGCTGTTGCATCAGTGTTTGCCACTCCTCCTATTTTTGTGTCATCTGCAAATTTAACAAGTTTGCTTACTATACAGAATCTAAGTCATTAATGTAGATTAGGAATAGCAGAGGACTTAATACTGATGGATAGGGTTCCTATCCCTGGGTAGAAACCCTGTGAGAATGTGGTCAAGCTGAACAAGATGATTGATTTGAGCCCCGTCCCATACTCCTGACCCTCTTAATGGGCCAGTTCTTCCTGCTTTGCCTTCCTTTTTTTTGAACAGCCCGTAACCGCAATGTCCTGTGGTTTCTGCACCTGCTAGTCTGGCTGCTGCTTGCATTGACTGCCAAGCTACCATTTCACAGAGGTGTAAGTATATCACATTTATATAGGTTAGGTTCCCAAGCCTCTATCTCTCTATCTCTCTATCTCTCTACTGGCTCTCAAAAGTATTCACTGTAGTCAAAGTGAAAAATTAAATCTACAAATTGTTCTAAATTAATTTCAAATATAGAACAGAAAATAATTGATTGCATAAGTATTCACCCCCTTTGCTATGACACACATAATAAGCTCTAGTGCAAGCAATTGTCTTACAAGTCACATAATTAGTTGAATGGAGTCCACCTGTGTGCAATTAAGGTGTTTCACATGATTTCAGTTTAAATACACCTGTCTCTGGGAGGTCCCACAGTTGGTTAGTACATTTCCTAACAAAAACTACATCATGAAGATGAAGGAACATTCAAAGCAAATCTGGAATAAGGTTCTTCAAAAGCACCAATCAGGGGTAGTATAAGAATATTTCCAAGGCATTGAATATCCCCTGGAGCACAGTGAAGCCCATTATTAAGAAATGGAGAGAATATGGCACAACTGTTAATCTGTCTAGAACAGGCTGTCCTCAAAAACCGGGCGAGAAGGGCACTAGTCAGGGAGGCCACCAAGAGGCCTATGGCAACTCTAAAGGAGTTACAGTCTTCTACGGCTGAGTTGGGAGACACTGTGCATACGGCAACAATAGCCCGAGTGCTTCACAAAGCTGGCCTTTATGGGAAAGTGGCAAAAAAAAGCCATTGTTGAAAAAAACCTCACATCAAATCTTGGCTAGAGTTTGCCAGAAGGCATGTGGGAGACTCTGAGACCAAGTGGAAGAAGATTCTATGGTCTGATGAGACCAAAATAGAGCTTTTTGGCCTCAACGCTAAGCGCTATGTTTGGCGCAAGCCTAACACCGCACATCATCCTGAGAACACCATCCCTACTGTGAAGCATGGTGGTGGCAGCATCATGCTATGGGGATGCTTCTCTGCGTCAGGGCCTGGAAAGCTTGTGAAGATAGAGGGCAAAATGGATGCAGCAAAGTACAGAGAAATCCTGGAGGAAAACCTGCTGAAGTCTGCAAGAGACCTGGGACTTGGGAGAAGATTCATCTTCCAGCAGGACAATGACCCCAAACATACAGCCAAAGCCACACTGGAGTGGCTTAAAAACAAAAAAGGTCAATGTCCTGGAGTGGCCCAGTCAAAGCCCGGACCTCAATCCAATTGAGAATATGTGGAAAGAGTTGAAAGTTCCCCATCCAACTTGACGGAGCTTGAGCAATTTTGCAGAGAAGAATGGGCAAAAATTGCAGTGTCCAGATGTGCAAAGCTGGTAGAGACTTATCCAAATAGACTCATGGCTGTAATTGCTGTCAAAGGTGCCTCTACCAAATATTGACTCAAGGGGGTGAATACTTATGCAATCAATTATTTTCTGCTTTGTATTTGTAATTAATTTAGAACAATTTGTAGATTTTATTTTTCACTTTGACATTATGGACTTTTTTGTGTTGATCAGTGGCAAAAACTCCTAATTAAATCCATTCTGATTCCATGTTGTAACACAATAAAATGTGGAAAAGTCCAAGGGGGGTGAATACTTTTGAGAGCCATTGTACATAGTGTTCCACATTTTTGGTTTTCCTAGGAATTGTTCAGAGTTTATTTTACATATTGTGACAGGGTCTCATGTCACGTGTGTGGGTAGCCGCTGTTTAAGCAATACAGAGAGACATTGGGGGTGGAGTTGAAACGCCGGCACAGGCGCGCAGGATTTATTAACAAAACAGAAAGTAAATAAAGATGGTCATGCCCAAGCGGAAGCGGCTGCACTCGTATTTGCTAAATAGGGCCCTTAGTCTGTTTCAAAGCTCTTTTCAAAATGGCTGCTCTAGTGTACCGGGGTTTGAGATCACTGCAGGAAGAGTGATTAAACAAAAAAAAAACATAACAAGTGCTCTGGCATTTCGGTTCCGTACCACATCATAGATCGTTATTGCTGTGTTACCTGTTGCTTGTTGCCTGTTTGACAATGTGGGCAATAATCCTGACACTATTAGTGCACTAGAGTGGCCATTTGGAAAAGAGTTTTGAAACAGACTTTAAAGTTATAAGTGTATTGCATACTGAACACCTATGCACTGGTCATCCATCCATTGCAGTACCATGGTAGCACATCAGTAACACTGTATCAGTGCCCCCTTGACCAGGCCCATAGTGTTGCATTGCTGACAATGGTATAACAAGTGAACTGCTGTTTCAATTAAGTGCACGGTAAGGTGAAAAAACTAAATGTCCTTGGAAGACTGATGGACATCCCACAAACCTAGATTAAAAATTTGAATCCCACAAACTCAGAGTACAAAATGCTGAAAATGCCTCCTCTCGCCTGAAGGTTGCTAAACCTTCTTATGTAATAAGCGATCTTATTTTGCTGTGCGAAGACCCAGATTTAGGAATCTATTTTTGACTTTGCTAAGTGGCAGTGTTCACAATTGGAAAGGGCTTAGGCTGTCACCTCTGCAGATTCACACAGCAATCACTGAGGATTTACGAAGCACAGAATGTATCCGCCACACACCTGCCCTGGCTGGTACAGAAACACTGTAAAAATAATGCAGACAGTTTCCTGGGTGTCAGGTGGCGTTGTGAGGAAATATGAAAGTCAAACACGAACAGGCTGCTTTCTCATGCTAAATCCATGCTACAACATGTTGTTTTAATGTTTTTAGGTGGTTGTTTTGTTCACACATAAAGTCTTCTTTTTAAAATGATGCTTAAATTGTTTGTTGATAGGTGTGGAAGTTTAACCGTAGTATTGTGTCATTTCTCCTAATACTATAATGCAGTGGTTTAGGTTCTTAGAAGAAACTTTAGCATTCAAATGATTTTAAGCAACTCTCCCCAGCAAATGTAAACAAAGTGGGCTCCAATAATCTCTATGGTACCTGGGTCCGGGCCCTCGTCGGATTGTTGTGAGTAAGATAGCAACAATCACTAGGGGGGAAATTCACACAATACTGTGGCTCTTCATTGCTGTTGCCAAGTAATTACATCAGAGCAAAGCCTATCAAACTGCCAGGCTAATTCAGAGAGTTTATTTACAGTTGCCTGGGAGAACTGCTTAAAATCATGTTTAATGTTTTGCTTACTGTTTTACTGTTAATCTTCATCCTCTAGTTTTTATAAATGTAATTAAAAATTAACAATTTGGCAAAATATTTTTTCGGAATTGAAGTTATTAACTTATATTTACTACAACTTTGTTTACTACACAATTACAGTTTACTATAATGTGTACAATTATAAATATTGAAACTTGCCAAAATATTGCCTTCCCAATTACCTGACCTACTTGAATGCTTGTGGCTGACTAGGCTTCCCCTGCCTGCTTCCGTACTCAGTGTGCCAGCCTGCTCCGGATGCCTCGTCCCTCATGAGTCCACTGAAGCCTTTGACGAATGTTCTTGTATTTGCTTGCAATCTGTGAAATGACCTCAGCTTGCTGGGTTGAGATAACAAGGAGACAGATGAAGATACGCTGTGACAGGTTCAAGGAGTGGAAAGCTCAGGGCTGACCACAGTGTACGACACTCCTAATCATTGTGGGGATTAAAGTGAAAAAACTGCAGGAACCGACAGGTGTCTTGGACCAAAAAGAACAATGAGGACCCCCACCACACACTGACATGTTGTTCATGATGGTTTGTAAAGACGCTGGAAGCCCAGAGTAGGAGAGCTTTATGATCCTTCTCAGATTAGAATGTATAATCTGGACAGGCCACACAGTCATCTCTCTGAATCCAGCACAAATAAGGATCATTTTAATTTATTAAAACTGTACAGTACTCTCCGGCTAACAGAACACCCCTCGGGAAGCAAGCAAAGAGTTCTTATAACCAAAGTGTTCTCTAAGACACAATAAATAAATAAATACGTATGTATTACTTGTCACTTGTCAACATATGAAATTAACTGAATAAGTAAAAAGCAAGTGTATGTTAATAAACTATTATAATAATAATAACATAACAGAGAATCTAACATTAATAAAACTAAAGCAAAACAACACGGTCAAAAAGCTTGAATCGCTATGTACTATGAAATTAGCTGGCGGGTGTGTTTCAGGCAGATGGCAGAGGCAAAGATAATGTGCGTTACTGAGGGTTAACTTAACATTAATAAACTAACTGTCAAACTAAGTTTACACAGCACCCCTATACACGTTACAAAATGCAGCAGCAATATACAAGACATGCACATTATTTAACAGAATGGTGAAGTAGCTCACCAGAACGGGAAACACCAAATTGCTGAGCGACTTGTGTCTGATTCAGGTTTTCTCAAGAGCTCCAACAATTTCCAATTTTGTGTAGCAAGAGCGACAACGGCGCATTTTGCCATTTGTTTACATGCCATTTTGCTGTTTGTTTATACAGTATGCCATTTTGCTGTTTGTTTACATGCCATTTTGCTGTTTGTTTACATGCCATTTGTAGCGCTGAGGTGCACTCGTGGAAATCAGAATACATTCATCACGTCATGCTGTAATCTGCTTGTGAGTCACCAGCCTTTTTGAATTGAACATTTTAAAAGATTTTCTTTGAGTGTCATTTTCTAAAGGACTCGCTTTATGCAGAGTGAGGGTTAATCTTCATCCACAGACCACACGCTGTGAAGGGTGTCAGCCGAGTCAACACAGAGCTGCTTCTTTCCATTTAATGACTGTTTAGATAACAGTGGCACTGGCAGCTCCATTAGTGAAAGACCATCATTATCGAACACAATTGGTGAGCTTGAATGACCTCAATTACTCCACACAAAAGCAAGCTCTGAAACATATAATTAAGATTTTTCTTTTTAATATACACATTGCCGGTGATCTGCCTTCCAGTGCTGTTAATTTCTTTGGAAGCTAAACTTTTGACTTGGAGAGTAGAGTTCATGATCATTTCCTTCCTGGTGTTCAAAGCATTCAGTTGTTTTTATACTAAT
Organism: Acipenser oxyrinchus oxyrinchus; assembly: GCA_030684275.1. Taxonomy (NCBI): domain Eukaryota; kingdom Metazoa; phylum Chordata; class Actinopteri; order Acipenseriformes; family Acipenseridae; genus Acipenser; species Acipenser oxyrinchus. The sequence goes on along the minus strand of CM060265.1, from coordinate 13,204,689 downwards.
TATCCTATTGGAGCCAGTTATGCTTCATGTCCACTGCAGGCCTGGGCTGGTAATGGATGCTGCAATGGAAAGCATGTGTATATTCTGCACAGCACCCATTCACTATTTCTGGATTTGAGAGTCAGCGCAGATTGCTAAAAGAGTTTTCGTTTCTTCGTTCTCCCACATAACGCCACCATTATCTTTTTTAGCCAAACTCTCCTCGACAGCTATTGCGCTAGTGACAAAAGCTTGAAATGTGCCGCTCTGTTCTGCTGCCAGCTTCTTATCCAGCACATGCCTCCCTGCTACGTAATGATGTGGTTCCTCTGTGGCCAGGGCCGATAAATCATTTAGAACTAGCCCAGCTGTATGAATCATTTAGACCACAGCCCAGCTGTAAGAATCATTTAGACCCCAGCCCAGCTGTATGAATCATTTAGACCCAGCCCAGCTGTATGAATCATTTAGATCCCAGCCCAGCTGTATGAATCATTTAGACCCAGCCCAACTGTATGAATCATTTTAGACCCCTGCCTAGCTGTATGAATCATTTAGACCCTAGCCCAGCTGTATGAATCATTTAGACCCTAGCCCAGCTGTATGAATCATTTAGACCCCAGCCCAGCTGTATGAATCATTTAGACCCTAGCCCAGCTGTATGAATCATTTAGACCCCAGCCCAGCTGTATGAATCATTTAGACCCCAGCCCAGCTGTATGAATCATTTAGACCCAGCCCAGCTATATGAATCATTTAGACCCAGCCCAGCTGTATGAATCATTTAGACCCAGCCCAGCTGTATGAATCATTTAGACCCCAGCCCAGCTGTATGAATCATTTAGACCCCTGCCTAGCTGTATGAATCATTTAGACCCTAGCCCAGCTGTATGAATCATTTAGACCCTAGCCCAGCTGTATGAATCATTTAGACCCCAGCCCAGCTGTATGAATCATTTAGACCCTAGCCCAGCTGTATGAATCATTTAGACCCCAGCCCAGCTGTATGAATCATTTAGACCCCAGCCCAGCTGTATGAATCATTTAGACCCCAGCCCAGCTGTATGAATCATTTAGACCCCAGCCCAGCTGTATGAATCATTTAGACCCAGCCCAGCTATATGAATCATTTAGACCCAGCCCAGCTGTATGAATCATTTAGACCCAGCCCAGCTGTATGAATCATTTAGACCCCAGCCCAGCTGTATGAATCATTTAGACCCCTGCCTAGCTGTATGAATCATTTAGACCCCAGCCCAGCTGTATGAATCATTTAGACCCTAGCCCAGCTGTATGAATCATTTAGACCCCAGCCCAGCTGTATGAACCATTTAGACCCCAGCCCAGCTGTATGAATCATTTAGACCCAGCCCAGCTATATGAATCATTTAGACCCAGCCCAGCTGTATGAATCATTTAGACCCCAGCCCAGCTGTATGAATCATTTAGACCCCAGCCCAGCTGTATGAATCATTTAGACCCCAGCCCAGCTGTATGAATCATTTAGACCCCAGCCCAGCTGTATGAACCATTTAGACCCCAGCCCAGCTGTATGAACCATTTAGACTATTTTTGAGTCTTAATTTCATCACACTCAGTTCCACTCCTCATGGCAGGATAAAAACACATCTGTGCATGTGTAGCCAGTCAAGACAGCGCTGTGCAGATGTTTGGCTACTGTATGTGGGTAAGACCCAGCAGGTTTCTCATTTGTTTGTTGCTAGACTGTATTTTGTTTTTTTATGCAACCACCAAAGTGAAGAGCATTCTGTTTTACTGTCATTTCTTTAGTGTATTTTGGATGGGACTGTATTAAGCAATTGTGTTGATAAGTAACTTTTAAAAAGGGTTTACCATGGCAACCATAGAACCAGCAGTGCTCCAGTAAATACCAAGGGCTAGATTAATGCTATCAAATGAACCCTTGAAACCAATTTGACCCGCTCTTAACAGGACGAGCCAGTAGCCAGACTATGCCACTGGGAGGGATATTTATTAGGTACCAGCATATCCTACTGGAGTAGTCCCGGCTCTACACTACGGTTTTATCTTTAACTACAATGTATTTTTCTGTTGCAGTTGATTACTGTCCCCTTTTTCTTCTTTAATTTTCACTGTAGGTATATTACTGTTGTTTAAGCATACCAGTACAATGCTTCCCCAATGGCTGTAGCTGTGTCTCAATTGTACTGACTAAAAAGCTTTGGTAATCTAGCTACAACCCAACATCTTTTTCTTAGGACAGTGACTGAAATCTCAAGTTAGTCCAAATAGTTTTATGAATAAATCACATGATGTCACAGTGCTATATGATTGGAAGTAGTAACTGAATCACTTTGTCCTAGTTTCCAAGGGCAAGCATTCATGTGATCGCTAAAGCAACCCCAATTTCATATTGTAGAGCTCACCTGGCCTGCGTATCCGGTGATATGGCTTATCTCACATCTCAGCTTCAGGTGTTGGGAAGAATTCTCAGCATGCAGAGCCTGACAGGGGTTATTAGGTGTGAAGCCTGTAGTGCTGACGAAACAGTCAATTACAGAGGCATTTAGACTCGCACTTCAAGACTTCTTATCATAATATCTTCCTCTCTTTCATTCATTCCACTCACCACTCATAATATCCTCCGCTATTTCATTCATTCCACTCACCACTCATAATATCCTACGATCTTTCATTCATTCCACTCACCACTCATAATATCCTCCGCTCTGTCTTTCATTCCACTCACCACTCATAATATCCTCCGCTCTTTCATTCATTCCACTCACCACTCATAATATCCTCCGCTCTTTCTTTCATTCCACTCACCATTCATAATATCCTCCGCTCTTTCATTCATTCCACTCACCACTCATAATATCCTCCTCTTTCTTTCATTCCACTCACCATTCATAATATCCAACACTCTCTTTCATTCCACTCACCACTCATAATATCCTCCACTCTTTCATTCATTCCACTCACCACTCATAATATCCTCCACTCTTTCTTTCATTCCACTCACCATTCATAATATCCTCCACTCTCTTTCATTCCACTCACCACTCATAATATCCTCCACTCTTTCCTTCATTCCACTCACACTCATAATATCCTTCGCTCTTTCATTCATTCCACTCACCACTAATAATATCCTCCATTCTCTTTCATTCCACTCACCACTCATAATATCCTTCGCTTTTTCATTCATTCCACTCACCACTCATAATATCCTTCGCTCTTTCATTCAATCCACTCACCACTCATAATATCCTCCATTCTCTTTCATTCCACTCACCACTCATAATATCCTCCACTCTTTCTTTCATTCCACTCACCATTCATAATATCTTCCACTCTCTTTCATTCCACTCACCACTCATTATGTCTTCCACTCTTTCTTTCATTCCAGTCACCACTCATAATATCCTCTGCTCTTTCTTTCATTCCACTCACCACTCATAATATCCTCCACTCTTTCTTTCATTCCACTCACCACTAATAATATCCTCCATTCTCTTTCATTCCACTCACCACTCATAATATCCTCCACTCTTTCTTTCATTCCACTCACCACTCATAATATCCTCCACTCTTTCCTTCATTCCACTCACACTCATAATATCCTCCGCTCTTTCATTCATTCCACTCACCACTCATAATATCCTCCGCTCTTTCTTTCATTCCACTCACCATTCATAATATCCTCCGCTCTTTCATTCATTCCACTCACCACTCATAATATCCTCCACTCTTTCTTTCATTCCACTCACCATTCATAATATCCTCCACTCTCTTTCATTCCACTCACCACTCATAATATCCTCCGCTCTTTCATTCATTCCACTCACCACTCATAATATCCTCCACTCTTTCTTTCATTCCACTCACCATTCATAATATCCTCCACTCTCTTTCATTCCACTCACCACTCATAATATCCTCCACTCTTTCATTCATTCCACTCACCACTCATAATATCCTTCGCTCTTTCATTCATTCCACTCACCACTCATAATATCCTCCGCTCTTTCATTCATTCCACTCACCACTCATAATATCCTTCGCTCTTTCATTCATTCCACTCACCACTAATAATATCCTCCATTCTCTTTCATTCCACTCACCACTCATAATATCCTCCACTCTCTTTCATTCCACTCACCACTCATAATATCCTCCATTCTCTTTCATTCCACTCACCACTCATAATATCCTCCATTCTTTCTTTCATTCCACTCACCACTCATAATATCCTCCGCTCTTTCATTCATTCCACTCACCACTCATAATATCCTTCGCTCTTTCATTCATTCCACTCACCACTAATAATATCCTCCATTCTCTTTCATTCCACTCACCACTCATAATATCCTCCACTCTCTTTCATTCCACTCACCACTCATAATATCCTCCATTCTCTTTCATTCCACTCACCACTCATAATATCCTTCACTCTCTTTCATTCCACTCACCATTCATAATATCCTCCACTCTTTCTTTCATTCCACTCACCACTCATAATATCCTCCACTCTCTTTCATTCCACTCACCACTCATAATATCCTCCATTCTCTTTCATTCCACTCACCACCCATAATATCCTCCATTCTCTTTCATTCCACTCACCACCCATAATATCCTCCATTCTTTCTTTCATTCCACTCACCACTCATAATATCCTCCATTCTTTCTTTCATTCCACTCACCACTCATAATATCCTCCACTCTCTTTCATTCCACTCACCACTCATAATATCCTTCACTCTCTTTCATTCCACTCACCACTCATAATATCCTCCGCTCTTTCATTCATTCCACTCACCACTCATAATATCCTCCACTCTCTTTCATTCCACTCACCACTCATAATATCCTCCACTCTTTCTTTCATTCCACTCACCACTCATAATATCCTCCGCTCTTTCTTTCATTCCACTCATAATATCCTCCGCTCTTTCATTCATTCCACTCACCACCCATAATATCCTCCATTCTTTCTTTCATTCCACTCACCACTCATAATATCCTCCATTCTTTCTTTCATTCCACTCACCACTCATAATATCCTCCACTCTCTTTCATTCCACTCACCACTCATAATATCCTTCACTCTCTTTCATTCCACTCACCACTCATAATATCCTCCGCTCTTTCATTCATTCCAGTCACCATTCATAATATACTCCACTCTCTTTCATTCCACTCACCACTCATAATATCCTCCGCCTCTTTCTTTCATTCCACTCATAATATCCTCCGCTCTTTCATTCATTCCACTCACCACTCATAATATACTCCACTCTCTTTCATTCCACTCACCACTCATAATATCCTCCGCTCTTTCATTCATTCCACTCACCACTCATAATATCCTCCACTCTTTCTTTCATTCCACTCACCACTCATAATATCCTCCGCTCTTTCATTCATTCCACTCACCACTCATAATATCCTCCGCTCTTTCTTTCATTCCACTCACCACTCATAATATCCTCCACTCTCATTCATTCCACTCACCACTCATAATATCCTTCGCTCTTTCATTCATTCCACTCACCACTCATAATATCCTCCACTCTTTCTTTCATTCCACTCACCACTCATAATATCCTCCACTCTCTTTCATTCCACTCACCACTCATAATATCCTCCGCTCTTTCATTCATTCCACTCACCACTCATAATATCCTTCGCTCTTTCATTCATTCCACTCACCACTAATAATATCCTCCATTCTCTTTCATTCCACTCACCACTCATAATATCCTACACTCTTTCATTCATTCCACTCACCACTCATAATATCCTCCACTCTCTTTCATTCCACTCACCACTCATAATATCCTCCATTCTCTTTCATTCCACTCACCATTCATGTATCCTCACTCTCTTTCATTCCCTCACTCACTCATAATATGCTCATCTCTCTTCATTCCATTCTGTATAATATTGCTGCATTCTCTTAAATTTGCACTACCACTATAATATGGGAGGATTCTGAAATTGATTCCACTCAGTACTATGAATAAGACCTAGGAGTTTCTGTTGATTCCCTGTCCATCTAGATAATATGGGAAGCTATTCATTCCAACAAGATGCTCGGATAATATTGTGAGAAGTGTTCATTCCATTCAAGGGAAGTAATATCCTCAAACTTTCATTCATTAGTAAGACGTCACCTAGAATAATGTGTTCCTTCTGGTCATTCCTCGTCACCAAAAGGATATCCTCCTGCTCTAAAAAGATTGCCTCCAGAGCAACAGAATTATCCGCTCTTTATTTTCATTCCATATGCAGAAGACTCAAAGAATTGAATCATTCAGTCTTGATTCAAAGAAGATCCTCGCTCTTTCTTTCATTCACTCATATTCAAAATCCCTGTCTTTCATTCCACTCACCACTCATAATATCTTCCACTCTTTCTAAAAGACCAAAGCACCAGGGGTCACAATATCCGGTTCTTTCATACATTCCAGACAGGCACTCATAATAATCCTCCAGTCTCTTCATTCCACTGACCAGAGAATATCCTGGCACTCTCTTCATCCACTCACCATAATTAAAAAGATTGAATTGCAAACTGGGATAACCAAATCTTTCAAGGACTCACTCATATGGCCTCCATTCTCTTTAAATTCCACTCACAAATCATAATAGCATCATGCATCTTTCATCATCCACTCAGAATATCATGCACTCTTTCATCCATTCACTCATCCTATAATAGCCTGCTCTTTCATTCATTCACACTCATGTTTATCCTCCAATAATTCTGCAATTGCACTGAGACTCATGCATCTCCGCTCTTAACATTCCACTCACCACTCATAATGCCTCCATCTCTACCTCTCGTCATGCTATAATATCCTACAGCTTTTTTCATTACACTCCATTGCATAATATCCTCACTTCTCATTCATTACCACTCACCACTCATAACAGCCTCCATGCACTCAGCCACTCACCACTCATAATATCCTCCTCTGTTCTATCCATTCACCACTCATATATCTCCATTATTTGATTCATTCCAGCAAAGCCCTCCTCAATTAAAATGTAATGATCGAGAGTGACCTGTCAATGCATTAAGTAAAAATAACCCACGACTCTTGTGTCAGCCATTCCACTCACCACTCATGGCATCCTCCACTCTTCCTTCATTCCACTGGCACTTAATATGTGGCTCTTGTTCATTCCACTCAGTACTGTCTTAATATCCTTACTCTTTCATTCATTCCACTCAGCTGTCATCTATTGTCCATTTCGTTCATTTCCACTCCACCATAATTGCACTCTCATATCATTCCACTCACCACTCAATATCCTCCATCTTTCTTCATTGCCTCCTCACTTATAATATGCTCCACTCTTTCATTAGACTCACCAGTCACAATATCCTTCAGCAATTTGGTTCCACTCAGCCTCATAATATCCTCCGCTCTTTCTTTCATTCCACTGCTCTGGCTCATATCCTGCACCTCTTTCTTTTCAATAACATATAATCCTGCTCTGTTAGCTTTCATTTGACCACAAATTAATATAGTTGGTCTGTCTTGAATTCCACTGACCACTATTAACATCCTCCGCTCTTTCTTTCATTGACTCGTAATTCCTTCATCTCTTTCTTTCATTCCACTCACCTGATAATATTCGCTCTGCATTCATTTAAACTCATAATATTGTATCTTATTTCATTGACTTTACCACTCATAATATGTCTGTTCTCTTGCTTTCCACTCACCACACAACATCTTGCGCTCTTTCTTTCTTTACTCATACCTCAGACTTTTCATCCCATTCTTTAAATAATTTTCCATGACCATGATTGTATCCTGCATTCTCTTTATTTATATCACCACTCATAATATCCTCGCAGTCTTTTCAGTTTCTTAGGTACCACTTCACTCTTTCTCTCAATGTTACTTATTCCACTCATACTGTATAATATCCTCACGCTCTAGCTCATGTCATTCCACTCACCACTACATAATATCACACTCGCTCTTTC